>VXBQ01002315.1:0-103633 GCA_013400175.1 Phainopepla nitens
CCCTGACTCCATTTCTTTGTTGTAAATACCGCAGTTATTGTCGTTTTATGTACCTTATTATATACACTAGTAAAGGACTGTTATTCCTATCCCCATATCTTTGCCTGAGAGCCGCTTAATTTCAAAATTATAGTAATTCGGAGGGAGGGGGTTTCCAAGGGAGGCTCCTGCCTTCCCTAGCAGATACCTGTCTTTCAACCTAAGACACTTCCAAAAACTGCAAATGCAGTAGGCATGAGGAAAAAAATCTTTTCTCATTAAGGAAAGAATAAATCTTATTTATCACATATTGTATGATGAAACAAAACCTCATTCTAATTATTCAAAGTCATCTGTTCTTACTTGTTACTGACTAGCAAGAAAAGCTTAAGTATTTATCACTTCTAGGGTTCTAGGGTTTCTGGAAGTATAGTCTCAGGCATAACTGCTTTTACAGCTTCATTAAAATCTCAAAAGAACTTTTAAGTGTCATTGTGGAAAAATGACATTTAAGTGAAGCACGGTAGCAGAAATGTAAAGGTTTTTTTTTTTTGCCCATAGTATACTATGAATTTTTTGGAACCTGATCTGCAAAAGTAATCCTAATTCTGTAGTTTTTTATTTAAACTATGGTTTACCATATTCTACAACAGTTTAGCTGTCCAGCTATTTTTTAAGAGTACACACGCTGTCGATATATACTTACTTTTCTTGCTAAACGATTGATAAGTATTTGACAAGTGTGTGTTGTGACATTTAATTTCTTAAAACAGAGTCCTGAAGTGTTTGCAGGTGGCACCTTGAAAAAAAAGTGACAAGAAAATTTAGTTATTATTATTTTTCTAATTCTGTGCCAATGCTATTGGGTTTTTTTATATTAATTAAATATTTTTTTTAATATTAATGCATTTTTAAATCAGCAAAATAAGCAAGTACTTACTAGTTTTCTTATGGAATTTGCACTCTGGAAAACATTAAAAACAAATTAGAAGTGCAATAATAATCAGCATCATTTTTATTTAGCAAAAATAAGTTACTATTTTCTTTGTCTTTAATGTTCTTCTACAATCAGCTAAATAATAAAACTAATTTAATATATTCTGTGCAAATAATAAAAAATACACACTTTCCAGCTAATTTAGGGCATATGCTGAAAGGTCCTTTCAAATTATTTTTCTTAAAGAACTACAGATTTCTAAAGCTCATCCGCGCATGTGTTCTGCATTCCCACCTCTAGACTGCAATCAGAAAATGAGTGAGCAATTTAATAGAAAAACATCTAAAACAATGCAAGACTGTTGCCTTTAACAGTCTTAAAGTTCAAGTGTACAGTTGCCCTGTGAGAGTAACTAAGACATGGGAAGGAAAGAAGCCAGCTGAAGCCCCTCATCACTGACTAGATTAGCCATAAACTGAAGATGGACTTAATCCAGTTCCTCAAGGCCTGCATAAATTAGGAATACGGTCAGTGCAAAGGAAATGTATGTACAGACTCTAAGGATGAGACAGACCTGACCTAAACTGGCAATCTAAAAATAAAGTGGTCAGATCTCTTCTGTAGACAATGCAGAGTTAGACAAGTACGAAGAACAACTCATCACAAAGTCATGAATATTTTCCAAAAATAACTACAAAATACATTTTGTGGCTATTAAAAATATTTTACTATTTTGACCATATTGTAAAGTATAAATTCAAGGTTACAAGAACCCTTCTGTGTGGAGAGCCTGAAAGGAGACATGCATATTGAGAAGTTATATCACCTCTGACAATTTAAAATGAACCTACCTTTAACTTTCCTTATAACACAACAATTACTATTTAACTCAAGATAAAATTCTTTTATCTAGACAGCATTATTAAGCATGCTTCTTGAAAATTAAATAACTTGGCATTTTTCATTGAGTATGCCTTTTATGTATAAGTTTTAATTAACATATTTTTGCATTATTTCAAACCAATAACATGAAAAAATTCAAGGAATAATTATAATTATTGCAGAAATGCAAGAACCTCACCTGATTAGCAGGACATTTTTCAATATGAGCAACAATAATTTCTCCTGGTAACTTGACTAAAACATAGGAAGCCATATTACACAGGGCTATGTTGTTTCCATCAAACGTAATAACACTTAGTTCAGACAGTACAGAACACTGACCTAAAAAAGAATTGTCATTTAATGAGGTTACCACAAAACTGAATACAAGACATTTCTAAAATCTTCCAGTTCTAGCATTATTTGCTTTTGCATATACATTCATAGATAGAGATAGATAGATAGATGACCTTGTTCTGCAGACAACATATTGAGCCATAAGCCAAAGCAAGTGTCTAGGTTACTCAGTGGAAATACCTTCATCTGCTTCTGTGTGCCCAGGGTAGGGAAGAATGCTTAAATCAGTGAAAATTTTTACTTAAGTCAATGTTTTACAGGCAAGGTCAATGAATCTGCACAAGGTGAGATAAAATATATGCATAAAAATATATATGTTTCTGAGATACTGACAAGGGACTTATCTGGACTTATCTGTCTTATCTTGAAAAAAAATGAAGTGCAATATTGGTTTCATCAATGCTGCAAGGTTTTAAATATGACTTCTCTTTAGCCTTTTTGTTCCCTCGGTAGGCTCATCTGCCAGTTTCTGCAGTTTCTAAGCATGAATAAAAACTGCAATCAGAGCTAAATTAAATATGGGGGTTCTGCCTTTCAGAAAAGCTAGTATTTAACTTATTTTTCTTCCTAAAATGTTGAAATCTTAACATTTCTACTGATAAAAATTCTGAAAAGTCTCAGCTGAAAAATATTTGTGTTCATGCTACAGATGTCACTTTAATGATTATATGAAAAAAAAAATTTGATTCTCCAGGATGTCAATTCAAAGGTACCAAACTATTCAGTATATTTCATTCTGCTTTGCTGATGAATAGCTCTTTTTAATTCATTCCAGTATTTAACCTCATAATCCCATCGTAATAACCCTTTAATTTATTACTTTGCATTAACAGATCAAGGCTCCATATTTTATTTAAAAATAAAAGAGTGACTTACAGGGACATTCCCATTCTGGACAGCAGCTATCAGTGTTAATTTGAACAGGCATTCCTCGAAAACCACAATCAGGCTTCTGCACATCCTTAGGGCAGTTCCTTGAAAGATTGTATAACATCCAACCCATATTAATGCATACATACTGGCTACATTTGTCAACAGGTTTGAGGTATCTTGGCTGTCATATAAGGAAAAAACAACCAGAGTCAGGTTTAACTTCATTGGCCTTTTGAAGTACAAGTGATTATTTGTCCATCCCCCTGAGAGAGAATTAGCTCTGAGAGAGAATCAGCACATCTACCTGCCCCTCATCAGTCATTTTGGAATGACTTGCATTTGTGTGGTTATAACCTGTGACAATGATGCATGTCCATTCACTCACACCCTTCCTGTTCCATTCAGCTTTGGTAGAATATCCTGTGTAAAGCATTATGCATTGAGGCTACATGTTATAATCAGTCATAATCTGAAGCATTTTAAGAAATACAAAATAATGCATTCCCATCATTTTAAACCCATTGAGAAAGAAACAAGTGGAAAAAGGAAAATCAGGGTAAGATTATGCAGAAATATCAAAATTCCAAGGATTGTGGCTTTTTCTGCACCTCAGAAATATATTTAGCTATCTAGAAAACTCATATAGCTTTAAAACCTTTTTTTTTTTTCAAAGCAATACGTCCAAGTTGCAGAATATACCAGGGCAATGTAAGAGCAGCAACAAAACTATCCTCTAAGAATAACTGAGAATTTTAAAATAAGTAAATTAAATAGAAAATAGGAACTATTTTAAATTTCTGGTACTATATATGCAGACTAACAGAATGGACTGAAAAGTAATATATATTTTAACATACAGGGGAAAATAAGACTGATCATACCACACAGTCAGAGGATGTAGATATCAGTGTATGCATCATCGTGCCAAAGTAAGCCTTGTCAGCTACAGCTGTTGCTTCTGATGAGGAAGGCAAAGCCATTCCACCACTAGAATGAGATAAATCAGTTATAGCTCTGGTTTGCAGCTCTGTGGCTTCTGTTACACTAAAATAAGCTGTAATGGGTTTCTGTGTTGGGATTTGGGACCTATCTGATGTCGTTACATCCAGGACTCCAGAAATAGAGATATTTTTGACTGAGGTTGTATTTCTCGAAAACAGTAGACTCTGAACTGCAGTTACTGGCAAATAAGGTGGGGAAGATTTATCAGTTGCGGTTGTCTTTGTCATGGTAGCATTTTTTTTCTCATGTAAAGTCTGACCATCTTCTGAAATATCCACAGTTTTTTCAAATGAAGTTGTGTATTTAACTTCTGATGCTATGTATGAGGTACTCTTCATCTGTGATAAGGGACTTGTAGAACCAGTTGTTTTCACTATATTAATCTTAGGAGTTTCTCTAGTGCTCTGTGAAGCTTGAGTTACTGCAGTTGTAAATAAAGATTTGTGTGTTTCTATGGTGGTAGGAACTGAAGCCAAAGCCATATAAAACTCCAAATTGACAACAAAAGAATCAGTGGTTTTTGTAGTAATCCTGGAGGCTAGGGTAGTGCCTGAAGTAACTAATAAACTGGCTGAAGAACTAGGTAGCACTTTTGCAAGAATATAAGGTGCTTTTGAGGATGTAACATTCACTGTTGTGTTCATGATCATTGGTGTATAGGATTGAGTGATGATTCCAGCTGGTATGGCTGATATTGTTCCATCTTCTTCTGAAGAACTTACCGAAGAACTCTGTTTTCCTAGAGAAACATTAGATACGAGTGGTCTTAGGAGGAGGGGAAAGCATAGAGGGCTGGCTTTCTAATGTGATTTCAGAGGCTGTAGGCATTAGTAAACAGGGCCTTACAATGGATGTTTTTAGCACTGCTGAAAAGTTGGTAGAGAGACTTATTTTTAAAGTGAATTTAGAAAAATCCAGAGAAGTTGCAAGGTCTACAATTGGAATTTTTGAAGTTTGTTGCCTAACTAGAGATGAAACTCATGCCTGGGTAGCACTTATATTTTGTGCTAGTGATGATGCGCTACTGATTATGAGAATCAGTGAAGAACTTGTAGTCTGAGATGTTACATAAGATGGTATTGATGGTTATAACAAGGTTGTAAATAGAGATAATGACCTTGTAAAAAAAGGATCTTTGGAAATGAAAGTACCTGAACTTTGAGCCACAGGGTCAGTTTTCAATTCTGTATCTGAACTTTTGAGTTCAGATAAGTAAGTTCTGAAATGGTTATTGATGTAGCATTTAGAGGTAACAGTAATGTCCTGAGAGGGAAGGCTGTAGACATAACGGACTTCATTGGCTTCTTAGAAATGGAAGACAATGAAAAGAAATCACTGTGCATTATATGCTTGTTTTCTGTTGAGGCTTTACTTACTACAGACCTATCAAAGACTGTTGAATTAACTAGAGGAGTGGAAGCACCAGAAGGTCCTGTATAAGGGCTTTTGGAGGCAATAGTGGCACCTGCTGTAGCTTTGGGCCTCAGGGAGGCAAACAGAGAAAGCACTGGTGTAGACACTGTGCATGTTGCAGAAGGACTTGAAGAAGTGTTTTTAGGGATTTGAGAAACAACTTTATGTGAAGATACAGTCATTACTGGCAGAGCAGCAGAAATACTACCCTTTTTAATGGAGACGTCTGGTCGGGAACAGGCATTGAAGTTTGCACTGAAGATGAAAATGGCTTTGGAGAAAAACTGGTTGAAGAACTAGCATTTAATGATATCAGAGAAGTTTTAGACAAGGGTGTTGCTGTTTTGAAATATGAAACTGTGATTAATTGAGGACATCTCAGAGATAGAAAATCTAGTAGTCATAGGAATTTGAGGAGTAGTTGAATTCAATGCAGAAATGGGTGTTGGGTAAACCACAGTTTGAGTAATGCCAGACCTACTTCTAACAGACAAAGTCGATATAGGAGAAGTAGAAGTGCTTATTGCCAATCATGAACCTAGAAGAAATACAGCTCTTGTGAAAGTTTCTCTGTCAGCCTGCAAGGCAGACAAAGACACTTCAGAGTGTATTTCTGCTCCCTTAGGATGACTTACTGAAGGACTCCTACTCTTCCCAATCCCTGCAGGCAGCTCAGAAGTGAGAAAAGATATCCTGGAGGCTAAAGTTGTTAGTGTTGAGGAAGGTAGAACTGTTCCTAGCTGAGTGGTTGATGTTTCGAGTGAAAATGGAACTACCACTAGGGAAGTGGGCATTAATAATGTGTTGGAATAGGACTTGCACTCAGCAGGGTTGTTGGAGTTGTTATTGTAATGAGTAAAGTTATAGATGCGTTAGAGTGGGCAGTATATGATGTGACTGCTGAGGCTTGAAGAAGAATTGGAAAATCTGTTGAAGGGTGGGTTTGGAAAGGACAGTAGGGCTGGCTGTGCTGTGAAATACATCAGAAGGCTCCACTGTACTTGGTAATGAAAATGTTGAATAGATGGCTGCATTAGATGTTTCCAATGAAACAAAGTCTGTAATGGACTGTGCCGACATATTCATTCCCCTTGAAGCTGTGTTTGCATTGATGGTTATTTTGTCTGTCACACCGATGAGAGTTGATTTATCCCCTGAAGTAACAAATACAGGAGGTGTCTGAGGAAATCTCTCCATGGTAGGACCCATGTGAGGTATTAACAATAAAGGTTTCAGTCCAATTTCTGATTCTGTAGGTGTCACAGGTATGCCTAAAAGGAAAAATGTATGTTTAACTGTCTTTTATGGGTTATCAGTAAAGAAAAATAGCAATCTATCTCTACTCAAATCCCATTTAAATATTAGCAAATCAGATCTTGCCAATGGCTCCAGGTTGTCTGATGACTTTGAAGAACTCAGCTGACTCAAAAATGTTTTCTAATTTTCTCTGCAAATGAAGTAGTTAATTTTTTATTGATGAAAACCTTTATTTTGCAGGGCAATTTTGAAGCAACAAGGCAATTCCACAGACAATTCAGTAAATCCAAAAAAGTAAAATATTTGAAATAAGTACATTACATTCTTAGAAGATACTATACAAGATAACTTTGTATTGGCAAATATCAAGCATAATGTATTTAATTCAAAATTTGTAAAATAAAATAAGATACAGTATTAAAATCAAATTTTAATGTTAAAATAATATTTTATCCCACAAAATAAGCAAATAATGTGGTATCTTTACACACCAGAAATTATGAAATAGATGAACTGAATTTGTTAGTGGTGTGTCATCCTCAGAAAAGACTGAACTTTTTGCCACAGCTGTATTTCTTTCATTTGGGATCTCTCCCTTACAGATGTGTAATATTCTAGCATTATATAGACAAAAGTGGTTGCTCTGAGTATAACATAATCACAAAAGGTTATATATAACCCACTATTAGAGAAATACAAGAATTCTGCTTAAAATATATCTTGTTTGAATGCAGAAGCTGTATTTCGGATGTCTGGGAATGGAGTCTATGTCCCAGAGAGATAATCTTCAACAGAAAGATGTTCTGAGAAAGCATTTAATTTAAAAAAAAATACATTTGATTCACCCATTCGTAGGATCTCTGGAGTTATTTATAAGAGTAGATCAACATAATAATGTGTACTTACAGTCTTCTGGATAAACACATCTAAGTGTGACCTCATCAAGGATCATGTTTTTGGGACAGTATGGCATGCATCCTTCAACCCTTTAAAATATTGCATAGTCAATTCTAGAGCTATAGTAGAAGTATAAGTTAATTTTAAATTATTTTACTTTGTCTAAAGAAACCATTAAAATGTCATATCAGAGTTCTGAGGACTTTCCAATGAAATTATGAACATAGAATTTTGAGGCATTTCAAGGTCAAAAAGTTATTGGGCAGCATAATTCTGTTTCTAAAGTGTTAATAATTATTTGCATAGGCTGATGAACATGATAGCTTTGGACCATTCTGCTTCCACAACCAGGTGGAAGTTTAGATCCCTAAACAAAAAGCATTTCCCTTAATGCATCCCTAAGCATTTTTCACAGAATGATGAACTTGTCAACAAGATTTTTGTTTTATCCACATATGTTCATTTGAGATATTAAAATATTTAGATTGACTGCATAAAGGCTTTTTCTTGTGTCCTTTCAACATAGGAGAATGCAGACAATCACTCTATTCCCATGTCTCTTTCATTCTGGGGGGATTTTTCAATTAAAAAATCATGACATTAACAACCAGTGTTCCCATAAAGAAAAAGCTAAGAATAACAACAGAGAAAATGAGTCATATTAGTAATATTACTAATCATAAATTGCATATGGCTAGGGAGTCTGAAATCTAAAATATCCATTCTTTTCCACCACATTGTGCCTTGAGCTTTTAGGCATTTTTCCTTTTATAGAGGCCAGGGGAGAACCACGGAGACAGGAAATTTGTTTACTAAATCCCAAGCTAACACCACCCCTCTGAAATCCCTCCCTTCGCACCAATGGCCATCTCCCAACAGTAAAAAATTCCCTCTTCTAACAGGAGAGGGCGTATTCCTCCCTTACCATTCCTACAATTTTTGATCTCTGTCATATAAACACCAGAAAGATGTAGTTATAGCATCATGGTGTGCTGGTTTAGGATGTGACTATAAATCCATAGGAGGAAATAGCCTTTATTTAATTTAATAGCTTTCTACTTAACCACTAACAGAGGCTAATCCTCTGGGCTAAATACAAACCCTCTTATTCTTGCGTTGGAAAGCACACGTAAATGGGAATACAAACTGTGGGAAATCAGAGGCTTGGTACAAATGCTTTCATATGACTTGTGAGAGTTTCCTCATAAGAATGATATTGAAATCTGGATAGTAAAACTAAATGGATATTGCAATAGCAGAAATTTTCACAAAGCATATGGTATCCTTATTACAAGAAACAATACAGTAGCAATATAAGATTAATTTTACTTACAGAGGAAGAAATTTACATGCTATTCCTTCAGGATCACTACATGTCTTAAAACAAGGATTAGCACAAGATTCGTATCGCCATTCACACATTCTTCTGTAGGGCACAGAAGCACTGAGTTCTGAGAAGGAAAGAAAGGTGTTTCTTTATTGGTTTGATAGTCAATAAACAATAAGTTTACAGACTTTTCTATAACATACATTGGGATTTTCAGATAAATGAAAAAATGAGAATCAAACAGATAAAATTTTCAGAACTTCCCAATAGGTGAGATTTTGTTCAGTTTCAAGTATTTTAAACTCGTTCAAGATAAAAGACACTTCAAGCTTTGACAATAAAAACAGCTATTCATTTTTACAATACACTCTGTTTCAAAACTTAAAAGATCAGTTAAACATAGTGAAGATGCTGCTGGTTGCAGATGTAATACAATTACCCAATTCATTTAAAAGAACAGATATCTATAGATTACTAATGAGATATTAACATACATTGTTTTGTGACATGCCATTTTCATTTTGAAAAAATAAGCCAGTGAAAACGTAGTTCAGAGATAAAGTGGCCATCCTATCTGCAAAAATTAGAAAATAATAGCATTTTGAGATGGAATGGAAGACAAAGAAAGAGAGAAATTACAAATAGGATAAAATATTTGTTACTATTGCTGATGAAATACAAGAAAGAAAGTACTCTGAAGACAAGCAGAAAAAGAATGTTTATCCCTGGGGATGACGCACAATTTACCTTCAATACTAAAGCTACTGAAATGTTTGAATTCTTCTGAATCATCATACTTTTCCACTTTAACACTGGATGAGGTGAGGATGATGAAAAAGCCTTTTTTACTGTGCAGCTCAAAGGCACTGAGCCCTGGACTCCAGAGACTCTGGTGGTGGAAGAAGGTGGCTCGTCTCTGAAAGGAGGCACTTGCCTGCCACTGCTCCAACCCAATGGTTTCATTGTCATGTACACACAGAAAGTAATTTGGTCTTTCAGCAGATTCAAGGGAAACAAGAGACAGAGCTTCCACAGAAGAAAAAGAAAATAAAAATGGTGATATTTTCATAGAAAACAACTTATCATTGAGATTAAATCCTATATATTGGCTGTTAAGTGTCTCCTTTTAAAAAAGTGCTTTTCATTAAAAAAATATAAATTCAGCTTTTTGTTGCACAAAAGACAGTTAGAAACGCAGTGCAGGGTCTAAAATATAATTCAAATGATCATATAATCCAGAACCATTAGTTCTAGATGGGAACTTATCAGTTAGACCAAAATTGCATTCAGCCTACTGCTACTAACCTTCAAAAATGATTCCTAAGCAGTCTCAGACTGGAACTTGCATATCTTGGGAGTTTTCTCAAGTTTGGACAAATGTCTGACAGCTTAGCAATGCCAAAATTTCATCAGTAAATAGTATCAGATTTTAAGAACATTGAGGTCAGGCTTTTTTTATATGCAGTCATATCCAGAAATACAGTAAGAAAATCTGTGGCCAAATAAGAGACTTGATCTCTATTTGCTCTACCCATGCCACAAATCAAAATTGAAAAAATTCTCTGAAAATGTAAGAATTTATAAGAAGACTGACTTCATACTTGATTTTCAACTTGAATACAGTTTTGAAGTTCTTTAATCTAGAGGAATACTTTCTCATCCCTCATTTCCATATGAAAGTCATCTGTGTACTGCACAAATTTAATGAATTATTTACTTCCACTTTACATGGGGATTCAACAAGACTGAATTAATTCTTCTGTTGTATGTATTTTCATTTCAAAATCACATCTAAAAACCTAATTTTCCCATGGCAATTAGCATTTAAATGTTTGTAAACTTAGTTTGAATTTTTTTCTATGGAGAGAGCCGTTCTTTATGTTGATTTTTGAGGGCTTGTGATTTTTTCAACAAATTAAATTATTTTAGAAAGCAATGACAAAATCTTTATTGATTTAATTGGCACAATCTTCACACATGTGAAGAAAGAAAAATAGATACAGAAGGAAAAATATTTAAACATGTTTATTTTTTATTGTATAGTTTCAATAAGTCTCTGATAAGTAAAAAAGAGAGCTTAGGATTAGCTGTTCACCTAGGAAAATACCTTCTGCATTGCACAGAGATGCTGTTTATTAACAATGCAGAAATAGATTAATCATTCTGAATTGCACATGTTCTAGTCAGGAAAAGTAACAAGTAAGTTGAAAACATAAAGTAGAACCAATTTTACTGGAGACAAAAATATCCTGCATTGGCCTTCAGTGTTGATATTTGCTAGATAATTGTGTAAAATTCACCGGTTTCCAGATACACCAATTAATTGAATTTTTTCAAAAGTTATTCTATTCACTTGTATTTTGTAATATATCTAAAATAATTTTTGAAAAGTCAACTTTAAAGCTGAAAGAGAGGTTTTCTAATTTTAAAAAAATTAAAATTTAAATCCCTCCGTCATTTTGAAATTGGCCACTTATTTCAATAACTAAAAATATCTAGACTACTTTAGGATATTTAGAAGAGGCAGCAAAAATAATTCGTATAGCTTGAGATATATATCCCACCATTAATAAAACTGCTGAGAATACTTACATAAATCTTTATCTTTGAAAAGACCTGGAGTTATCATGAAACTGAAAATTACATTTCCATGTGCTCCAGTTCTAGGCAAGGGAAATATCCTTCTGCTGGATACATTAGCCCCTATAATTGTGTCATTCACTCCAAAGCTTGCCAAAATATAGGGTCCTTCACCAAGACCTAAGGGAAGAAAAATCAAATAGAGAAAGAAAAATTTTCATTGCATAATATCCAAAACTTAAGTCTTAATTTTCTACTTGGTTCCACTTGGTAGTGGAAACATGCATAACTCTGTCCTTGACTTTAACCCTGGCAGGCAGCTAAGCACCACACACCTGGTCACTCACCCCACACCTCACAAAAGAATCAGAGGGGAAGAACTGAAAAAAACTTATGGATGGAGATGAAGACAGTTAAATCATGGTCAGGTTTGAGTTTTGTTTATAGAAAAATAAAAAAAAAAAAAGGAAAGAAAACCAAAGAAAACAAATGCAAGAAAAGTGATGAAAAAGCCAAAATTCTTCAACATCAGCTGACCAACATCTAGATGAACCCTAAGCAATGCCAGTCCCAGAAAACTTCTCATCCAATTTCTATTGCTGAGCTCAACATCATGTGTTCTGCAACATCCCTTTTGTCAGCTGGGGTCAGCTGTGCCAGCTCTGTCCCCTCTAACTACCCATGCCACCCTCAGCTTGCTTACTGGTGGATCAGCATGAGAACTTGGAAAAGCCTTGATCTGCATAAGCAGTAGCTAAACCACCACTGTCATCACAAATACAAAATATATTATTAAATTCATGTTAACTATACAAAGAAAATCAGCCAAAACCAGTACTCCTTCCTACTTTTTCATAGAATCATAGAATAATTAAGGTCAGAAGACACCTTTAAGAACCACTGTCATGATGTTCACCATTAAAGCCATGTCATCAAATCTTTTTGTGTAAGATAAAATTCCCTATTGCAAAGTAATTGTGAGAAGTCAGCTATACCTAGCAAGATCTACGTGCTACTCTAGTAGGCCAGACAGGACAAGAAAAAAGTCATCTCTATAATGATCCTCACTATAGGATGTAAGTCATCCTAGTCATCAAAAAGATACATTAAAAGTCAGATTCATATCATTGCAATTAGTCAAGTTTCCCTTTTCAGTATCTATTGCTCTCTATAAAGCATGAGCACAGTATCCAAATACTAGAGGGGATGACACAGGAATTCATTCTGTTAAATGAATAACACTCTCATTCTAAGGTACTGTGCTTCTTACGGTATAGTATTGTGAGACTTGTGCATAAAATCCCATAGACTATCAATGTCCAAATATTGTAGATGCCAGCTTTGAAATTTGCAGTATAAACACAAGGAAATGTCCTTCTAGAGCTTCTCCCAGACTGCTACCATACGTTGTAGGATGATGGATCAATTCACCCATACTGAACATTATGAAGTTATTAATGGAGGCATTAGGGATTACAAGGATCATTCAACACAGTTGGGCCACTAACCTTCACTCATTAAAAATAAAATCAGTGTTAAAACTACTTACATCAAGTTAAAGAAAAAGTCCATAAATTAATCTAGTTTTTTAAGCAAGATTATCAAATAGTACATACCTTGGTTGTAATATTCACAGTCATAAGCTAGAAGAAAAAGAAAACAAGCATATTATTGTTTTGTTATTATTATTGTTATCACTAATAATATTACTATTATTATTATTACAAAGTAACGAGAGAATTCATGCATATCTGCATCCTAAAAATGCAAAGCTCACTTTCAGGAGAGGACATTTCATGTCCCACAAGATATTTCAGTCAGTGATTTTATTTTCTTAGACTTTCGTTTGGTGACAGCAGGCCTGAAGCAGGAGTTACTCTACAGCTAAGAACTCTTCTTGCTGTCAATGAAAAGAACAGACTGGATCTCTTTGCAGCCCTACACAGAAAATTGGACATCCACCAGTGCCTTTCCCCCAATGTCTGCACTAATACACCCTGAGTACAGCCAGACCTTTTCAGCAAGACAAATGAATTTGGGTGTAGAAGGATGACAGAGCTAAACACCGAGAAAGCTTGAGAGATGTGAACTATGTTTATTATCCACTGCTTCTGTCATATTTGTATAATTGGGCAGAAAAAAGCCAGAGATGCCTGTGAGATGAGCTCTGGTGCATGGCCAGGCCAGGTACATACCACAGAGCAAAGGAGATCGCCAGTGAATTGCTGCTCCTTGCTGGCAGCACTTGTGGGCATAAGCTGCAATACTGGTACACAAACACTCGCAGTCTCCACCAAGATTGCAGTTGCACGTATCTGTGTGACAATTTTTGATAAAAGAAGTCACATCAATCTGGAGGGAGGGAAAGAAGAAAAATAGGTGACTTAATTGCATGAGCTGTACAAATTCCAGTTGCAGCAGAAGTTGTACACCTGGACTGACTGAAAGAATTAAACACAAAAAAATAAGGTATTTTCCAAAGTTTGGGCATATTCCTACACAAAATGTACACTTCAATTAATCGGCTTATACCTAAGTTAAAGGTCAAAAGAAAAATTCAGTCAGTGATTACAACAGACATGCTTGTCCACACACTTGCTGTTCATCAATTTTAAAGTATTATTGAAGCTGGCAGTTCTGCTTTTGTAAAGCAAATATTGCCATCTGTAGTCATCCTGTCAGTTTTGCATGAACAACAACAAAATCAGAGCTGCGACTCTGGTTACCAAGTTACTAAAGTAATTATTTGTAGAAGGGGGTTTTCCCAGGGGAAGAAAGCTTAAAATCAGTGGCGACATTGTGCAGAAAAAAAAATACTTCTGCACTTATCAAGATTTTAATATAATTTGCCCACAAAACTTCATTATGTCTGAAATCTACGTTCTCCAAAATCCTATCACAAAATTTCATAGTTTTACATGATACAATATTTCTTGAGTTTAAATCATCGTTTTTGTAACGTTGAGCAATATTTCCAAAACAGTCATCTTACTCAACAAATGGAATGTTTAAGGCTATGCTTCTCTTCAGTTTTTTCTCTGTTCTAGCTCACTTGTGAAGCACTCAAATGGCACACGTCAGATTACAGAAATACCACCAACAGTACTTATCTAACACGAAGACAGTTTCTCAGCTGGCAGTTGCTAGAAGCTGGACTAGGGACTGGATCAAGGGCAGAGAGATGTTATTGTGCTTTCATTTTTCTTGCTTTGAAAACAGGGATACCACTGGGACATGAGGGACACACATGAGAACCAGCTCCATTGAAAGTGGCAGTAGTGGCTTTGTAGAAATCACCAAACAGCAACTGGCTCCAAAGATCTCAACCTGTCTCTCTTGCCTGCAGAACAGCATCCCTCCATGGGTCAGCAATATCCTGCTCTTGTGATAAACTGGGAGCATTGGGCCAGTTTCTGCTGAGTTTGGAAATTATGAGGAAGACCCTTTTTTCTCCAAGTGTTTAGGTTCCTCAGGCCCTGTTGAATTCAGTGCTTATCTGGGCAACTGTGATCCATCAGTTGCTGCCAGCCAGAGATGCAAGGTTTTATCTCCCTGTAAACTGGTATTGAAGCCTGAGTTGAACTGCAAGGCCACCTGTCCCACAGACAGGAGCTTGCCTGCGTGCACTGCAGGACCTTCTACTCACATAGCAGGAGCAACAATAAGCACATTTGAAACCCCCATCTATGTTTCCTTTCCATACCCCAGTGTCAGTCTCTGCTTGGGCTTTTTTCTTGGCACCCTGTTCCCTACCAGCAGCTAGCTGCACATGCCCTTGATAGGATGTCATTTTACGTTACATTTGCAGGAGCTGTACTTTCACATGCTGATTAATAGGTTCTAAAAACACATGAAAGATGTTTGTTTTAGAGACTCCCCCATACAAGATAGATACATAGGTGTGGAAATACTTGACTACTAATTAAATTACATGTTTTGCACCTGACATGGATTTTTTAACATAATTATGCTAAATTTTTGGCATAATACTTGCAAATTCTTATCACAACATAGATAAGATATAGAAAATGAGTTCTCAAGAGAAAAGATCTTTTTAAGTTGTTATTATAATACAGTCTCTTTAAAACTCTCAGAAGTTCCATTTTTATTTATTATTTGCCATTTCAAAAATACACTCATCACTATGTTCTCAGGCACAGATTCAAAAAATTCTTTACATAGTAACTTAAGTCAACATTAATAAATCTCTTGGGTTAAGCTACTGCAACCTCCTTCACAGGCAAATTCCTAACCATGTTGATATCCAGCTTCAGTCCTGAAAGTCAGAAGGTTCAGCTGAGACAGCTAATGATCTCCTTTAATATTAATAATCATGAAGAAATTAAGAGACTGAGACGAAATGCAGTGGTTCTTGCTTGCTCAGCTGTAAAGAAGCACCTAAATACCACTGGGAGGCTAAAATTAGAGAGAGGGAAAAATGTATAAAGCATGTCTTGCACTTATAATGGGTGGATTAAAATGGAATAAAATATTACCACAAAAAATAGGGTTGTCCCCATCTTGTCTAGACTAAATTGAAGGACATTCTTGTAACTCAAGTCCCAGGCTCAGCCAGGTATTGGGGAAAAAAGGATACCAAACCTCAGAGTTTTGATAAAACAGATGATAAGCTGCCAAACATTTAAAAATACCAATAGCTCTGAAGCTGAAATCTTGCTCTCTCATATTTCTTCCTATATAGACCAAGACACTTAACCAAATAAAACTATTTGAGCTAAGCTGTAGGCACATTACACATACACTTATTTTAGAATCCCTCAATTTATACAAATTTACAATTTATAAAGCTTAGCTACCTATATAGATAAAAGGTATACATAAAACCTAAAGAGAATAGAATCTTGATTATTCAGTCGACTAACTCACAATTCTGTTACCATTTTATGTTTAGATTCCAGTCTTGAAAGGAACAAGGAGCTCTGCACAAATATAGCCCGCCTACACAGGGCTTTACTCTGTACCTTCCCATTCAGACTGAGGGTACTGGCAAGAAGAAATTAATTACTGGAATTTTATTATTTTCATGACAGCAATCTTGGATATTTAATAAACTTACCACATTGCGACAAGGTGCAAAAAGATCACTGTATAAAATTGAGCATTCCTTTTTGGCATAAGGGAACTTGCTCTGATGTACTTCACATGGTCTCAGTGTTTCATTTGGGCTCTTGCACTTGAAAACAAAGAAAAAACCCACAAATATTTTATTAGATAGGTGTGTTTATCACCGACTCAGGTACATCAAAGTATCATGTAATTCAGTACTTCCATAATCAGAAAATAAAAAATTCAAATGCTATCTTCTTCATCTTCTTTCTTTGATTTGTTTTTATAATTGAAAACATTCGCACAAAAAAAGAATCTTATTGTTTTGTTCTAAAGCACTAAAATGTTCCTGCTGTCTGCTCAGTGCATAAAGATAAAATGTTTTCTTTGTGACACATAAGAATCATTACCAGAGCAACCAACTGTAACATCACAAACAAATACATGGTCCAAATCCATCCTGGGTGGTTTTCACTGACTTTAAATGGAGTCATACTACAGATGGCTTTAGCCCTGTAAGTTCAAATAAAGAAGCAGTGGTAGGAAGGGAGCAACTCATTAAAAAAAGTAGAGTCAAAGATCATCATGATAACTCAAAAATGGGTGAGGTACAACTACATCACTTATAAGATCTCTTCAAAAAGAAAAATAAAAGAACAGAAATATAGGAAAGGGACACTCAGCTCAGAGAACACAAGTTCATCTGAAACCATGCTGTATTGGTGCAGCAGGGAAGGTGTGTCTAATGCATCAGGAGGGTGTGACGATGAATGCATAGGCATCATCAGGGTGTCCCACAGCAGCCTTACCTGCAGTGCTGTCACCTACCTATGCACCTCCTGTGCAGGTACCCAGACACTGCTGAGATGATATGTACCGCCACTCCCAGGAAGAAGAAGCCCTGGAAGCATCTCATGCTTCACCCTACTAATACAAGCGCATTTCCCAGTAGCAGAGCTGTGTTCTAGGCCTCTAGCTATCAAATATTCCTTTACAGTATTTAGATTTTTCAAAAATGGTGACCAGGATACATGTCTACAAAGGCCCAAGGTCCTTTCTGTAAAAATCCCCAAATCCTACTGCAAGGGCAGATGAAATGTCAAGTCTGTCTGAGCACAGCTGACCAGCAAGACCAAGGCTGAACTTAGATCCTGAGCGCTCTGGCAGACATCAAGATTAGGAGATCACATGAGATTTTACAGATATGTATCTCCACCAAAAAGTAAGGTGCAAGTCTAGATGCTTAAGCAAAAGTTATAACATTCTACAAGTTAATGTGCTATGCAAACACTATATAACTTTTTAAGGGAACTGCTGAATCAATAAATTGAAAGAGAAAAATTCACTAACTTCATACAAAGTATTCACACATTTGTTTATGTATGACCTTCTAGATGAGCAGTATAACTTTACTCATTTAAACAGTTTATGTAGAATAAAATCTATCTGAAGCGAGATATTGAGGCAGAGAAGCCTCAAAATCTTTATTCCAAAGCATTCTACCATGAGGTGAGATATTTGGTCAATTTCCTGCTGTGTCAAGGAGAGAACAGATTAAGAACAGGTCCTGACAGACATCCAAAGGGAGTGCATTACAAATAATGACTTTTCAGGAGGTCCACAAGGCTATAAAACATTACATCTTCTCAGCACAAATTAATGAAATACCTCTTCTCCCGTGTTAGAAACCAGAGCTGCAGCCATCCATTCCCTACAGCATCCTCCAACCTTCTCCTCAGAAACCAAGTTTCCATACTGAGTTGTGCCTGTGGCTGTTCTGAGCCTTTTCTGCCCACCCCTTCACCACCTCTGCTTTGTCAGTTTACACTCTGTTTACAAAGTGCCACTAAAATACATCTTCATTTTATTTACAGTGTTCAGAAAGAAACTCTTCCAGGCCTCTTTTTTCCAGCATTCAGATTCTGCTTACTTTCAGTATCCTGATGCCTCCAACTGTTGTTACAATCATTTTTAAAATTGAGATGAATCAAAAATACCAGAAGCAGTGTACCTAATTTTGTAGAACACTGAAATGCAGACAGCTATAATTGTCTTACACAGGGGAAAACATATCCTTCCCTAAAGAGATTGTTTGGTTTCATTCAAATTTGATAGTCGTTTGCTATGACATACGACATTATTATCACATTTCACATTTACAGATACAGAAATTAAAATGTCTTCTTATGCCATGACCATGACTTTTTAAAATACCTGTACATCACGTGCTTATAATGTGCTCAGTTACAAATAAAAATCATAATATTTTTTCTCTACATTTTTATTGGACATGGGACTTACCTGTCCTAATATCCAGCTGTCTCCAAACACCTGTGCATTTCTCACCTCCATGTTGTTTGATGTAGTCAGATCATTTGAAGTATATTTGTCAAAATTTCCACACAAGCCTGCCAGTTTGCCCTGAAAGAGAAATATTTTTTTTCATAAACTCACAGTCAATATTTGGCACAAATGACACAGATGGAATATAAAAATTTATAAGGGAAAAGGGTGAAAGTAAATCTGACTTATCCTTTGAGAATATCTGACACTCTGCTATGCCTGCAGTTCCATATTGCAAATATCTTTTAACAGAAAACAGTGGTTTTCTTCTTATTTTCCAGAACTACTTCTTACTGCCTTCCTGTGAAAACGGAATCAAATCTAGTAATAGTTGTCCTGAAAGCTCAGTAGTGATTCCAGTCCAAAAGTCAAAAGTTCAGGTGAATTGCCTCATGATTGTGAAGCCTGACTAGTTGTTGTCATTAAAACTTGCTGCCTCTAATTTTAGTTCACAATAGCTAGAATATTTGTAATAGCAATTATAACAGACAGTTGCAACTTTCTTTTCTTGGGCATGTGCTGCTGATAGAAAAACTATGTATACATGCATACATATATAAATACATAGGAAAATAGACATTCCTGCACAATAATAAAAAGTACAGTTGGATTTTTAGGGTGTTGTGGCTCATACTAATGAGTTCTTTATTCTTAAGGTCTGCTGCAGACATCTTACTGAACTGGAGCCTCTGGAAGAAACAGTCATTGGAAACAGAAAGAACTGGAAATATTTGTGTTCCTAAATGCAACCTGTAGAACTCAGCTCCCTGTTAGCTTACTGAACATCAGAAGAAATTTTTTTTCTCTGTGTGTACTGATGGTTGATAAATCAACTTGTAGGTGAATTAAGTATTTTACAGCTATTTGGACAGAAGCCTATAATAATTTTGCTTTAAAACCACATTAGATGGTCATTATAGCTTTGACTTACACTTCAAAAACTCTGATACTGTATTCTAGACTAGCATGCTTTCTCTTCGTTTCCTGAATGAGCCCCATCTTAATACACGTGTCCGTGTTTGAAACAAAGAGAATAGTAATTCTGAATTGGAATGATATGGTTACTCTATCAGCACCCAAAGACTGAGTTGCAGAGACACCAAGGTAAATGATGATATAGGAATGGAAAAGATAAGAACAATTGGCAAAAAAAGGAACCTTGAATTCTTCCTTGCATTATGACTGAATCCTGTCATGATATATCCATTAGGTTTAAATGTAAGTTTTTGTCTAGATCTTTTTCTGTATTTTGTCTTTTTAAGTTAAACCCCTCCCCTCAGATGTGACTCCATCTGTTCATCTCAGAAGCCTCTACTGCATCCCAAGTTGCAGTTCCACCATCCGTCTAATGCATTCTGTACTACAAACTTGCCATCTTCCACATCACCAGGCATGGAACTCCTTTTCCATTGGCTTTAGCCAATAAAAACATGCAGTGAGTTGGGTAACTCAAAAATTACCCCTCCTTTCCAGCCCCCAAAGTATCTTTGAATCAGAGCTGAATCACTGCATGTCTCCAATGTTGCAGTGTATTGAGCAACAGAGTAAGCATACATGTAGAAACCACACTTCTCTTCAGAAGTTGCATTCTCCATCTCCTCTTACCTGGGAAATGCTAGCAGCTGAGCACCACAATGAACAGCTATATCACTGGGAATGCTAGTCTTGAAGAAAAGACTATCAGAGTTATTCAATAAAAGACCACATTAGCAATATAGAGAATCTACACAAATTCTCGGGTTTATATTTCAGCTCACCTTCCACCGAGGTCCAACTTTAACATGCATCATTGTCTTCTTATCCCACAGAATTGTAATGTCCTGTTCTGGAAAGTGTATCACAGTATAACATCCAGCCTTCCAGAGCTGATAGTTAGATTTGTTTTCCTGTGCCCCTAGGTTCTTCTGACACAAATGAATATTTATTAAGATCTACTAAAGTAATGCTGCCAAGGTATACAGCCAGATAACAGTAAAGTGTATATTGAAGAACACTTTAGCTGAATCAATAATATTACTGGAACTGTTGTTTAGTACTTTGATATTTTGTCTTTTCAGTCATTCAAGTTTGCTTCATACTTTGGTTTCTCTTTCAAAACCAACTGGAAAGAAACTCATTAATGCCAGTATGTTTCAACTCCTTGAGACTTTTGGGCAATCTTTGTTGTATGACAAATAGAACTTGAAAAATATCAATATGGAAAAAAAAAATGGTTGTCCTGGGACCTGCTGCTTTATCCCAGCCTAAACACTTGTACTATATTAACTCAGACTGAGAGATGCTTTCCAAAAACATGCTCCTTTAGAGCTGTAAATTTGAAGTGCTTATCTTAAATGGCAACCCAAAAAGGAAAGAAAATAACTAACCTGCTTCTCAGAAGGTTCATTAAAATAAATCTCAGTGTCTCCAACAGTGATGAAAACATTCTTTGAGCAAACAATATCATTGTCAAAGCACTTTTTGTTCTGAGCAATTATAGATATATTTGAGTCATCTGTGCTCTGCAACATTAAGAAGAAATCATTTTACTTATATATTCAATCGCATACCACTTCTGCAGATTTATTCTATGCTTACCATCACAAAAAAAAATTGGATACTTGAGAATTTACACAGATTTGTAATTAAATTTAAGCAAGTTATCAAATCAGGAAATGCATTTTTAAATTCAAAGCTGAACCCACAAACTTTGGAGTTAAACACAAAAAGCCATTATGTTCAGCTGTGACCTCTCTTGCTGAAGACTTCACGAACTCAGAGGATCAGGCTATCCCTAAAACAAGAGTCTGATTTAGGCTTTTAAAATATGCTTATGCTTGGAATCCAATATTTACAGCACAGTGTGGTTGTCGAAACTGAGACATGCTATAAAAAGTGCTTTATTTTTAAACCAAGGTGCAAGAGATCAACTGTTTTCATATTTTTAAAACCAAGAAACCTACTATCTTACGGTAGTAGATAGAACAGTTTCTGTGCCACCATACATGAAAATTCACAAAACCACGAGTCATACTCAATGTTATTGGAGAGGGTAAAGGTTTCTGCCAATATTTTTGTTTGTAGGGTGGGGTTATTTTTAACATTTAGAAGATTTCAATACTTTGTTGTCCTGATTTACTGGTATTTTGGTACTTTAAAGGCAAATGTACTGTCTTCCCAATCCCACACCTTTTGGTTCTACAGCCCGTTCATTAATTTTGCATTCTAGGCAAAAAAAATCACCTTGTGCTTTGCACCTTGGCTCAACATGTCTGTTTATTCACCTACAGCTTCTGTGGTTCTTCTGTATCCTGAGGGAAACACACATACACCTTGTAATTCCCCATGCTAAGATTTTTACTCAAACAAAGGAGACGAACTGTCTTTTCAGAGCTGGTAACACAATCACAAACAAAACCAGTTTAGTTATTCCTATTATTTCCTATTTTAATTTGCTTTCCTGTTCATTTCTGTACAGGAAATTACATTTCTGTCTTTGCAAATCAACAAGCAGCCATAACTATAGAAATTACTTGAGAAAATTAACTTCATAATATTAACATGAGCCAATAACACTGTTTCTGAATATGGTTCAATTTTTGATCAAATTCAGTCCTACAGTCATCAGAAATTTGAGACAGACATGAAATAAAAATCTTGGAAGTCACAAGTAGCACCCCCTAACTAATCTAGTCTTATATGGGACACTTGGGAACAAAAAAGTTCTCTTCTTGCTCCCACCCTCTTCCAAACAGTCTCTAAAACTATGATTAGATTAAACTAATTGCAGGTAGTAAAAAGCATGATGTGCAAGATGGAAACGGTGGCTCTCAGCATCTCCTCAGTCCTGGGAACTATTCTTGGCTCCCAGCAATGCTCTTGAAGAGCTCGACTTGGCCACAACAGGAGGCATCCCTCTCCTTGGTTTCTGCCCACAGTATCTCTTCCCAAAACTTCACTCCCTCCTGTGGTCAATGTACCACTGCCTCAGTCAGTATACCCCAGAAAGCTGCTGGCTACTTACTCCTAACTACTTCTTGCCTGTCTCACATTTGCACCCTTACTTATTTTGTGCTCATCAGAATTCAAGAATTAAAAAAAAGACAGTAATTTTTTCTTCATCAGTGAGAAATACTGCACACAGAAAACATAGGTGTTACAGGAAGGACTTTGTACATTTTTTCTTAATAAAAGTCATAGTGACCAAACTCTTTAAAGAACACTTTCAATCTAAAATGAAAAACAAACCCAACCCCAGATGATGGAAAGCACAGAGGTATTTTTTTGCCACACAGAAGAGATGCTACTGTTTTGCTACCCTTAATCTAGCATGGCCCACAAGCCAAAGGATGCTGCTACCTGGCATAGAAAACACTTTACAGCAAGCGAGTTCTTGTGAATGTAGTGAACACAAGTTGTGGGAGACTGCCTGCAAGCTCTGTGTTTCCCTAATGCCAGGGTTTAGGAAACAGATGGTATTTGTCAGCAGTTAGCTTGGAAGGCAACAGTCACAGTGAATAAAATTATTCACTAACTGCTCAATGGTTAGGGAGTGCAGGAAATCAGATCTCCACGATTTAGCAAGGGAGCTCAGTTTAGAAGTATCAAAAGCTTCAAGGTAAAGCAAAGTTCATCTGTTCCATTCTGTTGTAAAGTTGTTTCAGGTTGCGCTCAAAATAAAATTGGTCACTACCTCATTGGGAAATACACTATGTTTTAATTAACCCAGGCCTGCTGCTGCAGTATAACAATTCTTCCCCTCTATGTCAGATGACAGCCAAGAGCATTTTTTGATTTATTGGATGTGACGTGGTAAATTAAAAAGGAGACAATCTCATTAGTTTGGTAGATAGGACTCAAGCTGATACATTCTGTCCTGGTCAATTGAAAAGCAAGAAAGGGAGTTACCTCCCCACCACAGCTTAGTGCAGAGAAGGACTTTGCAGTCTCTGGGTCTATTTGATGCCTAGGATACTGTGGGGTCTTTCCATTGCACAGTTCATTCCTCTTCAGTGAGCTTAGTCTCAGCAAAAAGGGACATTCTGAGTTAACAGGGAAGCAGTCTTCCCTGTAAGAAAAGAAATGAAGAGCTTGATTTTAAATAAGGATAGTTAAATCAGACTAATTATCCCACAGTAAAAATACACCTTTTTTGGCAATGAAGACAAGTCCTTGAGGCAGCAGCGGGTAGCTATATTAGCTATGCTAGCTGAAGCTGCTGCCTGTGCCTTCTGACAGCCCAGGCCAATCCCTCCAGCTGAACAGCATGAACATACTCAAGTCAGAAGTTTTTGTGTAAGGTTGGGATTTGAGCCAAGGGCACAAAACTGAGTTATATTTCAAATTAACTCTGCAGTACATAAAAGCCTGGAGCCAGGAAGTGTTTTGCTGACCAAAGTCAGAACAGGGAGTCCTAAAGACAAGTGAAATACTTCCTTACTTGTAGGACTGCATGATGGTGGTAAATTACTAGAAACTATGCAGGATGTATATGCAGAGAGACAGTGGTAGTAGTTCAGTAGAGTTATGAATAAATCAGACATTTAAGAAAAAAGGGCTTTGCATTAAATCCTGAATCTTCTGTGCTTTCTCTTTTTCTAGTTAAATCTTAGACCTAGACTCATTAGATCTAAATATCATTATGGATTACATGTCTCTTACGGCTCCAAGCTTTCACAAAATTATTTGCTTTACATACATTCTCTTGCCATTCTCTCCATATAGCTCTACAGATACCTATCCAAGCCATCCAGTACTAGACAAATTCAAATTTGAATGATAGTTTCTATCTTCAAATTATTCTGCAGCTACTGCACATGCAGTGTCTTCTTTCAATAAAGAAGAAATAAAATGCAGTTGAAACTTAGCACTTAACTATTACCAATGCAAAAGAAAAGACTATTCAGGCAAAGTGAGGATCATCTTCTGATGGTTATATAAGACAGGAAGGTCTTAAGCAAATCTCAAGAGTTCTTAGGGAATGTCATGGTATAAATGACAATGATCGAGTTCCATCTCTCTAATCTGCACTAAATCCACACAAATATGAAAACAAGCTTTTGTCAGTATCACTAGAAGAAATGTCTAAGTAGATACTAGGAGCAGGTCTAATGAATAACAAGGTGGGGGTTTTTTTTGGTTTTGTTTTTTTCTGCACAGCCTCTTTCCAAGGCAGAGTCACTCTTTACCTTTTTAGGTAAAATGCACCCAGCAGGAGATGTACTACAGTTCATCATGTGAAACCTACTTATGCTGACAGAAACTGGAAATAAAATGGTTTTCCCACTGCAAGAATATCTTCCCACGTAAATTACCATATCCAGACTGTTCCAACTTAATATCAGTTTCTTTGTGATAACATGGAGTTGCCAAGCAACAGAAAAGACAGAGTTACAGCTCTGGGCAGTCAGTCAAAAGATCATTGTCAGTCCCACTTCTCAGGACATTCTTTTTCTAGACTTTGCTACACTTTTTTTTCCATAATTCTTCCTAGTCAAAAAAAGCAAAGCACTGCTTTCCTTTTTCTGGTTTGGTGTTGGTTTTGGTTGTTTTTTTTCAGCAGTGCTTGGGAATGCTAGAGTTTATTTTTGTCAGAAACTTTCTATTTCAATATCCTGTTAGAAATTTTCTGTCTCTTTTAGCCAATAAAAGTGCTGTGTAGTGTGCTTACATCGTCCAAATGCAGCCTGTGAAAAGACAATTTAATTGGCTGGATTCATTTCTTTGAAAGTTTCATTAAAATCTCTCTAACTTCAGTGTAAAGATTCATTGTTTTCCATTTTCAAAACAATTATTTACCCACTAATTTTGGTTTGTTCCCTACAAAATTGCAAACTAGGGTGGCCATAAAGGTAGATAAGGGAGTGGGATAAAGATAGATTAGGCCCACCTTCCTTTTCCTTTAATGATGTTTTAGATGTTTCCATATACAGCCACAAAAAGAAGTGCAAAAAACTCCAAAAATACTGAAAATATATACAATAGTTTAAAAAGTAAAATTTGCTTTCTCCTTCCTACATAGTTTCAGAGATTCCTTAGCTCTGTTCATATCTAATATTTCAGGAGATTTTATGGAAAGTCAGAATTAGCTTGGTTGTGGTTTATTGGCTCTGAGTTTCTTCTGAAGGAACTTAACATTTGAAACTATTACTTCTAGTGAGCTTGATCTAGGAGAAGTAAACATCTTAGCCCAGATTTCGTGAGCATTTGAGCATAAGCATATAAGCTATTTTGGAGAACAGACAAATGCCTTGGCATCTAACTTGTTCTTGCTCTATTAGTTTCCTGTACCATTTTTCTATAGACTTGATCTCCAGATAATCAGTGAAAACACATTAATTATGCAAAACCCATTTTAATTTGCACTAAGAACCATCTCTTATTGAAAGGCTTCCTTTGTTTTGCTGATGCACTAATTTCTTCTGCACCTTTCCAGAATTATATATACAGTCCACATAACTTTATTTGATCACTGTACTAATTTGTATCAGCAAATGTTCTTCCCCACAGCTATTAAAACAATGGAGCAATATTGCTTGGAGTCAACAGATGGCACTGAAACACACTGTCTCAGTTTGGAAAGAAATCCACATGAAAGCTTGGAAAAAATACTATGGGAATACTAGTGGGTGATCCTGTTACATGAGAGAGAAAAGAGAGGAAAGGAACAGTAATGGCACTTTTTTTCCCACTGATGTTATGTGTTTTTATAGAACTATTGAAAAAAAAGAACCAAGAAACCCATTTAGGAACTAAGAACCTGAGAGTCAAATTGCTTATGCAAATGCACATTAATTTTCTTTCCTTCACATTTTCTACATGGTTGCAGATTATTTTCACTCAAAATATGGCAAAGAAACTTGCAGTACACTTGCAAGATATATTTCTAACTTTGAAGCACAGTTGAGTAGAAACGGAGGAGAGCAACATGACTGAGTAGATTCACTGATGAAAATTCAAGAGGAGTGAGATTATTCTAGCTACTGAGTTATCCTCAAACAACTTCCAGATGTTTGCTAATGCATCCATGATAACTCTTTCCTATTTCTTTAAAAGTGACTTCTAAAAAGGACATATCTCAGGCAGAATAAACTCTCAAAAACTCCAAAAAGATGTTTGACAAGTATGTATATGTATGTATATATATAAGCCACAGGTAAAACATAAAATATTTTCTTTATACATAGTTTTTTTTTCTAGCAGATTTCACTGCAATATAGAACTCTTGGGTGTTCTGAAGGTTTGTCAACAATAAAATTCAAATACTTTTTAAAAAATCTAATAATGAAAATACATGACAGCAAACATTTTGAAAACACTAGAGAGAGATCACTGAAAAATTTTGATTTTCTTATCTTTTTTTTTTTTTTTGGTAGTTTAAGAGAACTATATTAAGAGATTTGAGAAAAAAATAATTTAAAGCAGATTTCCTTTTGTTTCATTTACTTAACTTTGCCTGCTTGTGTACCAGATTTAGCTTTTGTACAGGTCATATTACTGCAATCCCTTTCTAATTAAAAATGAGACCTTCTGAAGACTGAAGATTTGGGAACATTTGAATATTTGTTTCCAAGTGATACATACTGTAATATGAATTATTCTGAATTACAAATCAGCAGCACAGTTGGCGGTGTTAATTTTAATATCTAAGCATGTACTTTTATATATTTACATGAGACCTTTTAGTGTTGTTTTGTTAATAAGTGCATGATAAATATTAATATTTTATTGTTGGTTGTAATGATAAAATGCAACAGGAAAATAAAGGACAAGAGTTCCAGCAAATGATTGCAGAAGCTAGAAAGTTGAAACTTGCATAAAGCTTTTTATGTTTTTCAATATAAAAAGCTAAACTTCAGCATTTACATTGCTGAAGTTTAGTTTTTATATATTCAGAAAAAAAAAACAAAAACAAAAACAAAAACCCAAAAAACCCAAAAAACCAAATCCCATATCCTGACCTAAATCAGAATAAATTTAATTCACATTTCTCATAGTTCACCAACTCCCAGTCAGAGGCCATAAACTAAGTAGCACATGCAGGTGACTGGCTCAAGCATCTCACACTTTAAAACACAGAGAAGGGCTGGGTGTTACTGCTGCACACACAGCTCTGAAACAGCAGCACACCATACTGGGTTTTGCTCAGCTTTTACTGCGCTGTATCATCAACAGTCCACGAAGATGTACCAGCCAGAGTCCCTCAAACTCAGGCAGCCATTCTTACAGTGAACTGCCTTTTCAGGTAACCATAAGAGGAAAACATTCTGGAGTCAGTACAGACAAAGGGCTTTTGGATGATGAACATCAACCCAAAATCAGAAATTCAAGGAAAAAGGTCATTAAATACCAAAGTCCTCAGAAAGGGAATCCAACTTCTCAATCACACTATGCACACACCACCTCCAAATTTATATTTTAAGTAAGAAAATTTTCCCAAGCCTTTCCTGGAAGCCCTCCATGCTAATCTGCACAAATTGAAAGAAATCTTTCCTTTGTTGGAGAATAAAAGTGATTCATTCACTGCATAATTTAATGGTCTAGAGAATCAGGTGGTGGAGGCAGAAAGGCATGTAGAGGTAATTGAGTATGAAATCATTGATCTGAAGAAAACGGAACCAGAGCATAAATCCATTGCCAACTGTAATCAGATCTTTTGCTCACAGAAGGACTAGAACAAATAGAAAAACAGGTGCAACTGAAGACAGGATGGAAAGGGATGTCTCCCAGAGGGAGCATGCTGTTGACCCTTACTTCCACAGACCCAGAAAAAAGAGGGCATCCAGAAAGGTTTCCTCTGAAATCATGAGACTGATGAAAAGCAAATCAATGGTATTCTTTGAACTAGAGCAGGGAAAACTATTCACAGTAAACTGTTTTTTTCACTGAAATGTAGTCTTTTTTTTTTTGGACACAAATTTCCACACAACATGTCATTATTTCTACACAGTTACTGCTGCTATAAATTATTTGACAAGTGTTTTAGGTGGAAATATTTTGGTACATCATTTACTCATGAAACTACACGTTGGAATTTGGCTTGAGGATTAGATATGTTAATTAAAAATTTAAAAGCTCTCTGATTGAAACCCCATGTACAGTTTTATTCCCTGGAAAAAAAAATTATTTTTAGAGTCTGGTGTCCAATTTTAAACATTTTTAATTTTAAATTCAACATTATTTACTTTCTCATTAAAACCCTCAGAATCTATTAAACGAAACTATTTGTCTTAACTATGAATAGTCAGCTTGACAATGTTGATTAACCATGAACCTGCAGCTTTAATCCTCTATAGAGTTACTGACATCAAGAAGAATGTATTTATTTTATAAATGGGCTATGAGAGAGACCATGTCAAATATTTAATTCTACAGATTTGCCAATTTCATGGATCTACAGTCCGGTTACCTGGCACAAATGATGTTAAAAAGGAGTTGCACAAAAAATTTCAGATATTCAATACGGGAGAACAGGATAAATCCTACTTCTGACTCCTCAGATATGTCAAAATTGTTGCATTCTGTGTGATTGCTCCAGCTTATGCCCAGTCATCATCTAAAAAAATTACCACTCAAGATAAATATATCAGCAAATAACTGAAAGATTATCAGTGCATCAAACAACCTCCGTATTAAGCACTCTAATAAAAGTATAATTTACTAGGAGCTTTGAATTTTCTTCAAGTTACAAAAGAAGGGGAATGAAAGAAAAGCATTCCCTGGCTGTTATCCCCAGTGTAGTCCAGGTATCTAGCTCTGGGGACTGCTCAGCCACAGGAGAATTATTTGGGAAACCATAGTGGTGGTTCTTGAGATGTTGCATGTTTTGTTAAATGAACTTAACAAATGGGCTCTTCTATAATGTCTGCTAACCCAAAAGAGTTTCATCTGCACTTCTAATTGGCATAATGATTTGATTATTTGATCAAATCGTTCAAAATCGTTGTTTTCATAATCCTCCAACTTTGGCTTTAAAAGAGTTTTCATGATTGCATCACGAAAAGGTGATTTTAAAATTCTCAAATCCCCAATGGCAGGTAAAAAAAAGGTGAAAATATTTTTACCACACACTTTGAATTTAAGACTTATCTATTATATAGGAATACTTGAAGATGAGGCCTTAGTCATGCTGACCTTCATCTTTCCGGACATAGGAACAAAACAGTCAATCCCCTTCTGTGCTTTAAGACCTTCTTGACAATCTAAGGTTAGTGGAAATACTTCAGTGGGAGTTTTGGGGTGCTTATTGAAAGGCAGATGACCATTGCAACAGAGCTCCCTCTCATTTGAGAATATTCTGAAGAGTAGTTTATCCCTCTGAACTCCTGCTTGAAATCTGCTCCAAAGAAGAAAAAATATTTTTTCTGAGAAATGTTACTAATAATTTTTTGGGAATATTTTTTTCTTAGAGAAAATTTCCCTCTGTTTCACAGAAGAGAACATGTCTGAGGGGCTCCAAGTGCACTGACCCTAAAAACCTTAATAAAAATGCTGAGCTGCAGGACTGAAAACCACCACAGAAATAAAAAATGTCAATACTTGTCATAGAAAGACATCCATTTTACCATAAGAGCAGAAGTCTACAAAACAGGTAAGTAGGAGAAACAGACTGCAACTAGTAAAAAGTTTGCCAGAAAAATAACCCCATTTTTTGGAGGAAAGAATGTAGCATCATCAAAGACAGTAAAATACAACAATAAGCAAGAAAATGGAAGAAAAAAGATATTTAATGTGTTCAAGTAAGAAACTGTTTGACTTTAAATTTATCATTCATATTTAGATTAGCAAAATGAAGTGTTTACATGATCTATACTGGTAAACAAGTTGGTCTGCTAAGATGCTTTTTTTTTAACCTTCAAAATAACTGAGATTTTAAAATGTTAAAAATAAATATTGATATCTTCTCTGTGAATGTCATATATCTATACAAGGACTTTACATCTCAGTGTGCAACGTAACTCCTAATTCCTTGATAAAAGTGAAGTTATCATTTCATGCGACCTTGCTGGCCTAATATTCTTAATTGCTGATATAATATTTTCTGTCATTTTCTGCCCAATGGACAAATCTATTGAACTAGTTATAAAGGGCTTTTTCATACACTTATAGTCACCTTAAACAAAAAGGCTGGACAGGAGACACTGATGTTGAAAACAATTAAGTTTCATAATTGGCTGAAAGCTTTTACTTGATTTTTCTCCCTCAAGAGCACAAGGGCTCCTTATTAAAAACATAATACAGGTAAGGATGAGGTCTTTGGTACTACGGAATATGATGACAAATTAAAGAGTTGTTCAAACAGATCAGATTTAGGAAGGCCAACAGCCAAAACAAACAGTGAGGGCTGGTAACATGGATGGGAACAGCATATTATCATGCCTCTGAGGATGATGGATTCAAACTATAATTCTTGCACGCAGTTCTATATCTGGGACGAGCTCATATCCCAACAAACTGATTGTAGCTATAACTTCCCTTATTGACCTGCTACAATATTTTTAGGGTACTTCTGTCTGTAGAAAAAAAGCAGTCCACTGCTTACAAGAAAAAGATTAAAGGATAAAAAATAAAAGATAAAAGATAAAAGGCAAAGGACAAACTTATTACAGTTTTGTATATACAATACTACAACCACTTTAGCTGCTTCATTTTTAGGAGTCTGGTGAGCATTTCATGTTATCCATAAAAATCAGCACTGCAAACTAGCATTAAATCAGTGGAATGTGTATTAGTTGCTGTGAAATCTATGATCTGTGATACCTTACAGACAACAAACTTGAAGCACACAGTACACACCACCATGGCAGGAGGTCTGGACTCGAAGACCTTTAAACATCCCTTCTAACCCAAATCATTCTATGATTCTGTGATTGTGTTAAAAAAAAAAAAAATTGGTTTGTAGAACAGGTAGGATGGTTTAGGTGCTACTGCCTTGGATAGCTGTGCCTGTCAAGTTACTAGGCAAGGACTTTAAACTTCACATTTGTATTTACACTTTTCCATTTTTCATCTAGCTTCTCTATTTGGATAACAGGCTAAAAGAGACAGGGGTCTCTTGCATACCTTCTCAACAAATAGTAGCTCAAGTTAGACGCATATTAGTTGGATACTACTATTTAAAATGTCACATTATAGGAGAAGAGGATTATACAGAGAGAGAGACATGGAAACCTCTGCTCTAGGAACAAAAAATAATACTTCAAACAAGAGCAGCTTCATCATGCTATCATGTCTGCATATATAACGCAGCATAACCACACCAGGACATGGAAAAAGTGCACTGAAACTGTGCATTTGCAAATGAAAGCATATGTGATTATCACTCAGACTGCCACTCTGAAGATGTCCATTACATGTGTTTCATTTCTTTTTTTCCACATAAAATTCCATTCCTGCATAATAGTAGCTAATTTAGTGCCCAACTTTGTGGTAATGTAGTTACAGGGGTTTGTTTCTGTTCATTGATTTGCATTTGTTCATTGTTGAATTTCCTCTTTTATTTTATTATCAGTGGTTTCTGCCATTATGCAGTGTTTTTCTCATGAAGCTTTTGTTTCAGCTCTTCAGACTGAATTTTTATCACCAGAATACTCTACCTCAATCCTCACTTCACCTTTTTAAAATTGTTTCTGATGCTGAGTGCAGGTCTCAGCATGGATCCCTGTGGGAGTTCACCAGGATTTCTTCCTTTTTTTTAAAAAAAAAAAAAGGCGACTTATTCCTGTGTTTTTACCTCTGACTTGTAATTAGCTCAGCAGAGGGAAACAAAGATGATGAAGGGACTGGAGCATCTCTCTTACAAGGAAAGGCTGAGGAAGCTGGGCCTGTTCAGCCTCCAGAAGAGATGGCTTAGAGGCAACATCATCAAAGCTTATAAATATCTAAGGGAGGGTGTCGAGAGGATGTTTCCAGGGTCCTCTCAGCCAAGCAACAGAACAAGAGGCAATGGGTAGAAAGAGATGCACAGGAAGTTCTGCTTAATATAAGGAAGAACTTCTTTACTGTGCAGGTGACTGAGCACTGGAACAAATTGCCCAGAGAGGGTGGGGAGATAAGGAAGAACTGTCTGGACACAATCCTGTACCATGAGGTCTAGGATGACCCTGCCTGAGCAGGGAGTTTGGACCAGATGAACCACTGTGGTCCATTCCAACCTGACCCATTCTGTGATCTTGTGAATTTGTGTCACAAAGAATCTTCATTGTCATCCTATATGAGAGTAGTTTCTAAAAAATATATTTTAAAATCTTTCCCCAGAAGATCTTTGAGCTAAAATACACACATGTGAACTTGATTATCATTATCCATGTATTTATTGCCTTCACAGAATAATTCAGAAGACTCATCATGCATGAATTTATTCTATTAAAACAAAAAAAAGAGGATGTTTCAACTCTTCCCCTACTTTCTATTTATTAAAATTTCTATTAAATTCCTTCATATATAAATCAGACATATTGCTATGTTCCTGTCAAATTCAGCCATTAAGTCCTTTTAAAATGTTTGGTTATCCTGTCATCTTCCATTCCTGTGACTGCAGGGGTGCACATAACATAGTTCATCAGTTCTGTGTTTTAGTTCCCTCAAAAGTCTGGGGCATCTGCCATATAATCCCATCCTTTGTTTCTTTTTTTTTTTTTAACCCCTTAAAAATTCTCTAAACATTTCCCAGTCAAAAATCAGCCCACGGATACATCTTCTGTTCCAGACATAATCATGCAGTGCTTAATATGTACTAAAGAGTCCTTCAATAAAGGTCATGAAAGCTTTCCACATATTAAAGAAAGAAAAACTGGGAACAAATTAGGCTATACTTTCTCACATTAGCTGAGTTTGGAAAAAAAAAATAAGCTTGAAAAGCTGAAAAAAAGACTGAGAAGTCTGAAAAGCAGATATGTGTAGGCAGCATTTTCATCATTTGTGTCATGTTCACCTGAAGAATGGCCCATTGGCAGTGTGCCACGTGCTCTAATTATCTAGTTGCCAACTTTATTTTTGGATGCCAAAGGCTCCCCATGGTTTGTTTCCACATAGGTTCTTTCTTACACAGAAGTCACAGGTGATATATGACTGTAAAAGCCAAACATTCCAGTATCATACTAAAATTTGAAAAAGGAGCACAGATTTGTCTTACAAACCTCTCTGAATGAATGGCACAAGAATTAAGAAATGACAACCTACCTTTCCACATCATCAGACAGGCAAGATGATTTTACAGGTAAAGTAACTCCTATTTTTTGCTATTTTTTTTATCTTAATGGAAGAAGGCTTGTACAAGGGTTCATATATCTCTAAGACTAAGACCTCTTTTATCATATATGATACATGCCAGGAATTTGTTATGAGGTATTATTATTTCTCAAATCTCTCTTTATTCTTTTTAAACACACACAAAAAATCTGGAACCAATGTATTTTATTTCACAGCTGTAAATACTCTACTAAAGCATACTTGAAATAAACTATTTGCAGTAGTCTTTGTTGAGAAACTATGCTTTATTCTTAAGGTTAGACAGTCAGGAAAATGAGTATTCTTCTGAATGTGTTACTGTAACTGAGAACAGAGACACTTAAAATAGCAACAATTATAATAAACAATAGTGGTTTTAGTAATAAATTATATTTTTAAATGTCAGTAATGGTATTTTTAAACAGAAACCTAGCAATGTGCTCTAAATGTGTGCTATGAGGAACATTAGCATGTAGCTGCCGGATAATCTCAATGAATGATTTCACTGTTGATTTATGAAATCATTGTGTTTAATATTATTATACACATACAATCCAGATGTGATGCAGATCATGTTCAAGACGAATTCCAAGCAGTCTGAGCTCATCACTAACCCTAGACCAAGCAGAGTTTATAGATAATTATTAAATAAATCTGTGGATTATACCTAGTTCTAACAGTTTCTATAGTGCTATTCTTTGCTCATTGTTACGAAAGACGGTTAAGGCAGAACAGAAAACCCTGATTTTTCTTTTTCTCTAAACCATAGAGATATGCAAGAACACACCCATGTACCATTTTTAAACAGGTAAGCACAAAATGTTGTCATGTACAAGTTCTTCTTTCACAACTGTTCTACAACTGTTTTCTTAATGTTTGCTTCTATACATCAACTCCTGATGTTCAAAATACTTGTTTTCTCAGGGACACAAGAAAATATATGACCAATCCTCTTACCTTTAGCAGGTAAGTTTGGCAGTCACTGACATAATCATACTCTAGTCCATCAAAAGTATAATAATGTCTGTCTCCATAAATGGTGCACACAGCAGGGCAGGGGTAACTGGTGCAGTTGAAGACACCTCTCCGACAAACACTGCAAGGAGAACCAATAAACTGTATCTCTTCATAACAGCAGTCATTTGCTGTATATTTCCAAGAAAATGTTTTCTTGTGTTCTTTGTTTCAAATCATACAGAAATTCATGAATGGAATAAAATTCTCAGACCTTGAAACAGAGAGCTATACTGCAAATTGCTTCTGAAGATACTGGTAATGCCATGGTGAGAAACTGTCAAACATTTTGCCATCAGCCCATATGTACAATAAAAATACATTAAAAATAAATGCAAAAACTCAAACTCTGCAGGGTTTATGCAAATACTTCTATCACTGCCTTGAGGACAGATAAGGCAAAGTGCCACAACATGCTTGTTCTTAAGACATTAGTAGGCATTTTTTATAAATTTTGATAAAGGTCTGCAAATTTTCAAAAGAAAATACCTACATTTGCTACTTGTAAGATTTCAGGGTATTAGATAAATATGGAATGAGTTTAAGAAATTAATGCTGATATTTCGCAAGATTACTTTTCCTGTCAGCTACATTCAGTGGCTTACACAAATTTGTATGAAAGTAGTACTGGCATCCTCTATTTTCGCTTGTGTAAGTGTAAATCCTCAGTTGATTTGCCAGTGCAATTTTTAACTGATTAAAAGCTGCCATGCCTTTTTTTTTTCCATTATTAAATATACACTTAACTGAATATAGATATTTTGGCTAGAAAATTAGCATATCTCTCTTTTTCTCTTTGGTTGCCTTTCATCATATTCTATTCCGCAAAATGCCACGTCTTCATTTCAGAGACTCACAAATATGTGTGGAATTAAGCATTTGTTCTTGACTGCTTTTTAACTTGAATATCTTCAGCTTCCTTTTCAGATCTTAAAAGGCACTCACCCCAAAGTCTTCCTACTTATCCAAGTCTATCAGTAAGCCTAATAAAAGATATATCCTATAGCTATATATAAACAAGCATAGATATTTTTTATTTTCAAAGTACTCAACACATTTTTCTGTATCACTTTCTGGGTCTAGATCCAGATGACTTGAAAGTATGCAAAATGAGCTTACCAGGTGTAACATGGAGTAGCTATCACTTCTCCTGACAGAAATTCTCTGTCTTTCCAGGTGCATGGACAACTGTCAGGAATATAGCATTTCCCTCTGTGCTCAGCCATCCTTCAAAATAAAAGAGTTATTAAGATGAAAGAGTAAATCCAAAAGAAGATCAATGTAATTGAATGTATAGTGTATTGTTGAAACCCCATCAAGGGCAACTAGTCTTCGACTCAGCCAAGGAAAATTTTTTCATCAGTAAAAGCTCTCCAAATCAAACTATCTCTACTGTGCATAGCTGGAGACCTTGCCCGGCTCACAGCTGCAGCTTTCCTGCTATCTAGAAAGGCGTATGTTGGTGTGGGCTGCAGTTCCCAAGCAGGAGTGTGGGTAGTGTAGGTATTCCTCTCTGAAAACTCCAGAGCATCTGGGTACCATGAGAGCTGCTGAGGCTGTGGCCAGACTGCCCTTCCCTCTCTGCTGCTCTCTTGTCCTGCTGTGCCAGGAAAGCAGCTGGACTGGAGTGCCTGCTCCTGTGCACAGACAGCACCTGTCCTGTTCTAGTGCAGAACAGTGAGCTGGCCTATGGCCCCTGCTGCACAGCTTATGAAGAGCAGTGGTGGAGGTTACTTGCCTACTCAAGGGAAGTTGAAACAACTAACAAGGTTAAGACAAAACAGGCATTTAATGCAAAAATTGTCAAATCTAAATAGATCAATAGTGACCCAGATATATGGTCAATCATGTTTGCTATCTCATTTTCACCTATTTAGCAATTATAACTTTCTTAACTAAAATGTTACTGACACTCCTAGTGCTGTTCTTTAGGAAAGCAATTCCTGGAGTTGTCATGCAATATGTGGCTCTAAGTACAATCTAGAGATTGTTTCACTGGAAGTTGGAAGGAATACACCATTTCGTTTTCTTCTCCCCATTACTAGTTCATTAAACAGTAATCAGCTCTAAGTAAAAGAGTCAAGTGTTCAGAAAATTTCTTAAGGGCACAAAAACACCAGAATAGATGGCTTGGGAAGGTACTTCGTCTCTGTCAATAGAAGCTAAATGTCTCCCAAGAATAACATCGGTATTGCTGGTGCTGCTTAAAGGCAGGAGGTTAACTTAGCCCCATGAAGTTCCTGTCCACACTACTCCCTGCTTCTGCCACTCAGTTTGGCCTCATATCTCCAGCTCAGTGTAAGGGTGACTTACAGTGAATCTTTGGGTAATGAATTTACTGTCATTTTCAGCTCATTTCCTCACGAAAATTTGGGCTCTTACAGTATTCAACTTCTAAAGCATATCAGAGACTTCCAGCATTTCTAATTCCTTGTCACCTCAAACTACTGCCTAAAAGAATGACAAGCTGTTGTGCAGGAGCTCTAACAATAGAAAATGCAAACCATTTTTACTTTAGGAAGACCATTCTTTTTCATGCTAGAGTTCATCATTTCATGGTTTTCAAAAGGAAGGGGTTTCAAAAGCACGCACAAACTGCTCTTCTTTACAAGCACCATAAATACACAGGATGCTAGAATAAGGTGCCAGTTTCCAGGGGAATTCCACCCAAAAGCTTAGGTCATTCAGTCAAACAATGGGTAGCAGTAGAAATAGGGTGGGAAAGGAGAACCAAAGAGAAGAACAGCAACTTAAGAGAATTTTAAAAAATCTACATTACAGTCAAATGTCTCACAAGTTTTCAATTATTTGTCCATTTAGATTTAAGAGCAGAAGATATATGTTTAACATTTTACTGCATAAAAAAAGAGACCTTTTGAAACTAATTTTTAAGATAATACAGCTGGCCCCTTCCTAGCTAAAAGTCATACTTGCTTTTTGGAACCATGAGGCCGAAAAGCATAATTAAGTACAATTTAACAATGAAGACATTACTAAATGTACCAAGTGTTATACACTTACTTTTCAACCTAATAGCAAAAAGAGTGTTTATTTGCTTATGTAATAAAAATAATTCATGTGTTTTACTTTATTATTTGACAGATTTTGCTTGTCTGTGCTCCTGTTACAGTTATATTTCAGAAAATAATCAAGTAATGCTCAATTTGAAATGGTATGACTGTGAGAGCAAGCCTTTAGCTCTGTTTTTTAACTTTTTCGTTTCTTCAAATTTTCAAATGAACTTTCAAGTCAATACTGCTAGTTTAATCTCATGCAAATATCACTGGGGTGTTTCAGTTTATTACTGGTTTATTATTACAGATTCATGCACTTTTTGTGTTAAAAATAATTGTTTATTCCCATAACACTAGTGATCCTGAAAGCTAAGTTCTCAGTTGAGGCAGAGGTTTTAGAGGACTACAGAATACCAGGCAAGAACTAGTGACATCTTAAATAGCTATGCCTGAAATCTGTACCTTCATCAGTGCTTAGTCATCTATGAACAAGGTGCTGGAAGGGGAGTGGTGACAGTCTCATACAACTAATTTGTGCACAACTGATACCCTGGCAGTAGACCACTGGCTACGCACACAGTGAAATAAAATGGAAAGTTGAGGAAAAAAAAGGGAGCATTCCACCTGAGATAAGCAGCAATTACAGCAATTTGTACAGTATATTTGACTCCTCAATCTGAAAGTGCACACATGAGGTGTCAGGGGAGGGAATGGAAACAAATGGAGGGAGTGGTGATTGATCCTGACACAAGCTACAATAGAAGTTTTTAGATTTTATACTTGGATTTGACCCCTGCCAAGCTTGGCAGACTGTTTCTGGGCACCAAACTCAAACACACGAGCTGAGAAAACAAAAAAATGGACAGAGAGAACAAAGAGAAATAGGGCAGTAACCAGTCCATACACTTGCCCTCCCTGCACCAGGCTGGGCTCAATGTTGTAAACCTGAGTAGAAATTTAGGTGAGACAAAGACTCGAGCAGCAATAAGCAGGAGCACAAATGGTTTATATACAATTTTTTTGCCATGTTTGCTTTTGCATTCAAATAAATTATACTGTGCAAGTGGTGGAAGTCATCTCCTGTCCAGACAGTCCAAATACCAGCCAATTGGAATGGTAGTAAGCTGGATATCTGATGGCCTTTTAGCTGTTACTGTGCATCTGTGACAATTATGGAACAACAGTTTCAAAATTAGAAGTGTGATACCACTGGAATTTAAAAAGTAAAAGAACAATTTGCAGGGTTGAACTGTGGAAAATATGCATTTGGCTTGTGCTCCAGGTTGTTCCATTGAAGCTTACCCAGGGGGGCAAACGCAGCCACTTGCACAGGGTGGTGAGGGGACACAGGAGAAGTTCATGGCAAGGTTTGCACAAGATATCTCACAATTCACACCCGCTGCTGGTAACCCAGGCACAGGAGATCTGCAGTCATAGTAGATTTTTCCTTCAGGGCATATGTGAACTTCAAATGCAAAATGAACATTAAATAAGATCAACTGTTCTTTTACACTGAAGGTTTTCTATTTGGTTTTGTTCACAATCTATTTATTTTGATACAAAGGGAGGTTACATTATAGCTCATATAAGAATGCAGTCTGAATAACAACCTATTCTATATTCTAACACATTCTATATTACAGACATTTAAAATGAATATATGTTCTAATGTAAAAAACTAATAATATTAAGCATCTGGATGTATGCAACCTGGATCTCACACACAGTCCATTCTTAATGACGGAGTCATTATACCTTAGGCAGAAAAAACCCTTAAAAGTGGCATAATTTTCAAGGTACTTCTAAATTCATTAGAAATGCATTAAAAATTACTTTCTAGAAATCAAGATCTTGAAGCTTCCTAAACATGGACAGTGAGCCTAATTATAGGTATTCCCATGAGAACACATTGACCTAGACATCACATGCAATTATTTATTTCTTTTAATTTCCCAAGTGACTGAGTAGTACAATTTGTGCTACAGAAAAAGAGGGAAAAAAAACCCTAGACTATTTGTGCTCCTAACCTCCTATTCTAAATATGTTGTGATATAAAGTATCTCATAATTTAAATACATATGAGGAGAAAACCAAATTACTATTCAATATCAAATTCTCTATTTGTGCAACCTTCATATGGGACAAGACTGTTACCTATGTTTTCTGTAGTGGTTTCAATACATTTCACTGTTCCATTCAAACATTGACTAGAAAAGAAAAGGAAACCCATGTTTATTCAAGGGGAAAATGTTTTGTACCCACCATGTTAAAAAAGATTATACAATTCAACTTAATTTAAACAACAGAAATTAGGAGGAGAAAGAAGATTAAAATCCAAAACTTTGAGTTCTGCTCAGTATTTTGTTGGCATTTTCTAATTCCTGATCTGTAGAGAGGGCCTAAATTCCTAGTATTTCCTAACTTTTACTGAAATAAAATAAAGCTGAGCATGTCAACCCCTGTGAGAATGGAAGGCCAGGTGATTTAGGATGCAGACAGTATAACACAAAACCTTATCCACCATGGCTTACAGAATTTTCCAGGTATTTTGTTAAAATAATCAGGTATATAATCCAATTTATACTAGGCTCCCTTTTATTAAGTGTGCAAAAAAACCCAAAAATCTTGATGCAATAGACTTTCAATATACATGAGAAAAATTTTCAAACCACTTAAAGTAGTGTCCAAACTGTGATACGAGAAAGATAAAACTCTTGTACTCCAACCTACCAGGAACCTGTTGGTGTAGGAAGGATTTCTCCAGGCTGGAGGGCCTTGCCTTTGTAATGACAATGACAGCCAGATCTGTTAAAAAATATTCATGCATTTAGGTAAAAAACAAGATGAAATGGGGTTTAATGAAAGCCCTCTATTATCATATGCAGGTCTCATCTAACATTAACTTAATGAATTAACACAGTCCTTATATGTAAAATGTTCTTTGAAAGACAAAAAGTTAAAGATGACACTCAGACTGTATTGAAGTCAGTGGCAAAACTCATATCATCTTCAACAGAGCCAGGATTTTCGTCAATCTCTGTACTCTTTATTTGCTGTTTCTGTGCATTATTCTAACAGAAAGGATGTTTTCTTCTCAAGTTATGCAAGTAGAATGAAAACATGCAGTTCTCGTTCAAAATATTGTTAAAATCACAAGATAGAGCAATTATCATACAAAATACATTAAGTCTGTGATAAGATCCAGATGGGTTATAAGTAGCAACAGAATAACCTAGAAAGCATGAAAAAATATGTGAATAAGAAGTTAGTTCACACTCTTGAATAGTTTAAAACACTCTTTATCCCTACAGTACGAACTTTACTGATCTTTCCAAAATACATATTGCAATGAGTAGAAATTACTTTGTAACTACCCATGGCAGTAAGCTGTAAAATTTGGGGTATGCAACATACAAAAACTATTTCTTCTCATTGACCATTTCCTCCCATTTAACTGAAGAGGTTTGCATTGTGAGACAGAAAAAAGACATTTCTGGCCACTCTTCCCACACTCTCTCTTACTTTGTGGATTCTTGCTTTATAGATTCCTTCTTGCTTTTTTTTTTCAAGCATTAAAAATAAAGTATTCACATGGAAATGCTGTCCCCATGAGTTTAAAAAGTTTCACTGCCCTTCTCTAAAGCAGTTTGACACAGCTGCTCTAAAGTGAAGCAGATGTATGTACACACTGTAACAGATGAGGCCTTACTATTGATTAGTAAGACAGAATATTAAATCTTCACATAATGTTTGTTTTCTTCTCTAAGCAGTCTACATCTTGAGGGAAACAGCAGAAAAGGTACTTTAAATCTTGCTGGAAAGAGGAAAATGTGCCCATACATATGTTCTATTTTTTTATTACTTACATTGATACACAAAAGTTGACTGACTCTTCAAAATATTTGCCATCAGGACAATTACATCCTTCTGCACAGTCATCAGCACAGATATTTGCCATAGAAAGTGAAGCACAGGAATGTTTACAAAAAGAAGAGCACTGATGATAAAGCATACCACTGTGACACGTCACAGCTGGAGGAAAGAGAGAGAGAAAGAAGGGAGAACACCATACTCTTAAAATGTGAAAAATAGAAAACAAAGCAGTGTATCATGGAAGTTCAAAATAATCAAAGCAAAGTGGTCTCTTGCTGCACTGGGTTTAGTTGAAAATCATGAGAAAACTATGCTGTTTTACCAATTTCTTAAGTTAGAAATATTTAGATTAAGGTGGGTTTCTATTCCAGTCAAACAATTATTGTAACAATCTGTTTTGTAAACAGTACCTTTCTGTTCTTTCTATATATTAAATTGGGCATCTATCTAGTAGTTCAGGCTTCCAAGAGGGCAAGAATGGTCCAGCTAAGGCTGAGGCATTGCTATATGGCTTAGAAACAGAAATACAGGAGCTGGACTTCAATAACCTTCATTGGTCCCTACCAACTCATGATACTCTAAGATCCCACCCTTCTGCCCACCCTAGGGAGCTCCTGCCAGCCCAGCTTGCCTTCCCTTAGGGAATGGCTCTACTCTTGCCACTCCCTGGCTACTTTATCCCAATAGAGGCTTCCATACAACTTAGGGCTTCAAAGAAAGAATTCCATTTCTCTCTGTGACCAATAGAAAAGGCAGACATTCCCTCAAGGGTGCCAGCTCAGATGCCTAATGTAAAGGCTGTTATCATTCTCCCCCAGTACATCATTACACCATGGACCAATTCTAGTTTCCAGGAAAAAGAAGCCAACCCCTGTATTTAGTGGAGTGAATAAAATTTGTAGTTTTACACGTTTCTAAAAGATATTCCATTATGGAATTGTTACTCACCGCAGTAAGAAACATGAGATCTGAAGTCAATGATGACACCATGCTTGCCACAGACATAAGCATAGTGCGCCAAAGCGTTGCACAAGCAGCTGCTTCCACATTTGCACGCGTCAAAGTGGCAGAGCTGGTAGTACAACCCTGGACTGATGTAGGCATGGCAGGGAGCAAAAACGTCTTGGTTGATGATATCACAGTGAGATGCATACCCAGCTAAGAGAAGGTGACATTGTTTTAGCCAGATCCATTTTAATATAACAGTTTGAGTCAAAGGAATAGCATGGAATATTAAAACCAAACATAGCCAGCTGTGCAATAAACACTTACATACAATGTCTTTCTGTAAAATTCTATAGTTTAAAATTGATACTACAAGCAACAGCAAACTCCACTTAAGATAAAAATAACTGTACTATAACAGTTGTCCCTTCATCTTATAGCACAGGGAATATAAATGTCAAAATGATATATTTCAAAAGAATATGTAAAAGAATCCCCCAAAGCTTGGAATATGGTTTTCCTTCTTGACATTCATTTAGCTTTAACATCAACAATAGCCATGTACTTCCTGGCATGTGGTCTCAGGAAGTATTACAAAGCAGAGCTTGAGGGCATGCAAATCCCAAGCTTGCCATACACCTTCTAGTAGCAACAAGCCCTCCTCTGGCCCTCCGGCCATTGAAGCACCACAAGTGGTGGAATAGCTAAGGAACACTGTGATGTGCATTATATTTAAGCCACTTTTGCTGCTAAAAGAATGCACATTCCCTTCAACCTCAATGTTCATTTCTATGTACAAACATTGATAGAAGAATTTCACATTTTATGGACTCTCTCAGTAAACTAGATTCAAGGAATGAACTTGACTCAGTTGAAAATTAACCTAAAAAAAATAGTTAACCAAACAAACAATCATTTCTTTTTTTTTCATTGAATCAGGTCAATATCATCTCAGACCTGGAAAAGATGCCTGTGCTTGTAGTATGGTGTGGATCACTTTACTATCCACTACTTTTTCACAGTGATTATTAGAGGATCATAGGGAAATTCAGGCTGGAAAGGACCCTCAGAAAATCATGCAGTCCACCCTCCTGCTCTAAGCAGCTCACATTTATGTCAAATTTCACCTTCACTGAACTAGCACAGAACTGAGAGTGAGGCCTGAAGGCTCTGAGCTGATCTGGCTGAGAGACCTGGCTGTCTTTAGGAGACAGAAAACAAGGATGCCTAGAATGCCCCGCATTGTTAGAGATTTATTTTTATTCTAGGCTTACTTCAACAGGCTTTAAATACGGATAAATCCCACATCCTTTGTGAGATCTGATGTCTGAAATATTAAAATATTAGACTACATTCTATCAGAATTGGCAATTACAATCTACCCATTGTCTTCATTAATTGAAAAGAATAGCAACGCAAAAAGGAGACAGTGAAAGTTCAACACAAACCATAGGCATGCCAACCAGAAAAAACTAAATCTTTGCTCAGGAATCTGAACAAATTCAAGGCTCTCAGATTGTCTGCATCAGTTTTTGTCAGAGAACATAGATGGAGGATAAAGAAATTTTTAATGCAATAAGCATGGAAAAATCAGAGACTTTTGACCTCAACACTGTTTTCTGTACTTCTTCAACAATCTACAAACACACATCACATCTCTCCTCTCAACTGGCATAATTTACAGGACCATAGATAGCTAAAAATTTGCATGTATAGTAGACAGCAGAATTTAGTACTCATAGCTAGTACACCCAGCACTAAATGACCAACTAGCTTTTATTTATCAAGTACTTACTTAATTTACTTCATTTTACATTCTAAATGCATGGGTAAATGGTCTTTGCCTAATTAAAAAAAAAAGAAAAGAAAAGAAAAAAAAGAAAAAGTGCACATCTAAACCTGAAGCTGAAACACGTCTGTGCAACACGTCTCCCATAATAATAAGATACAGTTAAGTCCAGACTCCCATATAAAAACATACCATTTTGCTGATTCATGTTGCAGGGATCAACCACAGGAATATTGATAGGCATGGAGCAAGCTGAGGAAACCTTCCATGCATTGGCATGAAGTTGTGGGGTCCCTTCTATCATCCCTGCTGGAGATCTGAAAAGGAAAATATCAACGCTTCAAGCACTCTGCTGACCTTAGGGTCTGCATGAGTGAAGATGCAAGTTCATTAAAAAAGGCTTAGATGTATGGTCACATTGAACAGTCAATGTGTCAAAAGAATTTCCATCTCCAAGGTATAAAAGAAGAGAGGGCACGTGAAACTTTTTCCTCAATATTTTATTCATGTGAAAATGTTCCTACAGTCCAAGTCTGATGTGCATTATAGCTTGAGGAACTTTGGAGGAAATAAGGTTAAAAAGTAAGGAAAGGGTATCCTTCTAATTAAAATATTCCTGTGCTTCAGAATTACATTAAAACTTGATGTGGGGAGGAAAATCAAGCAGTAGTAAATATCAACCATGTGAGGAAGATACAAGTATTATCACCTACACTTTTTCTCAGCGCTCATATATTTGGTCTGAAGATAAGGGTGCAACAAGAAAGGGAAAAGTGCATTCAAATAATATCATCATCCAGTAACTTCTAAAAATAATATAGTAGCATTCTATAATTTCTTAGCAAAACATCTTTGAATGCCTAAATTTTTGACTTTCATATTTTTAAAAGTGACTACCATTTTAATTAGACATTTTGTATTGGTTAGTTTATTAAAGTTTGAGCATATTAATGAAATTAAATAATCTGATGATTATGTTCAACAAAACTTTTCACTTGTTATTAAACACGACATAAATGTACAACATGCAACTTACAGAAAATCATCTCTTAAATTTCCATTGTATGTTCCACATAGTCCTAATGTTCTTCTCTTCCATCTGACATCAACTTGAACATAGATCCTCTCTCCATCTTTAGCAAACAGTATCTTCAAACCAAAACTAGTTTTCAGTTGAACAAAGAAAGAAGATATATTCTGAATTTCAATAGCCCCTGAACATAGCAAAAGAAGAAGAAAAACAAAGTCACTGAAACCAAACTTCCATCTTATACTGGTTTATGAATTAAACAAAAAAAATTTAAACAGAAATAAAATAAAAGGACTATGCACAACTTCAGCATTGGCCAAATATCCTCACACGTTCTCCATTTGAGCTTACTTCCAGTAACAACACAAATCAGGAATTCCAGCTACTGTTGACAGTAAAAAAATCTCACATCTTTTTGTACCTGTGAGTTATCTAGAAGCCACGCTTGCATCTCTCTTTGGTTTTTTGGGGGTTTTTTGTTGGTTTGTTTTTTTTTTTTAATTTTAGAAGAAAGTAATACAACTGCAAGCCTCTGGCAACGAGAAGGCAAGACAAGAAAGCCCTTGTTTCTTAGTCTCCAGTGATATTATAAGAGTAAGTAATAGATGTCTGTAAAGTGTGTTGAATCTTTAGATAGAAGGTTCTCTCTTACCACTATTTACATGACATCAGTATCGCTCCTTCCTTGGACTGTATGTGAACTGAGCCCCTGTCGAATTCCCAGCTTTCCTACCCAGCAAATCCATTATGTGAGGAAATGGAAATTTCACAGTCACAGCATTCATTTGCTACACACTGTTGGGCTACTAGCAGCTGAAGGTCTAAAGTAGATCTACCTTCATAAGCAGCCTCTACCCATGCACACACACACAGACTCAGGTGCATAAACTGAGAGAGGAACATAAAATCCTTAAAGATGTCCTCAGGGGATCAGACTTACTAGATGCACACAAATATCAAGAATGTGACACAAAAGTATTTTTTATAGATTATATTTGTTGCAGACTGTGGAAAGAGACAAGAAAGTGAATAGGGTCTAATTCAAAAGAAATAAAATTACGTTACTAATCAAATTATGAAGAACTGTTAACACAGAGCATAACTGAGCTATGAAGCTCACTGCCATAGGAAGCTGTGAATGCCAAAAATAGTGCTGTGACTGTACAAATTCAATGAACAAAGACAACTGTGATCACCAGCACAGGACTCCTAAACTCTGTTTTGCTGAAGGCTAGGTAAGAACTTTATTCTCACTTTACTCTTTTAGAAAGAGACTAAAATTCCATTAACTGGTCACTGTAAATTTCAAGATTTAGCAATATCATTTCTTTCTTCAGTGCTTAATTTTATTACATGCTTTTAAGGCTGGTTTATTTTACCATCCTTTCCAAAAACGTGAAGTAACCTGTCTGAAATCACATCATAAGTCAGCAGTGAAATCAATATAGATCCCATGGACCACACGGATTCTATTACATTCTATTTAGTCTAAAAAGCTTTTAACAAGCTGGACCTTATCTTCACCTCCTTTCTTTTTCTTACCTCTCTCCCCCTAAAAAGAAACAAAATGAGTGGAATTTCTAGGTACTCTGTAAGATAAGAAATGCAAAGAAATGAGGGCATAATGGAGAACTGTTTCACAGATGATAAAAGTAAATTTCTATAATTATTACTAATATTTTAAAAGTGTGGTTGTATGCTTCTAGAAGTTATGTTTAAAGAAATTCCTTTTTCATAGACTGATATTATTAAAAACTTTTGGAGCATATAAAAGACAGAATGTGAACTCTGGTAATATTCTTCTCCATGCACTTCTTACCAATGAGATCAAAAACTTGGTTACGGACAGTTTGGATTTGACCATATCTTGTGAGAGTTACTTGTTTCCTCACACCATCTTCAAGAACTAGTGTTATAGACTCAATGCAGGCGTGGTCAAAGTTCTAAGTAGAAACAAGTTTCACCATCAGAAACAGGCAATGACATTAATACTACCATGGAAAACACAACCAAACAAACGAGGGAAAAAAAGCATATAGACGGGAAATATCAGAATGGTCATCAGGTAACTCAGTTGTAAACTGCTCAAAGCATTAAACAATGCACTCCAAATTGTATGTACAACATAATAAAACATTGCTTATGCATAATCTCCATATGCTAGGAGAATGCATTTTAGCTATTATGGCAGTGTAATAGTAAGTGGATAGAGGTGCCAGGTACTGATACTGGGTTCAAAATTCCATATTTGCATGGCCACCCTGGGTACTGATCATTGATGGGTTAACCATTGGTCGAGCAAGAGCCTGACCTTATACTAAATCAAGCTGCTGCAACCAGAGCACAAATGCAGCAATGCCGGAAAAACAAACTTTGGCACACATGAAGGTGTTTCTCACCTTGAAATGTAGTGACGATCTCTGATTACAGACAAAAAGGACACATATTACAATAATTTATAAATATCTGACTATGGAAAAATTGTAACCTATAAACTATGTCACACACATCATTTTAGTGTGCAACCCAGGCAGAATTTATGAACCTAAATACAAGACAAAAGTCAACACAGAATCAGCTGAAACCAAGCATCTCATGCTCCCTAGGGACCCCTCTGTTTTCATCCAGAAACTTTTCAAGGTGCCTAGAACTGTACAAAGGGTTATTACCAGTGGCAGCCTTGTTTCTCAGCGGCTACCTAACCAACTACTTTATGCTCAAGGCCACCTGAAATCTAGAAACAGCTGTCTCAACACCTATGCAGGAGAAGGAGGTGCCTACAAGGAAGGCAGAGAGGCACCAGCTCATAATCAATCCCTCTTTTTGAAGGGAGGACAGGAGACTGTCCCAGAGTTGGGCATTGCTCCCTGCTGAGGTGTTTAGATGTCCCTGTCCTCAGCACGTGGTCAGCTGAGAGTCACAGTCTCAAAGCCCCTTCTCCTGAGAGCCTAACTGCATCATTAAATCCACTCTCACAGGTAAGTATTCTTTATAAGCACCTTTAATCCTGAAGTCTGTTTTTGAATGTCTGCCAAAATATTTTCAAACAAGTATGTGTGGTGCCCAGTCTCGTAGATGGTTTTCTAAAAAGTGTTGTTCCAACAAATTAAATACATTATATCAAATAAAAATCTAAAGCTACCAAAAAAAAAAAAATTCTTGTCTAAATAGTGATTTATTAAACCTACAGTGCTGCCGACAGCAGCTTTTCCAAAGCCTGACCTCTGTTGGTACCATAACTAAAGGTGTTTATACAACTTTAATGTCCATAAATTAGCACCTCTTTAGACTTGATCCCTATAAAGTTGCAATAGCTTTTAAGGGCAATATAACATGTAGCAACACAAACAATTTAAAAAACCAAGTTCTAAGATGGTTTCAGTTAATATTTTCTGTTTAACATAACCAAGTAGTTTACAGTAGAACTTATGGAAGATTGCCTGAAATATGGATGGACCTGATTGCTTCAACATTTAAAAAAATGCGGCTTACCTGTCCACAAGGGGCTTTTTGTAAAGTGATTGTGAATTTGTTTTCTCCAGTGCCTTTTACCAAAATGTACTGGCAAATCCCCAGAAAGGTAAAATGACGTCCATCAAATGTCGTGAAATGAGAGCTGCCTATGATGGAGCACTCAGCTTGAGAGAAAAAGAATGTTCACTCGCATAAGAATGTATCATTATTCTGCAAATTATGTAAGAGAGGAAAAAAAAAGAAACTTTCTCCTGATTTATAGTTATATAACCCAAGCTAACTTTAATCTATTTAAAAATAATGGCATTTAGAAACAAATTATGCTAGAAACATCTATTTCCAACAGATACCATCTCATAAAGAATACATCTGTGCAGCACCTTTTGGTTCTAACTAGGTGAGATGCCTATGACTAAAATACAAAAAGACTTTTCTCTTACAATTCAGAAGTATCCTAGAATCTTTTTATCTTTTTTTTTTTCCCCATGACTCCGTGCGAAAGAGGACAAGCCTTTTTCTCCATCCTTCTAGGTACCGTGGAACTGCTTGTTACCACAGGTATGAAGGGGATCCAGGTGTCATCAGGGCACAAATTTTTGGGTTTTTTCCAGTTCAAATCAGGAATGAGCTGCTGAAGCAAGTCTCCAGCTCATCCCCCACTTACTGCACTTTCATTCACACTGAGGTAGCATCAGAGCACATGAACTAGATCCATTTTAGCTGCAGGAGGTGCTCTGTGGGAGCACATCTAACCTGCTCCCACTACTAACAGCAACTCAGCCCCTAGGACCAGACCAAAGTAGTCGTAATGAATCCCCATGTGCACATATAATACACACAAAGAGAGTGGTTCTCAATGGCAATTGTTTCACATTACAGATCCACACTGTCAAACCCTGCTTAGCAACTGTTAAGCTCTATTACCTCATTCAAAGAAGGTTCCTTAATTTGTAAAAGAAATTATCTCTTTCACAAGCTTCATAATGTAATCTTGTCTGAAGTATAGAAATATCAAGGGAGTTTCACCACCTGCCTGCTGCATGTTCCTCTGTGTAACTCACCACAGAGACAAGATATCTTTAAGATAAGGATCATTATTCAAACATGAACTGCTATTACAAGAGAGAAGATCCAGCCCACAGCATCAGAATGACGGTTTTATTATTTACAATAAAGTTGAACATATAAGTGAGGAGATCCTTATACCTGGCCTAGGTACTGAACAGGCAGTAAAAATACACCACCTGTGGCAAATAACACTGCGCATAAACAAGAGACAGAAAACAAGAGGTGGATGTAGCACACTGAGGTAGGGGAAGCAAGTGGGAAAAGGCAGGATGAGTATGATCAGGCAAATAACATCTTCATTCCAGCTGCTTAATCTTTCTTCCTAAACTGGCAGCAAAAAGCCTTGGATCATACATGGGTCTGTTGTCTTCAGAAAAGCTTATCATTTTTGTTATGAAGTGAGAAAAGAGTAATGAAATACAAATACCTGGACAATCATGATCAGTGCAGTTCCAAATGCCACCAACACAAATACTAAAAGGAAAAATCACAAAACAGAGAAATAGTGTTCTGATCTTTAGGAAAATAAGTAGCTTTGAATTAATTAATATGCCCTGAATACACACAGAATAGCCTGTAAATTTTAACGATACATAGGCCTCAGACTGTAAAACATAGACAGTAATTATTATTTAAAATGTAAATGTGGCTATGATGTTAAACTAACTATGGACAGTAGTCCTAGAGAGATGAAACACACAGGTTTTCACATACCAGTTGCTACATTCTTGTTCAATTTTTGAGCCTACAGGGAAAGAAGTTCCGTGATAAATACAAGGACAATTCGACAAAGAGATACAAGTTCCATTTTCCATAATGAGACCTATTGGGAAATAAGGTAATAAATGAGATATGAAACAAATTAACAAATCCCAGATCACTGCTCTTCCCCTATCTGACTCAAACATTCCAATCTGCCAGAAGATGATGTCATCAGTCTTACAAGGATCAGCAAAACCAGTTGCCCAGTGAGTGCAGAGACCTCAGAGCTCAGCTCCCTAACAAGAAGTTGTCACTCTGAATTGCTGCTTTATAAAAAATGTCTGCCTTAAGCATGTAAAACTGTAAAGACTCAAAAATGAAAAGATTCTGAAATTTCATTATCTTTAGTCCATCTAGAACTAGGACAGTTCATAGTCTAATCAATAATTTTTGTGCAGTACAGGTCTCAGAAACTTTGGTTTCTTGCACAGAGCATGACATATTCTGTTTAACAAAATTTCTATAGATTTTTGAATAATTCAAATAAAGTAGACTAAATCTCTGCAATATCTTATTGTAGGAAGCACTAGTAACGGCTCCAGATTATAACTGATATTGCATGCTGAGATACCTTTGTATTCTAGATTAATGTTTATCACACAATAAAGGGCAGAATCACAGTGACAATAACAACATCTAGGGCAGAATTTACAATATTCATAATTTTCAGGCTTTAACCACAATCTATTTAGACATCATTATGACGTTGGATACCAGCTTTACACGAATTTTTTGAAATAACATTGACAATATTTACCATCTGGACAGTAACAGCCATCTAAACAATGCAGATTGCTGCCAAGACAATCTTTTTCAAATGTGCAAGTCGGTGGACAACAACTGATACAGTCACGGTGAACAAAGGTGTCTTCACACTTCTCAGCTAAAAAAAACCCCATGGTATATTGAACATTAGTGCAATTTCTCCTTCCATGCTAGAAAACCCAGTTCTGTTAAATAAACAATGTGCAGCTCCTCTGGTATAGATAGGTAATCAGATCAAGTAAAATGGATGTTTTGGAGGAGTTTTAACTGATGAACTATGGTGAAGCTCTTGCCATTATTTAAGTCTTTCTCTAGCAAATCCTTATATCATCTCTCCAAAATAAGTTATATCTTCTGTGACAGGGAAAAGTGTTCATATCTCAGCTAGTTCTAAGCCTTGTGCATGAGACTGAGCTGCAAATTATGGGTGGTAGTGATAAAAAGAAGGAGCTGGATTAACTACGTTAATTCTGTTATAGGGATGGTAGAGGCTGAAAGATCTTCTGGGACAAAGAGCAACAACAGATCTCCACAGATGTTTGCCCTTTGTCCTAGATTATGATCAGCACACATGATGTTTCAAGAAATCCACAGAAACATTAATTTTGTATGGATCTAAATCATAGCACAATGGAATTAAAATTCTTCTAGCAAGTCACTGACTTCATTGTTTGCCAGCAAGAGCGAAACTGGCTGATCAGCTTGAGTATCACGTTTGAGTTGTACAAGGAAAAATGTTGTCAAGATGGAATATTTGAACTGAATACATGGGATATCTCAAAGGTCACATAGTGTTCTTTATTAAAGTGTCTTACTACAGGCAGGAAAGTCATCCCTCCAGTCCCGCACCGGGGACCCAGCGTGAGAGCATGCTCTAGCGTACTCTGTCACTGCCCTGCAGTATGTTTCATCATCATCCACTCTGAAATGATAAAATAAGAGAAAAATCAAAGAACACAAATCTCATCTAAAAATTTCTGCCATGTGACACGGCACAGGATATTTCATGCACAGCTGACACCCCTTGGTCATAAAAGCATACTGAAAATATAAGAAGGAATGAGCTGTACTGAATACACCATTGTGGTTTTATCATTTGATCACACAAAAAGTTACTTCATTTTAATATTACAACAATGAATAAAACCACTAATCTACTATTTTTAAAAAGAGCTGAAGTAAAAGAGAAACAGGACCTTTTCTTGAAAACAATTGACAACTCAACAATCTCAAGATGTTCATTTCAGGCCTCTCCCTCCTGCATGATGTAGAAACACTGACCTACACTGATAAAAGACGTTCTGGTTCAAGCGAGAACTTTAAGTCTCCGGTTGCCTTGAACTTAGACAAGAAGAACCTTATTAGTGGACTCCTGAGCTAGTATTGAAGTTCTCAGAGCCAGAAGCATTATCCACTGAATACTGTGGACATGCTCAGTGATTTACAGTACAGCCTCGGGCAAATACAAGATTTCTGCCTTAGTCTATACCGAAACAGGTGTATAGTCCATTTTTACCAGAATCAAATAAAAAGACATTCACTAATGTTTAGGCAAGTTCAAATTTTATTCAGATGTAAGTCACGTGTGGTGAAATACCACCAAACTTTTGTTACTGTGAAAGTTGAACAACTCACAACATTCGTTGTGGAAGATTTGATGCCAAAATAAACTAGTCATAACATGACATTTCTATTATAAGCATGTTTATGACAGATCAACTGAGTTTGCCTCTCAGCACACAGGATCATACTTCCAAAATTAATCATCTTAAGAATATGTTATATTGTGTTTGTATTCTGCTTTCAACACATCTATTATCAAATCGAACACCACTATACACTTTGTTACCGTGATCAGAGTCTGTCCAACTATCCTTATCTAATCCAATTAAATGGGTCTTAATAGAAAGAATACTTGGCCTATACTATATCCACACAAAAAACCTTCATAAACTGACACTAAGCCACAAGAAGAGAGGTCTCTTTTATAAACAAAATAAGCCTAAATTAATGAAGTTCTGAGACATGGAAACTTCAAGATTTTTAACATTCACAAAATTTGCATGAACACGCATCAGATTGTTCACAAAAAATCCAACCCTCCTTAACACCACAGCACTGATCCAATATTCTATTTGAAAAAAATATTTTTCATTATGCTTCAAAATCACAGTAAATTTCTGAGTTGCACAAAGACTATAGAGAGGCAGCTCATCTCTTTTCTGAGCAGCACCAATGTTTGCCTACAAACACAAATTCTTCCATCTTGACTCTATGGTAAATCAGAAAACTAAACATTCATCAAAAATTGAACTAACAAGTTGTAATGGATTATTCTGAGTGATCCTTGTGTTTAGTCTTGTGATCCTTTCTGTGTGTTTTTGATTAAACTGGTGATACTCTGAGAATTATATAATCCTCCTATTTCTGACAATTACTTCTTAATTTGAAAACCTTACTAAAAAGGAAGTGTTACATTGCCCAATTATCTCTTCAAGTACTGGAGTACAAGGTTAACTTGAATGACTAGAACTAATCAAGAGTCTGGAGAGCTCAGGGAAAAATACCAGGTTGCCTACAATGCCAGCAGCTGAGGGGGTGACTCCCACCAAAGCAAATGAGTTTAATTTCTTTTGGCAGCTCTGAATTTAAGTAAATGGCACCATTTTGTAAAAATTCTACTCATAAAAAACCAGTCCTGTATCTGACAAATGGTCCAGCTCCTCCAGTAATGTTGAGATTTCTTCCTAATATCTCCATGTAGTTCTCTTTCAGGGCCTCCAGATACAAGTTTCATGGGTTTTTTGTGATTAGCAACTCATCTTTTGTCAAGAGTGATTCTCCATTAATTTACCTTCCACTTATTTGTCTAGTGTTTCCTTGAATCTATGTAAGCCCATAGCAATCAAAATATCCCTTGGCAGGCTGGTTCTGTGCCCTTTGTTCGTACACAAATCACCCCCTGAGAAACCCCATCTCTTTCATTTTGAACTTGCTTCTTCCCAACTTCCCTCAATGTTCTTTCATTCTGGTTCCACACAAAAGACTGAGCATTCATTTCATGAATTCATGTCATAATAAACACACAAGAACTATAGTACTTACCTGCAAAGATCATTCATACAGCTTGAAATATAAGAATACGGATCTATACTTTCATGACAGCTGAGAAAAGGAAACTGTAGGAATATTTGGCACTTGAAGAATATGTCCTGTGCATTAAGGAGAATCAGCAAATGGAAGTTAGCCAATACTTTCTGAACAGGCGTCATTCTCTTTAGCTTTGTTTCATTAGTGTAAGGTCCTTTATATCCTCATTAAAATTTGAGCCTGGTGCTGTCTCAACTTACTATTATATCTCTTTCATTATTCTTTCCAAAATTTGTTCTCTGTGCCTAGGCCTGCTTGACTGCATGCTGGTCCTAAACCACCCGGGATGAAGAAGTGTGAAATGACAAAGGAAAGCATTTTGTGCCAATGCAGTAGCTGACCTGCAACTATTTCTGCAGTATTGCCCAATTGCTAAAATAATGAGGTGTAAGATGCCAGAACTGGAAATTGAACCCAAGTTTAATGCAGTAATGAAGAGCTCTGCCAGCAGACTGGTGCCACTTGGCACATCCAATCTGAGCCTTTATACTTTTAAGCTAAAAGTATGAAGAACTTCAGGCATTCCCTAGCAACAGCCCTGATCTGACTCTTTCTCAAAGCCTCAATGCATTTAAAGCTTTTTCAACATTATATATGTTGTTAGATTCTTATACCATCAGTAGGCAGTGAAGATTAAGAAAATACGTGTATACATATATGTGTATCTATGTATATACAGAAAATATAATTAATTTACCTCAGTGTATTCTGCACTGGTTGAGCAAGGACTGGAAAAATCTGAGGCAGTAGGGACACAAGCTATATCATCTGAAGTTTGCACAGCCCAGCTATTTGCAAATTCAGCAACGTCTTCTGTATATTCACCTACTGCATAAAAACATTGGGAGAGCAACAATAGAAAAAATTGTCAACACTAACACATAAGACAGCTTTGAAAATTTTAGTCATTTTTCAATGGGTTCATTACCTCAATTACAGATGATTTCAGAGTACATGTCATAAAGAAAAGTAATATCTTTCCTTTTTTTATTTCAAGTTGTATTTTATACTACATTTAAATAAAAATATTGAAGAAATACATGACAAGGAGTTGCCTTGGGTTATTTTAAGTGCAATCACTGATAATGTCATAACAAAAATGCAAATAACAACAAGTGTAAGGCATTGAATACTTAAGAAAAAAATTAGAGTAATTTCAGTTTTTCATCATGTTTCACAAAGGTCAGTTAGTGCTGTTATCTCCCTCCTTTTCCCTCATTGCAGAAAAGCTCTACAACACACACTCACAAGATACCCATCTCTCCTCACAGCATGAGCACAGGAGAATTAACGAAGAAGATGCATGACTGGGAGTCATGGCAACAGGCTTAGATACACAAACATACAAGAAGGTTTGCAGTAAAAAAATAGACACAAAATTCCCATATACTTGCAGCAAGAACTAAATACTGCATGTTCTCTACATTTTTAATTATGTTAAAAAGAGTATATTGCCTCCACTTTGAAGAACCTGATGGTAATTTTCTATGCTATGGTTATCTATATCTACACATGGCTAGGAGACAAGATATTGAAAGGAAATCAGCTAGAAGTTTTGGTTTTTTTTTTCACAGAGCTGTACTATAGAAAACTTAATCTAATTTCTAGCACAAAAGGTACAAAGTTGGACATTTCAATGTGGAAAGCAACAAAGCACATTAATGAGATATATATACTTGGAACTCCACAAATAAATGACTATAAGAGCCTAACCATCAATCTGTTTCATTTAAGAGTGAGGGAGACTTAAAATATTTCTTCCTCCCTGACAGAGTAGTTCTTCATGCAGAAAACCCTTCCTAAACATAAAAGGCTGAGGTTTGATCTAGAGATGAACCTGTTTATATAACTCTGCTTGTACGAAAACATTAAAAATATTTTATGTACATTTTGACATGGCTTGAAAAAATATTCTTGGTCTTTAAAAAATACCACAAAATAAAATCATTGTCCTTGAAACAGTTCTATACACAGATACAGTCTTGCTTATTAAAGCAATACAAAGATGGCATTAAAGGTGAAGATAAGGAAACAGAAAATGAGTTTGTTTTTAAACTGTAATTTGAAATGGAATATTATATGTCTCTTAGCAGCTTATTTATTTAAGCATTACAAATAATGAGCATTTGGAGTCTGGAAGACTCAGCATAGATGTAGGAGCTACCTTTAGACAGTTCAGGGAAGTAGTTTAGCTGGGAGAGAGAAATCATTATACAAAATGATTGATAAGATTTAGAAATTCTTAGAAAAATGTTGCAGCTTCGAAGGGATCTGAATTAGCAATCTGCTGTTGTGAAGATCTCAGAATTTCATGCTTTGTATTTGCAGAGTTAAGGCACCATGTTATACAACTGGTTCAAGATTAAAGTGATTCATTTGGTTCTTAGTTGTACACTGCAATAATGCTATCATTTCTGATAAAGAAAAATGCTAGATTAAGTGATCATGGTGAAAAAATTTAGCTCCAAAAATGAAGATAGGTATGAGCTGGAAATCTTTTATAACAGATAATATATTTAAAGATACTGAAATTACTGGAAATCTTTTTTAACAAATAATAAATATAAAGATACTGAAATTACTGAATTTTACTTTATTATTTGATTTTTTTAAATTAATGAATTCTAGAGATCATATTAATTCATTATTTTCTTCAAATTTTTTCTCTATTATTACACATCAGCAGACTAAACTATTAAACATATTGTACTGTACATATGTGCAGAAGTTACTGCACAAAACTTACTGCTCTCATGGCAGAAAAGGTATATACTCCTGGCAGAAAAATTTATACTCAGGCAGATCTTTAAATATTCTGCAAAGATAGGTACAGTGAGCATTCCTTCCCTAAGAAAGTTTAAAAGCTCCACTACTAACCACAACAAACAGGGAAAAAAGTTACTCTGGGATATCTTTTGTGACTTAAGAACATGCAGAGCCCATGCGACTGGATTCTCTCAGCAGTTAATGGTAACAGTAAGATAATCTGATTCTGTTTGTATAAAAGAGTGAGAAAAATCCTCCTATTTTCAAACTTGTTCTTGTTTTTTTGTTGGTTTTTTTTTGTTTGTTTTTTTTTACATTAGTTGGAAGTAGACAAAAGTCCCCATGTAGTATCCCTTCCCAGGCTACAGAATACAAGTTTAAAAACTCATCTCTGCTCAGACACAGCACAAAGCAGATCCTCATCCTAGAAGGTAGTCAGAGGCTCATAGTCCACCATACCAACAAGGAAATACAAGAAACTCCCAGGAAATAGCTTGGAAATTTATTTATTTCCACTAGGATTTTTATGATGCTGCTATAAAAGAATGACTGGAGATGGTGCTCTTCCCTCCATCTTTAAAGACAGAGAAAACCATAAACACTTGCTTATGTATTTATTGTTTGAAGGTATTTTCATGAGCTAGGATAAACATATCCCAAGTGCTTTGCTGAGCAAGAGGCTTAAATGCACATATAAATACTTTCTTGAACTAGGACTTTCCATCTTTAATGATGAGGAGAAGTAAAAGTAGAGCAGATATACTTGAAATAACTGAAACAGGACTGCCTTTTTGCATCATGATATTTATACAGCATTATATTTAAAGTGATCAGGAAAACTGTACACACAAAGTAAGGGTAAGCTATTTACTTACTATTTTGAAGTATCAGGTCATCATATTTATTGCCATTAAAATTTCCACAAAGGCCACAAGGTTTTCCCTTATGATCTTCTGTCAGCTTAATATAAATACCAGAGTTTCCATCCCAAGCAAGAGAAAAACCAAAGGTAGTCTTCACTAGAATATAGTCGGCCAGTCTCTCAATGAAAGCATTTCCAACAGTCTGAGGCAATATTGATCTGGAAAAATATAGTCTACATCAAAGATCTCAGATGAAATGAGGCTCATGCTAGAAAACTACCACATAAAACAGCACCTTCTTACTCAACAAATACTTTTTCCTGGGTGTACACAGTCACTCCATTCAATTCTTCATCATGTTTTTACTATCTTATGTTTACTTCTCTATAACAACCATCAAAAATGAATGCTTTCTGTTGCATACACCTCTCAGTTGTACCAAGTATAGGCTTGAAAGAATAATGCATCTTTACTTTCAAAGCCTGGCACACTGCATTGAGGAATACTTGAGTTCACAGGCATGCTGCATTGGGCAAGGAGCTATATGGTGCTATGACCACCAGCAGCCCTTCTGGGCACTGAGTCATCACTAGGTTAGACATCTGCAAATGGAGGAATTTGCAGTACAGAAAACACCATTACAAAAAAGTTGTAATTCTTCCTCCTTTGGAAAGACCATTGGACAATATTAAGCACAGATCTAACCCTAGTCTTCCAAAGTTGCTTCTGTTGGGTTGAACAGTATCACTGCAGCCACCATTCTCAGACACTAAAGGCGTTACAGAGGGGATGGCAAAAGCACCTTAACAACTTTCTTAAAATTTTCGTACTTTATCAACCAGTAAAGTATACTTATGACAGCCTTGGGCACATCTTCTTACTTACAGAAAGAAAGGTAAATTTGGAGGTTCGATGTACCTCAGAGATATTTTGTGGAGTTTTTGCCCCAAAGAGGCTTAAGATCTTTGTTTTAACCAATTCAGACTCATCTAGAAGAAGATCGTCTTATATTAGCTATAGCTACCAAGAATAAATAATGATTGCCTTGTTCAAAATGATATCAGGATGCACCAGGGATTAGCTGGGACTGCCTGACACAGACTTTGTCTGTAAAAAGAAGGAATGAATAATTGTTAGGTTACAGCTGAGAAGTTGAACACAGTAAATGCAGGGAGTGTATTCTATCCTCTCTCAGGTATTACACCAGTACTGTTGCAGCTGCTCACACTAGAGCACTACTAGCCCTAGTAAAGAACAGCAAGGGATCAATAAAGGTACAGATCAAATTATTTTATCTGGATTGTGTAACAAGCATCAGTTTCCCGAACTCCACATTATCGTTTTGCAATAAAATATTAAAACTCACCATTATAACACTTACCTGATTCCATTTTTTCTTACTTCATGTCCTGAAATCATTATTTCTTCTTGGTTTGAAAAAAATAAGCTGATGGACCTATGACAAGTATATACTGAACCGTAACAGTGAGGACTGTTATGAACCTTTGAGGAGAAAATAGACACGCAATAAGAATAAATGCTTTTTCTCAATAGTTCTGCACCATTTTTATTAAATTCTTATATGATATTTTCCTTTTTTTTTTTGCTCTAGCTACTGAAAGAGCTTTACAAATAAATACCTAGAATATTACAAAGTCACGATTACAAAGATATGCAAAACTCAAAGTTCATGCTACACAATACTACTGAGAAATACAGCAACTGTTTAATAGTGCATAGCATCACAGGCCAGTGGTCTAAATACTGGATGAAAGAATCAGTTATTTTACACTGACAAACTTCAGAGACACTGTAAGTGAGCTAGCTTATAGAGGTCAAAGTAGGACCTTATTACTTGCACTGAACACCCCTATTTCTCTATTTCCAGAGATCTGATCCATAAAACAGGATTACAAACCAATTCAGAACCTCAGTGTATTAGCAGCAGTCTCTCAGCTGAGACTGGTACTAGCTGAACTATAGCATGCCCTCCTGAACCACTCAGGATTTCTTGAGATTTTGAAGTGCTCCCACAGATTATGGCAGGCATCTAAGTTATATGGATCTGTTAAATTCCATTTTGCACTGGCTTTCCAGCCCTGTTAATGGAGAAGGGTACAGTTTTCTGAAGTGTGTTTCTTTCCATTATAAATATATAATATAATGAGCCAGGGGATTGGTTTAGTTGTATATCAACTTATCTTGCTTGAATACAGTACTCTCAGGACTTTAAAACTGTGGGTTTGTGCTTGAGAAAAACTTACACAGTTTTCATTCATCTCAGTGGGAATGAGCCACCCAAACCTGTAGGATGTCCTGGAGTGCTTCAAAAGCCTATGAGTTCATTTTGGACACCACTGAAGAGAGAGGGGAATGTGTTTTGAATATTAGATGCCTATCAGTGCCCAGATTAAAATATAGAGTTTAGGTAGCTCAAATATGACTTACGCTACTGTCTGTAACACAAAGATGAGAATTTCATTACCAGTTTACTTGACAGTGCTGTGAAGCTAAATAAACTTGTAACTGGGAACATTTTACCTACATAGTGAAGGAGGCTGTAAATGTAACTGTTTTGAAGAAAATATCTGTGAGTAAACACACACAGTGCCCATGAATACTTGAATTAATCTTCCTTGAGTGACACTAAATCTGGAAGTAAAAAACAGTTACTGTTTCTTTGGGTGAAATAAACTAGACCAGGAAAAGCATTAGAAGCTTTTATATGTATAAAGGTAATCATAATTAAAGACAACATAAAAGTAATTTGTCCTGGCAGATGGCTTCTACATAAAACCGTCCCAAGACAGAAACACAATAAAGGAAAATCAAAATAATTCTTCAGGGGTGGATTATTAAATCCAGAAGGACCATAATGTTAGGCTTTGGCAAGGTTTTTGTCTCTCCATTTGTTCCAGCAATTGAATAGAACATTCTCTCTTTCCAGAGCCACTAGAATCCACTGACATATTGATTCCAGATTTTAATATAATCTTGGACTTTGCTACAGCATTTTCTGAAAATCTTTAAGAGGACACAGCTTCATATAGAATGCAAATAATTAAACTGAAATTGTGAAAGGCAGGTGTAAGAGCGTCTCTCTGTAACTTGAGTAGGTAGAAATAGAAGTTTAAATGGTAGATTTATCTTCAGTAAGCGCTGTTATCTGAGGGAAGGAGAGGTCATCCGTTTATAAATGAAAAACAGTCCTCAGAGCAGAAATCAGCATCTAGATCTGCCCTCACACCTATGACCACTGTATGCACAGGGGCTCAAAATGAGGACACCTCTTGTCTCTTCTTCCCTGCCCAATCAGCACCAAATCCCAACTATTGTGAATAAAGTAATATAATGATCTGGCATCCTGTCCCCACAGTAACCACCAGCCTGACAAATAGGGCATCTCTCTTCAAAGAGGGTACAGGTTTGAACTCTCTCTGACCCACAGTCATTAACCATGGATACTCAATAATTTGAAGAAATTACTAAAAAGAATGCCTTCCATACATAGGTCAAGACGAAGGCTTTTGAGCTGTTAATCTTCACTGCATGATGTAAAGGTAATCCAAAATTAGAATGCAAATTCCTAGAGAGGACAAGATGGGGAGCAAATTCCATTTGCCGGGAAGGCAGATCCTAATAGCGTGCTGATAGCTGTGAATTAGGGCCTAGCACATTCGCGTTTCTTGTTATTGGGCAAGTGATAGCTGTTTACACTTTAATCAGCAACTTAATATTTTTTTACAACCTGATAGCTGAAGTTTATTGAAGTTTCTGAGGTCTGGTTTAAGACCCACTTTTGCTCCCCGAAGGGAGAGAGCAGAAATCCCATTAAGGACAGGATGATTAAGAAATACTATTTTTAATATACTGACTCTTTTGATTTTAATTTCATCAGTATTTTGAGCTACTGCACGCAGATTTATGCTTTTCCAGAAGTTTTCCACATCTCCACAGTTTTATACTTGGTACATTTACTGTCTCTCTACTTATTTTACTCATTTATTTACTTTTATATTTACTTACATACTTATTTCTAGTGTATGTTTATATACTTACCCAAACAGTGTACTGGGGTTCCACAGCACTGCAGTCTTTTGCAAATATATAGGAGCAGTTTCCTGGGAAGTAGTAGTAGATGCCATCAAACGTTTCAAAATTATACTGTCCCCACGATTTGCAAATCCCATCTTGATCCTTACCAGTGTTAGGTACTGGACAGAATACATTGAGTTTACAAGAAGCATGGTCATCAAAAATTAGCAAGTACAAAATATAAATTTACATCTTCAACTTTAAATAAAATCAGCACTCTTTTTTAATCTTAAGTCTGCAGTTATAGCCATGTGCAATCATCATTAAGTTTTTTATTTGCTTCAGTGGAGACATTTTAATTACAAGTAGAGGCAAGGGATTCAGATATTCTACACATCCTGGAAGACAATTCTTGTAATCCCTACACACAATAGATTCCAGAAACTAGTGTATTTAAATAGTGGGTAATTTAATCTGCAATAAGTCACTGCTTGTTAAAAGAAATGCAGTGTTTTTTCGATTATTCAGCTAACTGAAAAAAAAAAAAAAAAGCTGTCTGGCTACTGATATACTAGACAATGTTATGGTATCTATATATCATTACAGTCCAAGTGCTAAAATGTAGGTATTTCTGATGTTGCTTTCTATATATCTCTAATGCATGTAATTTTAATCCTCCTAGCTACTGGCCAGATGAGAGTCCTGGTACAGAATAATCACAAATATGCTGGTAACAGCATTTTCTTCAAAAATCTGATAGCTGACACCAAACTATTTTGGCCCAAAAAACTTACCAATTTGGCACCTGCTTCCTTGAGCCTGAAATAACTGACAGTCACAGTCACCTGCCTCTGTGCAGGCTGCTCCATTAAGGCACTCCTGAGGACATGAACCTGTAAGCAAGCATTCCAGCCTTTTAGTAGATACAGTACTTTGCAAACAGGCTGAGAGATCCCAGTTAAATCTTTTTATTGTTAAATCACAAGCCACAATATTAGCTGAGAAAATTAAACAACAACTATCTCAATTTTTAAACATATGCTTAATTTTATCTTTCATGTTCCTTGGCTTAAAGAGATGCAAGGTTCTCATTTGGTTTGAGACTTATAAACTAACAAAGGAGCAAAAGGTCAACCTCCTCCAAGCAAACAAAAGGTCAAGTTCCCATGTAAGAAATGAAATCGCAGTCCTACTGATCTCAAAGTATGCAGGACACAGGTCATTTTAATTCACTCAATTCAGCATAATTTTAAGCATATTCAGCTTCTCCCTCCTAAACATTATGCAAAAGGTACATTCCGTTTTTGAACAGGGCAGAATATATATTTTAGAGAGTCAAAATCAGTCCTAAACAACCTTCCCCACATGCTAAAAAGAAGTCAGCTAAAAGGTTATTTCTGCTTCAGACGTTACTGGAGTCAGAGATTTAGATTCCATGGGAATGGCTTGTTTTATGTTATAATTAGTCATTTGTTCCAAAAGCAGTTACATTAAATGGTTTTATAGTCTGTTTGAAAGCTGAGATCTCCTTGTTATTTACTAATCATTCATTGAGGTGGGTCTAAATCATCATTCCAACTAGTCCCAAAGCAAAACTTGACCAGTTCTTGCAGATAGTTGCTTGCCTTCTTGGAGTAGGATTAAAACTCTACATCCATACAAAAGCTTCCAATGTTGCTGATGGAGATTAAAAAAGCATCGCAAAAGGCAGGAAGTAAATGAAACAAACAGGCCCTTCCACTCCCACTGAGGTACAGCAAAGCTTCTAGTGAGATTAAATGGGAAAAAAATGGGACCTTTATAGGAAAGGTACACAGAAGCTACGAGTGGTTAGGAATATCATCTGTCACTGTGAAAATTCCTTTCCATGCTTAGCTTTGAATATTTTCCATTTAAGAAGTGCTTTCCAAATACACATAGATACTCTGAAAATACCAACAAAGCAAAAACCATTGTTTCTATAACAGCACTAATGGGGAAAATTTTTGCTGTTTTTAGAATTTTGAGTTGTAAAATCGCATATATTCATTTACACAGAAAAATGCTAAAGAAGGCCCTGCCCAGGCATTTTCCAAGAAGGATACCAAAATTCCAACCAAAGTTGCATACCGTGAACTTTACTGTAAAACAATTTCTGTAACTTGAGCCTGCTTTACATGTTTGTCCAATCCTTAAATCCCTACAGGAGCAGCTTCATGCTCATTGTCTGAGTACTCCTTTCCCTTTGCACAACCAGTTATAAGCCTCTGACACACTTACATTCTCTGACAAGGCCAGAAAAAAAGTGGCAGAAATCAAAAATTGTAATAGAACTAAACTTTGAAAAAAAAAAATCTTAAAAGATTGGCTTCATTAGTTGTTCAGATTTGGTTGCAAGACCTTATTTTGAAAGTACAATTTTAACTTTTTTTCCCCATATTTAACATGGATAAAATGAGAAAATGAGATAGGACAGAGTTTTGTAGGGGCATGAAGAAGAGGGCTTCCACAGCCCATGGTAACACAGGGGAGGAAGGCAGCACTTTCAGGGCTCTCTCCTACTGCATGTGAGGAGCACAGCACTGACCTCCTGGTGGACTCCACATCAGGGCCCCATGATGATGCAATCGAGAGACAGCTTGAACCTATCAGAGAAGCATAAAAGCAAAATCAGGGTGTTTGTGGTTTACAAATTAATTGATAAAAGCCTGAGACCTTGCACTCAAACATTGGGTTGGGACTTTTAATACAGAAGAGTAATTTGCATCTCAGCCAGTGCATGGAACAGCCATGAGTGCTGCAGGAGGGACTGGCAGCCTGGGAAGGAGAAGTACAGTGGCTTTTGAGGAGATTGGGGAAAGATACAGCTGCTATGTCAGATCACTTCTGGCTTCTCATCCATGCCCTCCAGTTCCAGTGAATCACCAAGGTTCCACATGGGAAATTTTGCATTTACATTTGGAAGGAAAAGGAAAGGGAGATAGTGCAGTCTGCCTTTTTCACTGCACTCAAATACCCCTAGTTGAAGAGCTCCCTCTATTGCTTCCACTCCCCTGAGTCATGCTCCGTGCTGCACCCCGGTCATCCCACTATGGCCAGTCTAGATGCAATGGATTTTGTGTTCTCCTTGACATCCTTCAGAATTGCATTTTGGTTCACCCCAAACGAAAGAGAAAGCAGATCTGCCTGACCTGCTTCCTGTTCAGGAACAGGGAGCCTCACACTATGAGGAAGCCCTCCATCTGGTCCAGCACTCTGATACTGCGGCTTGTCACATCGCATTTTCTCTTCCAAGAAGTGATCCCTTTCCAGACTGAAAGTACTCTGAGGCTTTTGGCCGCACTAGTCTGACTGGAAAGTTTACCAGGATGAAGTACTTCAATATTTCCCACTTACATTTATTCATGGCCAGTTTAAATTCCTTCCTTTATAAAGCTGGTCCTTTTTGCTTAAATAGTTTTTCTTCCCTCTGTTTTTTATTTATTTCTTATCTGATGCTCTATGAAAAAATAGTTACCTTTCTGCAGTCCCCACAGATTTAAGTGCCAGCCTTCAGCTGCACAATTAAGCAAAGAAATTTTTTTAGTCTTCACTTGTAAGCTTATTTCTTTCTTCCTTCCTGACTCCACTCACTCTCCACATCTCAAGTTTGAACTGATGGATCTGAAGTTAACAACACTGTGCAAGGAACATTTTAGGGTTAGTCTTGCCAATGCCTCTTACAGTTCCCTTTTCCAAGTGGAAATATGTTGTGGGATGCTTCCAAGTAGTACAATCTGTTTAAAATCAAGTTGAAATAGATTTTATTGAATCACCACCTGGAAGGCCTCCTGCACCAAAATTATTCCTGGTGCTAGATGTAGAGGGCCCTTCCCTCCCCGCACAACAAGAACCATTTCCATTTTTCCTGATAGCGACTCCAAGCTGCTCACCTCAGAAAAGCTGCTTTTGGCCTTTGCATCATTTTGCAGTGTCCTCGGTGCAACAGCACTTCCCTGCTGAGGCCCTCCAAGGACACCCCCAGTCCTGCTTCTCTCAGAGGCCTGACTTACCCTCAGTGAAGTGTTTCACACAAGCTGCCTTCTTCTGACTTGGTAGCGGCACACAGACCTCAAAGGATCTTGGAGAAAATCATCCTTGATTTGGCTGCAGGCTCCCTGAAACACCCTGAGGGGGGACCACCTCTGGCTTAACCTCAATGGGGTTATAACCCTTGGCTGGGCTCCTCAGCCCAAGTGTATACAAGTGGGGGGACAAGATTCCTTCATTTAGGATTGAATTTCAGCAAATTGCTGGGATGCAGCACCGAGGCAGTGTGGGGCCAGGTTGATGAGAACCAGGGCTGGGCCAGAGCCTCCAGGGCACCATGTCCAGGAGGGAGCCTTGCCAGTGGTGCCACCATTGTGCCTCTGACAAACACAAACAGCTTTCCAGGTTCTGCTCACTCCCACAAAAGACAGAGATGGTCTGGGTTTATGTCCCATGGTGTGTGTCAGTCGGCTCAGCAGGGTAGGTCGCCCACTGGGTGCTTTGCTGAGAGAGAATGAAGGCATTAGGCCACAGCTCAGGCAGGGTGAGCTGGTGGAGAGCAGCTGCTCCCCCTCACTATCCTCCTGTTACTGCAGCCCATCTCCCCACAAAGGGTCATTTGTAAGGATGGCAAAGGCCCAAAGCAGAAAAGGGAGGAGGGTTTCCCCACCCTCCCGCTTTTGGAGGTATAGCCTACCTCGGCTGTTACAAGATCTCTTTTCTGTTGAGTTGCATTAGACTCATTTCTGGAAGAAAACAAAAAGGATCTTGTATTATCAAAGGTCCCTGGAGCAACCTGAATAAGCAAGTCCCCAGAGAGAAGTGTTTCTCTCTGATTACCATCACTTTATCAAAGAGGTCTTTCTTGGGTTAACATTTAAAAAGGTAATTCTTTTTTCTTTTTTTTTTTTTTGTCAGTGTCTCATTTTACAGAATTGGGCGGCACTCTAATCTCTGCTTGGACAGAGAGGTACCTGGAGCTTTGGGGAGACATAAATAGGCAAAACAGACTTACACAACAGGATACAAAATTGTAAACCAACTTCATATTTACTTCATGCTATGTGTGAGTGGCTACAAGTTCCCCAGAGTGTTGCTTGAATATACTCTGATGGTACTTTTGATAGCAAGAGATGACTCTCCAGCTGGAGCAGACTTTAATTTGTGATTAAGTTTAGAAACAAGGGCATCAAACTATAAAACACAGTTCTATCAACACTCCATGATGGCATACCATTTAACATGCCTTTGTCCTCTAGATGTATTAGAAGTCATAAGACACACAAAGCTATGTCCAATGTGATGCTTCCATTGAAATTGATGGCACAGATCCCATTTAATTCAATGGGATCAGGAACACTGCCTAGTTTGGGTTTTGTTTGGATTTCAGCTTCTATGTGAAAATTTGTATTGAAAATGTTTATTTTAAGGCTGTATAGCACTTACTTCTCTGTGCTTCAAACAGCAGCTAGGATTTTATCATGCAGTTAAAACTGTAGATGGATACTCATTTAAGGTATTTTTCCAGTCGTGAAATCATGATCTCATGCTGTTTTCATTCCATTATTCCTCTAAGCTTTCTTGAGACCATAGAAGCATAATTTTTCACAAGGACCTCAATTTTTCAAACAGAGGACCCATGCCTGTTGCATAAATTCTTGGAAAAGAGTTGTAAACATTCTGGAAGTGTGTTCCAACCTACATGTAGATGACATTTTACACGTTGACTTCAAGGCTATATTTTACTTTCTGCATTGTATTTGCTCATTCTTGTTCTGTTTGTAGGACTTGACAAATAAGGAATAAAAACTTACCTCAAAGTTCTTCTCAAAAGAGAAAGCTTGCAATAAGATCCTGTAGATTAAAAAATAATGAAGTTAAACATTTTTTCTACAGCATTACTCTGCCCTTGATAAGCAATGTCAAGTGTAAAACATTATTGAATTTTAGGGTTTAACAATCCTGAGTTTTCCAGGGCACCTTTGTACAAGCTCTGTATCCAAGGAATGTAGCACTATATGCATCCCTTCCTAAGGATTTGATTCTCTCACACAGTCTTGACCTGCAGGTTTTCATAGTTGTAGTTCTGGTACATGCTACCATGAAGAAGCAAAAAGAGTTCATAGTTCTTTAGAGGCTCAGAACAAAAAAAAAAAATAAAACAGATAAACAGGTGAAATAGAACAGGTACTCAGAACTTTCCAGAATCAAACCTCCAGGGTTATAATCCTTTTCTGACTGTTGCTTATAAGACTCAATTGTAAATAATTTTAAATGAGTCCATGCTTAAAACATGCCAACAAATAAACAAAACCAAACAAAGCCACAAAAAAACCCTCTGTATATTACATTAGAAATCTTTATAATTCTAGCTATAAGATCCAGCTGCATTACTCAGAAAATAAGATAATTTCTATAACTAGAAGAGCAATTAACTCTATCAGTCTAAGAATGTTTAAACAAACTGCAGGTGCAATCTGTTCAAACAAAATCTTACCTCACTGAAAATCATTAAATGTTACTCATTTGACAATAATAGCAAGAAAGGCAAGAAAGTTAGACTTTGTTCATAAATGTTTTCTAACAAATTCAGACATAAAAAATGACTTTTTAAAATTATGTATATTTCAGTTTCTAGATCTGTGAGAATGTTTAAATTGCTTTTACAAATTCTAGCAAGATCAAAAAATATAATGATAGAAAAAGAACTAACTGTAATATTAAAATGTTTAGAAAAATATTTGTAAAAATTAGTATTACCGAAAAAAAAAAAGGAATAAAATTCTTACCTTGCAAAGTGGATAGCAGTGAATGAAGCAAGAACATACTCCATGGTATCATTAAACTGAGTTTTCCTACAATGTTCATTTCAATATAAGTTAGAAAAAGGGAATTTATCCAAATTAATGGCTTTGATTATATGGCATCTTACAACTATGTGTTTCTACAGTGTGTTTAAATCCTTTAGAAGTTAGATAGTTGGACTCATTACTTAAAATAATGCAATGCAAGAGCGGAAAAGAGCAAGAGACATCAAGCTTGGTACTACATGCAGATTCAGGAGCTTTGTGAGTGTCACGTACAACTCCCTGGCTGCATGTCTCTCATTAGGAATGCATGGTAGCTCCTCAGCACACACTGTATTAGTTACACTTCCACCAGACCTGTGAGTATTTCTCCCCTGTTGGACTGAATCGGCCCTTTATACCATAGCAGACAATGACAGAAATGTTGCCATGTCATGGTGGTTTGAGAGATCCTTCTGTCGTCACACACCTTTATGTGCACTGAGGCTTAAGCTAAGGGCTATTCTCTGCTCCTTTGTATGGTAAAATATTTTTGCAAGACCCTGAAATAATACCACTGTATAAATTAAAACTACATGGTTTTACATATTAACGTAGTAATGCTTTTTCTCTGTCCTGAAAGGAGAGAGATGAACTTCTATTAAATAATATATCTGGCTTTTTAAGAATATTCTGGATGCTTTTCTGGGTATAGTTTGCTTATAGCACAAGAGAAGGCTTCTCAGAGGATAATTATATTTTGGTTTTAATAAATCCTGTTATGAAAACTTTGTATTAGGCAAAAGGAGAAAGAAGTCAACAGGACCAAAGGGTTTAATTTCTAATTGTCATTAAAATATAAAACCATAATTTTATCAAAATTAAAAATTAGCATGTTTTAAAATAAAAGTCTCTTACCTGCTTTACCATATAGGAAATAGAATCACTGAAAAGCACAGTTTTAAAGACACATATAGTGCCACTTGAAATTGCTGCTGCTCATTTTATTTTGCAAAGCCTATCTTTTGCCTACTCTCCATTCTTCTTTGTGAGACCCTCTGAGCATGCTACAGAAGGGGTGGTTGGACGCAAATCAAATTTAGAAGTTGATGGCCTTTCTTGAGTAAAAAGTTCTCCCATCCTTTCTTCTAGCCCTTCCTCTTTTCTGCTCCCCAGAAGGACAAGAGAAAGCAAATGAAAACTCAGCCTCTCCAAGCACAGACAAGGACAAAACCTGTGTCCATGCAGCTGCCAACAGCGCTGGTGAAGGTTTGGGATCACTGATGGCACAAGGGTACTTACTGCAAACTGAAGCATAACACTATACTTTGTGTGGAGTATTTAAGAGCTATTTTTTATAAAACTATTATAAGTATTAATATTGTTATTAGTATTACCATTATTATTAAACTATTAGTAACTATTAATTACTGTTGGATCTGAGAAGCTAATATTCCCCTAGTTGCATTTCAAGAGAGCTTTGCTTTGCTTTTACTTCTGACTAGCTATGGGCTGTTCCCATGGATTGGCTGTTTGTCTGCAGCTGGACTGCATCTCTTAGCTCAGTTGTACCTGCAGTATGTGATCCAAAATCATTTCACATCACAAACAGAAGCAAAAGAAGTGAATTTCTAGGCCACATGGGCACATTGATATAGTCACTCACAGACTGTTAACTCTTACACGAGAATTTACAGAAAATAGACTTTCACCATCCCATAAATCTACTCTGGAGATGAAACCAAGCATTACATCTCCCAACTTCCATCAACAGTCTCTCTGTTATCTTACTGTCAAGTTAATCTAGTTTAGAAATGACGCAGCCCTCTGGAGCCCGGCTAGCTCTGCCCACACACCAAAATGTCTGGAGACATCGTGTCAAGCGTGGGGAACTGCCCTGACGGATGAGCTGTCAGAGCGGAACCTGTAGAGCTTGGCTCTACAGAGACCGTTGCAGTCAGGGGAGGAGCAAAGTAGAGAGAGGAGGCTTTCGAGTCTTAGTGTAATCCAATAGGGCATATTGCCCAGCGAAAGGCAGCAAGACCAAAAGGCCCGAAGCACTGCTGTGCACGGGATTATATTCAGGAACAAATCAAGGGGAGGGTACAAACAACAGGCCAATAGGGGATCTGGAGGGGTGGAGTGAAGGAGGAGTAAAGGGTTTACATAATCAACCAGGGACCAATGGGGACAAGGGGAGGAGAAAAAGGGTCACATGGGCCAAGGGGGCATCAAAGGTTAGGGGGATTTCCAAAAGGGTGGATGCTTCGCGGATTGGCCCATGCGGGGATTGATAGGGAAGGGACTAGAACAAGGGGCAGGGTTGAAGTGACCGACAGGGAAGGGACTGGAACAAAGGAAGGAGATACATTTGAGGGACAGATGGAGGGTACCAACAGAGTAGGATCATGGGGGGAACAGGAGTGAACTACAACATGAGAGGGAAAACAAAATTAAGGGCCGCAACATTGAAACTGTTGGAAACTCAAGCTCCTCTGAGAAATCTGATCTGGGATTCCTCCCGTTCTCAAGACTGTATTTCTCACCATGCTTCATATGCAGTTTCACAACTACATTAATGCAATATTAATAGAAATAAACTCTTCCGGTTTAACAGAAAAAATATTTTAAAAGCTATCCAAAATAGCTTTTTCTGAGGTTTCTTTGGTTTGGGGTGGTTTTCTTAATAATTTTTCCATAGCAAAGTTGGTGTACGTAGTATTTCACAGTTGTTTAAATTCTAATATTTAAAAATAGGCCAAGCCTTATTAGCTACAAAGGAACTTTGTAAGAGTTAAAGCAATAGGCTTCACAAAGTTCAGACATCTCAGCCCCAAGCAAGGTAGGAAACAGCAAAGTCCCAAGTGCATTAAGGATGTCAGCTAAGGAAAAAGAATTATTCAGCCAAGTACTCTGAACTGTATGTAACTCAGAGGACTATATTAAGAAAGAGATTTTAAAAAATCAAATCAAATTATATCAAAGTAACAACACATTATCTATGCAAGTATTAGAATACTCCCAGACTGGCACTTCTGAAAAACTCAAACAGAAAAAAATGCACTAGAAAATAATTGCTTTTGTGAGAAAACCAGCACAATCCAGAACACACTTGTCCACACTTTAAAAATGCCAGTGTTATATTTTTAAGTTATAGATTTTTTTCTTCAAAAATAAAATATAAACATTTTAGTGGTAATATATTTGTACATTGAATTCAAAATAAAATTTCCAACAAAATGTTTGAGAGGACTTAAATTTATATACCGGTCACAATGTTCATCAGGATTATTAACAATGGATAAGGAAATAAATGCCTTCCATGCCATGGACACAAATTTACCCTAGTTTGAAAGTGGGTCCACTATCATTGTTAACAAAACATGGAATTTTCAGTGAAGAATTCAAGTGAGGCCACATTTTGTTGTGCACAGATGATCTTCCAAAGGATTAGCATTGGTGAAACTAATGAAAGAGCTGGACAATACAAGGTTAGGGCATTTCCTCTTTCCTGAGAACCATCTCCCCAGCTGCTCAAGAACCTTTCTAATGGTTTGAAGATGAAACTATTACTATTTCTCAGGGGATGTGTTTCTCTGGCCAGAGTGGATGCTCAATGCCAAGTGCTTGATTACCATCCCTGCAGAATGAGGACACAAGAAAAGAAGACATTTTTACAAAGACCTTCAAACTTTACAGTGGTTAGTTTCCCAATGAAGTTAAGCCCTCTAGTGGGTGATTAGTAAGCAACCTCTCAGAACAAAAATCTTCAGGCATCCAGGCAGACAGCAGCCCAATTCTACAAATATTTTTCATTTAGAAAGCAAATGTGTGGGAATGACATCATCCTGCAGGATTAATGGGGCATTTTTATAGGATCTGAGTTCAGTTCAGAAAGCATTTTTATTATGTTAAGAGTCTTCTGGCTGAAGAAATGACATGCAGGTATCATCTCTGAATATATTAGTACCAATGCAAGTTTTTTTTTTCAGCCTTTCCACAGAAGAACAGCAAAACAATAATCCTCAATTGTTACAAACTGTTCTGTGAGCAAAAAAACAGATCCATCAGGCTTCCTCATAACTGTGAAATCCACCCCTAAGGTTACTGGCATCAGATATTCCATCTCCCCCTGCCTCATTAAGTTTCGTACCATCACAACTTTGCATCATCTCTTTTCCCCTTCATCCTGCAGATCTAACAGCCAGACAAGAATCAGTTTTGAACAAGCCACACCAGGGTACCTATGTGCCAACTGGCAGGCCAGGAAGAATTTCCTAAGCAATGGGTGAGCCACTGCTTTTCAGTCACACAGCCAAACAACTAGAGACTTTATTTTCCCTCAGCTGAAGCTAATTAACATCAAGACTCAAGTTTTCACAAAACTCATAGGAATTCAAGCGATCAGACCTAAAGTTAGCTCTGCATAGCATCCTTTCCTTGGAAAACCAAGCCAGGAGGCTGAGCATGGCAGTTTTCAGCAGCCCAAGAGCTTAGCATGCAGGAAAGGGGAACTGAGGAAAGCAGACCGTGCATCTTGCCAAAGACAGGAGTCTGGGATGGAGTATCCCATTTGCTTCGTGTAAAATCAAATAATCCTGATATGGAAATTGGTAATAGAACATACAACAGTCCACTTCAACAGGAGCATGAGAGCTTTGAATACAAGCATTGCACTTCTATTCAAATCATGGAATGCAGTTATTTTGTGGCAGAAACTGACAGCTAAAATGGAGAGATGGATGCAGAATTCCTTTTTTAGAAAGAATTTGTTTGCTGCACATTTAACTCTGGAGTAACTCTTGAGTGTACCTTTAGTACTCTTCTACTGAAAAAGCAGAGACCTCATGCCAAATGCTTTACATTAATAAAAAGCTGTAAGCACCTGCTTTATTAAGCTGGACTGAAAGGGTGGATTTTACTATTCGTTCCAACTCCCCAACACACAAGGAGAGTGTAATTTTGTTAACGTTTGACTGCGTACACTGAAAAAAATCTCCCATTAAGCAAATGAGAATAACATGCTAAGGGAAAGCCTAACAAAAATATCAAGCACCAAGGTGCTCCTATGACAAGTCCAGTACTGCCATACAAGGCTTGGAGAGCAATACAGCAGTAGCTGGGCTCTCAAGCGTCTTAGTCTCCAGTATTTCTTACAGTTCAACTCCAAACTGGTTTACAAACACAGGAAACAGCTCAGGGTTGTACTGACACTGGTTGGGTCAGCTTGTATCCACAGCCTCACTCCATTACTTGCATTTCTTCCAAATGACAGAATGAGTCTTTGTAAGACTTGTTGGCCCATCCCACACTTACTCAGACCTTACTTTTTGTCTCTGGATAAATGGACAGGAACTGAAATTTCTCCTACATTTAATACACACATCCTGTAGCCGAATTTTTAAAAATTACTTTTTAACTCGCCTATTTCACCCTTTCTTCCTCCAGGGCTTTCAAATTGCCTCACCTAGCTTGTAACATCCGCATTTACTCCTCTGGGCTTGTGCTGTGTGAACGTGTGGTTGAAGGATTCTCAGTGATTCTTCTGAATCACTCAGACCTAGTATCTTAAAACACAAAATCCTTGATTTATTTTTTACAAAATACTATATTGAAGTATTTTAAGTTTCCTACATTTAGATGTACTAGTCCAGGACTCAGTCTCTGCATTACCTGGTAATGCAAGAATTCAACACACCTCCCTCCCCTGCCCCCATAATTGCTTTGGTTTTGAAAACATTAACTACCAGAAAAAGACTGAAATCACCCATAAACCACTGTGTTGTTGCATGTGTCTGCAAAATCCAGGATGTTAACCTTCTATATGTTTTGATAACCACACATTCCTCAAAAGAAGAAAGTTTTTCTTTACTCTTAAAACCCTACCTATCCAGAACTACTAAGAAAGAATAGAAAAAGAACTGCCATCAACCCATTGTTCTACTGTAATACAAATCTCTTTGTGTATCTATCTTAACACTGTGAAAACATCTATCTACCCACCCAAGAAAAGGCAATTTAGAAACAAGAAAATTATCAAATTATTTCTGTTTATTGACTGCCACGATTAGGGACCAATTTTAACGGTAAGACTTCTGGTAGCGTGCACGAGCACCAGGTCCTCCAAATTTCTTGGATTCACAACGGCGAGGATCTGCAACAAGCAGAGTCCTATCATACTGGATTAAAATATCCTTGATCTCTTTCTTGGAAGCTTCATCAACATCTGTTTAAAAAAAAAAATCTTTAGTTTAAGCAGTTTCACATGGAACAAATCCATGTTAATACTTTCAGCAATAAAACAACCAAAAGCCATACATTTCCACTTAAAGCTAATAAAACAATCCAAGTTACTTACATTTTTGATAGTAAGCCACCAAAGCTTTGGAAATAGCTTGACGAATAGCTGTTAAAAAAAGATAAAATATCAGTAAGTATTGCAAATCTATTTAAAATTTAAACACAGAGCGCCAGTTATCTGAGAAATGTGCTATTTTGTTCAGTGCCAAATTTTCGTTTCTCTCCTTAATATCTGCTCCCACATACTCCGTGTGACTCTTACTTTGGCAAATTTTAAGAAATCTGTGCCAAGAGGCCACCAACTGTTCATTTTTTTTTATTTGACAGCTGCCAGCTAGCCAAGAAATTGCACAAGGGTGTCTGATCACCTTGTCTCCTGAGTACTAATGTCGGTTTATCTTCTATCCACAAGTAATCAAAAAAAAATCTTTAAAAATCTTTAGAAACTCAGTTCTCTGAAATGTCTATACTTTTCAACAAAGACAAAAATTGATTGTGTTGAAAGAATGAGGAGGCTTACTCAGTTACTAAGAATGGGAGTAACTGTCAACATGTTGTTACACTTATCTGTCCAAATACTAACATAAGAATTTTGATGAAAATATGAATATTCTGAAAAACAACTGGTATTGGGTTTGGGCCTGAAATTTGCCTCTGCTTTTTATGCAGCCTCAGCGCCACTTCACTAACTAGATTCAAATTAAGAGTAGAACAAATCTATCTTTTGCAAAGATGAACTCTTATCAACAGCTAATGCAAATATATTCCCAGCCTTCTCTGCAAGAGGAAAGCTGCCTCGCTCATACCAGAACACAGAAATACACAACTAAGGATAGTTTCTAATGCTAAACACCTCTTAAAATCCTTGTGCTCAGCTACATTTGAACTATCCTGTCCCTGCACAATGTAAAGGTAGTTCCTATGCATTACATCAAAATTCTTTTTTCATTTTGTTTCACTCAGCTTATTTTGTTACAGCTTTGCACATAATAAGTAATCAATATGCCCTTATGAAAAACTACATTTGCACAGTGGAGAAAGAACAGTTTGGCAAGTCACTATTCCAAACTTAAGCTTCTTAAATACATGGCTCCACTGGATCTGGCTGAGATGGTTTTCCAGTGACAAGTCTCATCTAGTTTGTGTTCTGGCTACAGCTGAGCAGTGCTTGCAGAGCATCAAGGCTGCATCTACAACGGATCTCCATCACCATTAGGCTGGAAGTGGGCAAGATCTTGGAGGAAACACAGCCAGGACAGCTGATATCCAAACTGACCAGAGGGGATATTCCATACCAGAGGATGTCTGCTCAGCAGTAAAAGCAAAGGAAAAGCAACTGCTATAGGTACTGAGGCTCCACTTCTAGGGAAGTGGCCGAACATTGCCTGCTGATGGAAGCACCTTTTGTTTTCCTTGGCTTCAGTGCACAGACTTTGCTTTTGCTTTATTAATCAGCCTTCATCTGGAATCACTAGGTTCTTCCATCTTATTTTCTCTCCCTCTCCACCACGATAAGGACAGGAGTGATACAGCAGCTTGGTGGGCACCAGGCATCCAGCCAGTGTCAATTCAGCTCAGCGGCTTGACCCTTCCAGCCCACAGCAGAAATCCCACCAAAACCTTACCATAGATCTGTGCTACGTGGCCACCACCCTTCACACGGACTCTGATGTCAACACCAGCAAATCGCTCCTTCCCCAGGAGGAGGACAGGTTCAAGGAGCTGGGAAATGAAACACAAGGAAAATTCATTGGTAATGAGGATCAGAGCTTGCAGTAGCAAATGTGATGTTATTGAATCTTCCGAAAAACGGAGCCTTGATTTTAAAAGCACACACCCAGGTTAAGTATACCTCCTGCAGAGTTCTTTGACATCTACTAGTGCTGTAATAACACATATTTACTGAAGTCTTTGGTTTATTTAAGTTTCAAATATCTTAACAGCAAAGCACATGTACATTTGAATTAAGAACAAGAGAACAGTTTAACTAGAATGCCATAACTACATACAAAAAATAAGTCAAGTTTATTAAAAAACTGAAGAGCTGAAGTAATTTGTAGATAATTTTCTTCACTATTTATTATACTTTATAGTTACCTAGTAGACAGTTTCAGATTCTGTCAGCATTATTCAGCAGCTATTGTATAAAGCTCTAAATAACCTTTTTAAAATGAGGCCTTTAACTCACCCATTACAGTTTAAAAAGTGGATAGGAAATGCAGAAAATACTTCACATTAAGTGCAACCTGTTAAGCAAAACCGCTTATCACAGAAGTGCAATCTACTGAATCTTTGTAACAGCATCTGAAGTTTAGGTTAACAACCAAAAATGTGGTACTTTCAGTAGGACAAGCCACTTGTCTCCAGTGTGAAACAATGATGCATATAAAGGGGAAGCAGGGCAGAGGCTGGGTGGATGCTTACTTTATACTGCAGAGTTCTGGGCTCTATCATTTCCAGAGGTCTTCCATTAACCTTAATGAGGCCATTCCCTCTCTTGCAGTGGGCAACAGCCGTTGCAGTTTTCTAAAAATCCAAACGTGTATTAACACAGCGTTTTATTTTTGCACAAGCAGCAGGAACTTCAATTTCATTTTAACAATCGAGCACTCTTAGTCTTACGGCCCAGACTAACATTATGCACTAAAAGAAACAGTATCTCTCTCTCTACACCTCCAGAGCAATCAGAGCATTAAAACAGAATCTTAACAGAAGCTTCAGTGTTTGATTTATAGTTACTAATTTATATATACAGTATTGTATATATACAGTATATATACAATTTCCACCGTTCTACAATACCGTAATTTTGTGGCTCATTTTCTCACAAGAGATTGGTACCGTGAGTTATTCGAGACGCTGCGAACTTTACCCTGCCGCCACCACCACCTCACAACGTGGCCCTCGGATACCGGCAATGGTAAGCCAGGCCGGTGCAGACCGGGGCGACAGCGGCGCCACTCTCGAAGACTGCAGTGAGAGGCCACTGAAACCCACTCCCGAGGGAAGCAAACCCTTCCCCACAGCCCCACATCGCCCCGGGAACACGGCGCGCTCCGGCAGCCACGAAGCAAGACACGTGGCTGCCCGGCGGGACTCACCCCACCGGCCCTGCCGCGGCCTAGCCCCGCCGCACGGCTCCGGNCTTCCTGGCCTCGGAACAGGGGCGCCGCGCCGCAAAGCACAGCGCCATCACTTCCGGCAGCGCGACAGAGAGAACGGCAGCCTCCGGCCCGCCTAGCGCGCTTTGCGGCAGCGCGGGGCCCCGCTGCCCGGCCCCGCCTTGGGTAGGGCCCGGCCCGGCCCCGGGCCCGGCCGCTGCTGCGAGGGCGCCGGGAGCGGCGGAGCTTCACTGAGACTGTGCAGCCTGCCACAGGCACCTTCCGCTGCTGACACCACAGGGCACATGGTTGGGTCCCAGTCATAAAGCAGAACCTCGGTACCAGAACCTCTCTGGTAAAGAGACCACATTGGTGCCATGCCCGAAAGGCTTACAGTCGCTCTTTGAACCGCCTTGAGATGCAACAATACAAGCTCCATAGCTTTTATCACTGGAACTCTGGCAAACTGGAGAAGCAGCATGAAACCCTGTATTTGCTTCTAGCACTGTACCACTGACACCTGTTCAGGCAATGCCTTATATCCACTTCAATACTCAGTGGTGGTTATATTTAAGATCAACTCAGAGTTCTCTCTAGATTTAGTGCACTCAGGGAACCCCATCAAATTTGTCTTCTGGCTCCGTTTTTTTCTTGTTTAATATCTGTCATAAAGCATGGAATTTAAATCACTTTCAGACTGAAAATATTTTACTTCTAATGTGGTAATATTTAGTATGCAAAATTTTCTAGAAGGACAAAAGGAGAATCTGTTGATGAAGTGAGGTCACGCTTCTCAGATATTTTAAATGATAGAGATTTAAATTACTATAATGAATTAGAAAGTTGAGTGCTCAAATGAAATAATCAGTTCCTTTGTCTTTGGACACAGTTTGAAATACTGAACATTAGTTGTCAGTCATGTGAGCATTTAAACAAGCACTTAGCTTTATGCAATTTGAGTGATTAGTTCTGTTCAAGACTGTGCAGAACGTGTAAGATTTAGCACATCTCAAACCCTCAATTGTACAAAGCTTTAACAAGTGATCCAAAAAGTGATTTATTTTTTTAAGGCTGTTTCCCAAGGAAGAGTGTTTATGCAGTCAGACATGTCTATCATCCAGTCTTTCCCTATCATTGGAGGAAGGGGAATGGTGACCTCCTTGTTGGCCAGTTTCAGTTAGTTCTTGAAGATGAGTGGAAATTTCAGAACCAATTTAGTTTTTTTACATAATTGGTGAAAATGGGTGGCTTGGCATAAGAGAGATCTTTAACTTGTGCAATGAAAGCAGGCACAGGAGCTGAAATATTAAGACATTATAAAACCTTTATTTAGGTGAAAAAAAGAAAACATAATATCTAATTAACCCAGTTAGACAAAAAGGTTCAGCTAAGATTTATGATCAACCCAAAGGTGAGCCACTAGTAATTCAGTTTTGTTGGGTGTCCAGGGAATTATTAAAGAAAAAGAAGGCATCTCTAAATCTATTTCCTATGTGGGCATTATCTAAGGTCTGCTACTGAAGACCTGTGTTTTAATATGAAGTATACCATTAAATAGATATTTTAAAAATATGTAAAACTTACATTTTTGGAGCATGCTTTCTTAGATCTTTTAAAATTCATCCTCATTTGGGTGTTCATCTGCTGCATGCTCTTCCTAGAACTGAAAACAATCATCCTAAAGGAGCCTGTGTGAAAACCAGGGGTATGCCTACAGGGGTATGCCTGTGTCTTTCTGCCTTCTATTAGCAAAAGAAGACAATAACCAACATAGCGTGATAAGTTTGCCTGGAAGATAAAGGCTTTGTGATGCTTGTTCCCTTTGCCTTCCAGCATAAAAACAAGAATAAGAGCTAAGGTGTTGTAGGCTGTAACATTGTAAGATTTAATTAAAACATGAATAACACAAAACAAACAAACAAACAAACAAAAAAGATAACAGAATGGAAAAGAAACCTCTCAGGTAAGATACTATACTTTTACAAAAAGTATCAGCACTAACAATATCCCTATTTCATTTTACTGAGCAGAGTGCTTTAAAATGGTAATGTATCTCAGATTTCAAAAGGAATACATGGTAAGAATCTCCAAGCACCACCCACAAACTCTTGTGTTCACTTCCTTTTTATTTGTGAAATAACTGCACCTGTGGAATGTAAGGCATTGGTTTGGTGGCCTTCTTTTGTTGTTGTTGTTGTTGTTGTTGTTAACCTGATTTTGCACCAGTGTGAGGACTTCTATAGGGAATAATCAGACCCAGAGAAATTAAGACATGTTGGCTGGTAAACCACTCTTAGCTTTAAGAGCATCTCATTAAAAAGCCGGCAGGTTTGTACTTATCTAGATATAGATAAGTACTTATCTAGATATATATTTTATTATTTCCTAATAGAAGGAAAACTATTTGGATTTTACTCAAATGTAAGTACTTTATTTTGCACTCATTCTACATGCTACTAACAGATGATGTGTTGTGTATCTTCGTAGCAACAAGATTCTTACAACTACTAAATCTTTTACATGGGCATTTAGGTCAAGAGTCAGGGGTTAAGAGTCTCACTACCTACCCTCCTCCACTGGGGCTGCTTTGACTTCATTGCAGGCTATGATGTAAGGTGCTGCTGTGACCTGCTCATCTCCCACAGAGCAGCCACATGCACTGCTGCTCTCAGTTTCCTGGAAACAGTGAGGGTATGGCAGCGGGATGTAGCACTGTAAGGAATGTCCCTGACAACATCTCCAGTCATTTATTCACTTTGTGACAGGACCACAAACCTTGTGTATATACCATGGCTGCATAGGGAGGAGGGCTGCAAGGGAATGGCAGGAGATGGACAAAGGTGACCTGAGCAGAGCCAGTGAGTTGGGTTGGGAACAGCAGCACTGAATCTTTCTTTGGAAGTTTGTCAATGCAGAGCATAGAGAAAACCGCAGTACAAAACTTGACTGTGTGTCCATCCACGGCCCACCAAGACTGTCAGGCTGATGCAGTGCAACCATGAATTTTAAATTTATACATATTTGTTACTTGAATGCTCACAATTTATTTGGCAATGCAGGAGTCAAATATATTGAAGATTTTTGTGACTTACGTGCTTGTATGGGGTTTGTTTTTTCTGGGATTTTATGTAGTTTGGAATTTAAAACAGCAAGTGACTGGACTTCCATATGAAATCATGATGTTGGTTCTCCACTCAGATCTTGTCATCTTTGAAATGAAATTCACATGTAAGTTCAGAAGGCAAGCATTCAAAGAGGACAGCATTTTAGTTTCTGTTTAGCACAGAATTATGTAGCTGCCAAGAGTGTAAGGCAACAAAGAATCAAGGTCAATATGGTAACAAGGCCAGCTGTAATGTGACTGAATTTCCTCCTGTTTAAAAAGGAGATAAAATGCTCTCAGTGGAAAAATAATGGGAGAAATAGTGAGATAATACATCTTCCTCATGTATTATCTGAAACATTAATAGAAACGTAAGAGCTATGGCAAAATACAATCAGTTACTTCTACATATATTGTCATAGGAAGTAAAAGTATTGTGAAAGAAAAGAAACATTTAAGGGAAATACAAAGAAACATTCTTCTACACAGTCCATAATCACTTTTTAAAAGATCCGCGCCTTCTATCAAAATGTCTCAATTTGCAATTGATTGTACTTTGTAGGATTTTGTGTGGTTTTTTTAGCAGAGTAGATAATTTTAACCAGGGAACAGATTTGTCCAGATTTCATGCATGATAAACAAAGCAAATTCTTGGAAGTTTTTACTTCAGACAGCAAAATCAGCTCTTCAGAAGACAATGTTGGTCTTGCAATGTTTTGTATCTTTTGAAAATTAGTGGATTTCTTCAGTAGAAGTATGAAGTATTTCAGGAAAGAAAATACAGACATCCCTTTTTGATGGCAGATTTTATACTCTGAAAGGTCTGGGATACCAGAATATAGTTCTCATATTACAGTCTGCAGCTGATGCCTGTTTGATGATAAAGTGTAATTAGCTAATGGATCTCATTATTTCTGAGGCTTGCTTTTCACAGATCATATTCATCCAGGCAGGAACTGAAGAGTTTTCTAAACTCAGTTAGAGCAAGAATGCTGTGGCCAATGGAAAAATGTTTGATGCATGCCAGAAAACAAATCTTCCCAGCTCTTGGAAATATGTTCTGAAAACAAATATCACACAAAATTTTCATAGTAATAAGTATATTTTTCCTAAAAATGTATTTAAAATCTAAAACAAAATTTTTGGTTTAATTGTCCTTCTCAAATGAAGCTCTGTAGCATAAGCTCTGGAACATAAGTATATGGGTTATCTTGATTGGTGTGAATACTAACTCCCATTTGCAGGTTAAAAATGTTAACGTCGCATTGAGATTGAAAACATGAAGCAATTTGTAGTGTAGAAATTGACACAGGGATAGGCTCTGAAATTCAATGCATGAATTCACACTGAAATTCAATACATGTAGATAATTAGCAGTACAAGAGTTGACTTAGACCCAGGCTGAGGTTGGGAAAAATCACAATTAGTGATTGTCTTGACTTTCATTTTGAATGAATAGGCTAGCTCTTTCAGTACAATAAGCAATAGAAATACAAAGCCCATCTTGTAGCTGAACATACAAAGATTAAGGCTCATTGTTTCAGCTCTGTTACCTGGCTTGTTGCTGAAATCTGGAAAAAGTTGTGACTTACATTTGCAACATGCATCCTATTTACAATGGCTGGAAGTTTGTATAATTAGTTAACATACTAACTTTCCATATGGAAAGTTATGGCTCATTTTAGAATCTGTCTATATATTAAAGGCTAACATTAATGATCTAGGATTTAGACTTGGAATATACAGTCTCACTTACAGCATACAAGGCTTTAGTGAAATCTATCGACAACAAATTAGAATTACTTAAAACACTTCTCCTCTGAATTTCCAGAAGCTGCTTTTAAGTATGTGTGTGTGCGCTCACACACACTTTTGTATGTCAACAGGAATCAAAGCTGCAAGAAGCTGACCTGGCAACAACCCAGTACCCCCAAGCTACACTAATAAGTAAATAGAATCACATACATGAAATAATTTTTTTTTTTTTTTTTAGAACAGAACGGCATCTCCAAGCTTCCTGCTGCATTTTGCTGCCCATGGAGGCTGCTTCTCGGTTTAGTTTCCATTTTTAGAAACTAAACACAGCAGGGTCCAGTGGGATCCAGCTGCCCTCTCTCAACTCTACTGCAGAAAGAGAAGTCCTGGGTCTTAACTTCTGCAGGGCTATTTGGATCCTTTCTACTTTCTTACATTAAAGAAATATGAGGAAGAGTGACTGTAGAAATAGATACTTATTTCACATTTAAAATACAGTCTTTTTGCTCCAGCTGGCTTAATTATGTTCAGATTGCAAATACAGTACTGCACTCCATGATCCATAGGTCTACTTCTCCTTAAATCACACATTTGATGTAACACATACAGAAAGTTGCTGACTAGTAGATAAAAAGGTGCAATCATTGTTATTGACTGCAGAAAAAGACTTAAATATGCACACACTTACTTTGCTGAAACATCAATCATGGTTTAGATCAGAAGGAGATAGGCTTCTGTGAAGTTATATTAATATCTACTGAGGTAATTTCTATTTCTGATTTTGAATGTTTGTTGGTTCAAGTGAAACATTTTCCACTGCCTGAGTTAAGAGAGCAGATTAGGCAGAAGTATCAGAGCTCGTGAACTGTTCTGTACTTGCTGACCTACCAGAGAACTGAGACATTTTCTTTAGAAACTGGAGCAGCTGAACTCTAAAGGAAAATGAACCCTTTTGGCAAGGCTTTGTAAGGGCTCTGGGTGGAAAATCTTGTGTTTATGAAACAGAGAGAGCAAGAAGAAACATAGTGACTGTTCAGCTTGTAGAATTAAGGGAAAATAATAACACTTTTAATTCACACAGAGCTGAACACAGCTAGGTTATCTGGACGCTGCATGCTGTCAGGAACCATGGAACTGTCAAACACAACAGAGTACCTGTCTGGTGTAGGATTGACAAAGTGCTTGTTACCTATAACCAGCTGTAGCTCTTGAATTGAAACAATTCTCAGTGCCTTGGTACATGTTAATAGTTGAGGTATTTTAAAGTAATCTATCCAGCCTCACCAAGCCCTGTGTTCAGGGACCCCAGAGAAGAAATCGTGGAATCTGGTATCTCCAAATGACTCTTCTGTAGTTCATTCCTCCACTGTTCCCAAGAGAATCTAGCCCATACTATCTACACACTAGGAGAGCTGTGCAGTTCACAGAAACACAAACACATGCAGTATTACAACACACGTATTAAAGTGACATTTTTTTACAAGATCAAAAACAGATAGAAAAAAATGAAGGACTGTGGGAAAGCTTTTACCAAATAAAAATGTCTGTGGAGGTTTGATCATATGTGGGCCTGCGAATAACACTCGAGAGACTATAAACTTTAGACAAACCAGATGGTTAGGCAGTAAACCAGATGTTTTTATTTATGAAGACAAAGTTCACATTTTGTAAGGTACTTTTCTCTTCTTGAGAAGATTTCACACACAAAGTAAAATAATTATATATGTGTCCTATGATGATGAGCTGGAACATTCATACAAATAAAGTCTCATCCAGTAGTCCATTGTTCTTTCAATACCTGAAGGAATGACCTGAAGTTGTGTCAGTTGTGTAGGTTGGATATTAGAAGAAGTTTTTTCACCCAGAGGGTGGTTGGGCACTGGAACAGGCTGCTCAGGGAAGTGGCAGAGTCACTATCTCTGGAGGTATTTAGAGGAGGTGTAGATGTGGTACTTGGGAAATGTTTTAGTGTTGGATTTGGCAGTATTGGGATTCTGTGATTTTATGGTTGGTGTCTCTAGTTTTACACTTGAAAGATACTGTTGATGCCAGCTTATAAAGTCCTGTCAAATGAAAAAGTTTGGAGAATAAAGGAAAGTACAGAAACAGAAACTGACGATTTTATACCACAAAAAAATCAGTGGTTAGATTAGAAATGAATGCCAGATTTCAAAAATGTTTAAAATGTAGATGAGATTTAGATGACTAAATCTCAAAGGAATACAAAACTTCTGCCTTTAGTTAACTTAGAAGCCTGAGTTCTGTTTGCAGAATGACATAGATTCATAGTTTATATCTAATTGAAGGTTAGTTTGATTAAGCTTTTTAAAGTACCTCTACCTTTTCTAATTAGGACTTCTGTTCGTTATCATTAGAAATCTTTGGAACATTTATTTTCCTTCTAGCATGCTGTTTGTATCAAGGAGAGTAAACCTTTCTGTTCTACCAATTCCATTATTTTGAGGGGTTTGAAAAGAAACAGGTCGAGTATCTCACAGACACACCAGGGTTGTGCTTGGGACAAATATACCAGGATATTAAGGGTATAAAAAATGTTTTCTATTGGATTTAAAGATGATCTGAACTGTTATTCTTAGTTATTCTTATATAAGCACTTTTTCTTCTTTTTTTTTGTTTGTTTTTCTTAAGATTGGGGTTAAAAGCTCTTCAAGTCTGTTTATTATGCATTCTGGATTCAGTTGCTAGCTGTTTGTTTTAAGAGTTAAAGTATTTTGAAAAAAAGGTCACATATAATCTCTACCATCTAATTCCATTCCATGGTCAGCAGCATTTTAGATAGGTAAGCCACAAATATAATTTTTCACAATCTTCCATCATTCCAAAATCTGTTTAATGGTAATTATATATTTTTGCCTCTTCATATTGAGCTGATACACTTTTTTATCCATAGACAGCATCCAGTTTCAAATCTGTTGATGTTCAATTTGAATGTACTTGGTGCTTATACCTTTCTCACTAAAATCATAGAAACCTTGAAATTTTCTGTTTTGTATTAATTTTTGAAATGTCATTAATACAGTTCATATGTAACACAAATAATATTAATAGTGCTTTAATAAAATACTAAAATGTGATACAGCGATTTGTCATTTTGCACAATATTCTCCAGTTAATTGTATGTCATGATCTTGACAGATATTTGCCTTTCAACAGCACAACAGTCAAATCATCATTTGTGCAAAAAGAAAAAGAGACCATCTCTGATCTCAGGCTGTGCATGCATAAATTTCCTCTATGCAGTGATCAAATCCTCTGAATACAAAGACTTAAACAAAGTAACCTACAGTTGTGGCTGAACATGCACAGAGTCCTTGCCTTCAGCATCAAGAACTGCAGTTTTAATTTAACAGTTTCATTCAGTGCCTTTATTGATTGCTCACAATTTGGAGGCCATTTGGAAACCGTAGCAACAGAAATCTTGCTTTATTTAGAGCAATGTCAGTGCAGGCTTACCTGCTTAGAGCTTGAAATGCACATTTTATCTAAATTCTCCATGATCCTGTTAATGTCTCTAAGTTTGGATTTCAAATTTGTTGGCATATGTCCCTGAGTACTAATGTGACAACTGCTCAATAGGTAGCTCTGGTCCAAACAACACCACACTGCTCTAAAGAATGTATGCAGTTATTCTTTTCCAAACATCCAAAAGAAGCAACCACTTTATGGGATATTCTGAGAATGAAAAGTTAATCTCAAAATGCATTTTCTTTCAGCTATTCCTGCATTAACTCTCTAGAGGAAAGGCTGGGCAGAGGGTTTCACTTGAGCTACACTATAAGGACCAATTGATGATTTCACATGTGACTCTTGTATAACCATCTAGTGATCAGACCTCCAGTTGTTCTAATCTGATCTACATTTGCAATCAATTCACTAAAAAGAGCCTTTGCAACTTCTGTCATCTGTTTGGAGCCCTGTAGAATGCTTTCTACTGAAGGCCTCCTCAAACACATCTGAAAACCGTAGTCAATGATCTATTCAAACGTTTTCCACTCCACATACGTATTCCTTCCATCTCTTCCCTCCTTGCTAATTCTCTTTTTACCCTTCATCCCTTTGCCTCTCTTTGCTTTGTCAGAGGGTTGTGACAAGCAGCCTGGAACAGACTCAGTGCTGATTTAAATGTTTGTGGGTGGCAGGAGATGGGGAGGGTAAAGCCGGCTAGCCTGCAGCCCAATGTAGCTGTGAGTGTCTTTGTGGTATAAAAAGTGGGATCATACTGGGTTGGGATTAATGCCAGCTGCCATGGGGGTGAATGCTAATGTTCCCATAGCTTTTGCATCACCACCAATCAAGACCTGCACCTCAAACATAGTGGTCAAGCTACAGTGAAGTGTGTTTGCACTAACTCAAATTTGTCTCTACTTACGTGTACTAAACAACAACTAGAATCAGATTATTTGTATCACTGTCATGGACTCAAAAATAATGCTTGAAAAAATATTGCTATAAACTTTGACATGGATCCCAAAAGCAGTGCTTTTCAATGTGACCTTGTCAGGGAGCAGGAGGACTGGAGTAGTAGCTCCCTGAGGTGGGAAGGGTCAGGAGCTGAGTGTGACCCTGGCACAGGCAGTGCCTCACCAAATGGGAACCATCCTATGGGGTCTGAGCTGGGGGCTGGTGTTGTTGTCCATTTCACAATTTTATATTATTTTGGTTTTCCAAGCATGGCTTGCTTTTTTATTTGTTTGTGTCTGAAAATCCTGCAAGCCCTGCATAACACTCACTTACCAAAAGAAATACTAACTGGCTTGAACTGTTGACAGTTTAATATAAAAACATTGTGGATTAATTAATTCTTTGTGAGCTACAGCCCTTTTGAACTGTTCCATGGCTCCTTCGGTAGCTGTAGCTGGCAGTTTGAGCAGCACTGCTCTAGCCAATAGTTTATATTGTCAGCAATCTGCTTTGTTAATAAAAAAAAAATATTAACCCAGAAGTAAGCAGGAATTTTCTTGAACCACTTTTACTGAGATGCCTGCTGGCATTAAGCTAACTAAAGAATTTATTTGTAGTGAAATTGTCTCTAGAGGCTTCCACCATCGTAAAGTGTTTGCTGTTCTTCTCTCCTTAGGCACATGCATCAAGGTCACCCACAACCAAGAGGCTTGAAAAGAAACAGGAACCTGCCAATGGTGGGTGGGGAGAAAAGCTGTGGGGCTGCCAAAGGGAGCTGGTAATGGACAAGCACGATGAGAAGCAGAGCTGAGCCCTCACCTACAGCCACCTTCACTGAATTCCACTCCCCATGTGAGTTTAGATTCCTCCATTTGCAAATTGTCATGGACACTTATGTGCTTTTATTTTTTTCATTTTCCTGTGCTTCGTTCACCGAAGGTTATTTCTGCTGCCCCAGGAGAGTGGAAGGAACCCTCAGCTGCTGTGTTTCCCCTCCATCTTGTAGCCCCGACAGAACCCTGTCATTGCCACCTTGACTTGCACACTGGGGGCTCCCTCTGTAATCCTGTAAAGAGATTGGGGAAGGGCATGAGGGTTCTTGCTTGTGACTGGCTCCACGACACTGAAACATGTGACTTCCTGTGCAATTTATACCCACTTCTGTATTTAGTATGCTTTAGCCTTTGTATTGAATCAATCTCTCTCTCTCTCTCTCTCTCTCTCACACACACACACACACACACACACAAATATGTGTGTCTTGGTTTCAACACAGTAATGATCCAGCTTCACTAGTTTGCTCAGTATGCTTTGTGACACTCCAGCAACACATAGCAACTGTAAAACCTGCTTAATCGAGCAATTAAACTTTATGACCACTCTGCATCCCTGAAGCAGTAAAAGGCAGACAGAGTGCACTGGGAAATCTTGCCTATCATTTGGAAAAACAAAGAAAGCACAAACCTTCTCAAACCAGCCCTTGCCCCATGCAGAGGCAGTGAGCATCATCTCTGGTCCAACGGGGCTGCGCTGGCAGCAGGGGTTCCAGAGGACAGGCGTGTGCAGAGATTAGGCAGAGTTGACCTTTGCAAAAATGCAGGCATGGCCCCTTCTTTAAAATGTGCTTTTCATTGTCTACAGTGGAAGTCCACTAATGATAATGATGCTTGAGATGTAAAAAATGCACCCTGATCTCTTCAAACCTTTGGGCTATGCATGAGCAGAAGACCTGAAATCTGTGATGATGTTTATAGGATAAAATCTTACTTTTCAGGAGCGCCACTGATGAAAAATTTTGTCTTTAATTCTAGTGACCCATCTAGAAGAATAACTACTGCTAGCAGTTTCATCACCATTCTGTTAGTCTTTCTTGGAGAGTGTTGCAGTCATTATTTTCTATACAAAAACAACAGAAGTAGTCCAAGCACAGGAGGCAGGACCAGGAGCATTGCTGATCCCAGTATGTGCTCTGAGTCTACACCTGACTCGCTGGCTGACCTTGAACCAAAGACCTAGATTTGAGTACTACTTCCTTTGGGAAAACTGAGGTCTGAGTTTGAAGCTTCCATTTTAGACTTACTCCTTCAAATGTTTTTCTCTAACTATTTGTTTGAAACAGTTCTTCTTCCAGGAGCAGGGTGTTAAATATTCCATGAAGGGGTTAAGTGGATCTGACTGTTTGATTCCCTCAGAAAATGGGAGCTACATTCTAGAGAAAGAAGGAACATGGGCTGTGCATGGTTCTGAACTTCTCACAGAAAGGCTCAAGATGAAATACGTAGAGATTGTAACTGGAATATGAAGTTATTGTTAATATGTTTGTCAGCAAAAACCATCTCTAGGGTGAAGAGCTTTTTATTCTTAAGCAGGAAGATTTAGTTTAAGATTATGTAAGTAAAGCACCCACACAAAACCTGCTATTTGTTTTTCTCATTCCATTCACATTAAAAAATATACTTGTTCTATTATAAAAGACTTGCTTTGCACTTACTCTTAGGAGTGCAAGTAGCTGGAAATGTCCCTATTAAATTTTGTGACTGCTTAGTTACCATAGCTCCTTGCTATCCAGATAGACTCACTCTGTCAAGGCTGCAAGATGGGGAGAGATAAACACAAGGAGAAATTGTGGCTTCCTGCCACCAGCCCTGCTCAGAAAGCAAGAAAGCAACAGCAGATGAACCGTTGCTCCGGCAGTGGTGGGAAGCTGTGGCCTCAAAGGAATAGGGGAGAAAAAAAATCCAAACAAATATCCTGAGAGCAGGATAATGTCAAATAATGTGCTCTCTTCTAGTCCTAATTTGCTTAGTCAATAGTTTTAAGGCAGCCGTTACTCTGCCAGGAAATAGTCCATGAAGATATGCTTAGAAAGTATCGAGTTTGAGGTAGTGCAGTGAGATATTCTATATGCAGGGCTTACTATGGTGGCAGCCAAATTAAAAATGATGTGGTATAGTCATTTATCAGCTGTAATTGTTGTATGATTTTTACCTAAATGTTATTGTCAGGTGTTGAGTTTTGTAAACTGACCATGTATTTTCCTTGTTTGTTCAGTTTTGGAAACTGTGAGTAGAAAGAAACAAAGAAAATTAGCTGATGGGAGAGAAAATGAGAGAAATGGGAAAAAATCCCAGACAATAAAATTGGAGGTCAAGAACTCCAAAAAGAGGCAAGATCCGAAACATGAACAGCTCTCAAGCAAACTGGTCTTTCCATTCCTTCTGGTGGGATGTGGAGCAGGTAGTTTCCCTATCAGAAACTGCAGGACTCGTTTCTGCTGTCGCAGAGCTTTGTAACAGGAGTTTAATCAGACACCCTTTTGCGTAGGGAGGGAAATAACAGCATTTGTTTGTTGTTTCTTTAACTTTCAGCAAGGTAGCATGGGGTGCAGCTAACTGCTGCTAACAGGAGCTAAGCCCAGCCGTATTTCACACTGAAGGAAGGTTACGCAATGCTGTGGGTGGCAGAGTATTTCTGGGAGGCCCACTTTACTGCAGACTTTGCTTGCATCACTTCCTGAAATAGAGGTTGACTGATGTGATACATTCTTACTTTTATTCGTTAGTTATGTTTTTTGTTTGTTTTTTTTTTTTTCTTAAACCACACCTTATACTTGCGTGCTGTTTGCAGAGTTGCATTTTGAAGAGAAGATCATAAAGGCTCAAATCAAGGTGCACTGTATTTTAACATGAGTTCTTCCTGATTCCTCCGGGCATTTCTTCTCTGTTCTTCTGGCATTTCAGAATGGAAACTCTGCCAAAGCACTGAATAAAAAGGGAATCACATTCTCTGCAATATTTGTCATAATTTTAATTCCCTTTACTTTGGGCTGTCCTCAACTTGTGCTTTCTTAATGTGTTACAGATTTCAGAGTTGACAGTGGGTAACTCTGAGGAGCCAAGAGCTGGTAAGCATGCAATTAGGGTTTTAACTCTCAGGAAAGTGTAGGAGGTAGTTTAAAATTTGTTTTGTTGGTTTTTTTTCCCATGGGAAAAAGATATCTCTTCTCTGTCCCTTGTGCATGGGAGAAATATGAAAGAAGGGAGGTCTGGTGATTTCCTGCTTTCCTACTAAGCAAACCCATGACAGCTACTGTCAGTGTCCTCCCCTTTAGCTTATTATTTACCATTCTCTGGGTATTTTCGATGAAATTATTAACAGAAGTGAATTTAAATATGATATATTGTACACTCAGATTCAATCTCTACCAGAACTAGAGAGGAATGCAACTCTAGGAAATAGTGTTTTTATTTGTTTGATGTTTCTGCATAATATTACTTAATCAAAAGCCATTTGTTTCATTAAATTAGTCTTGATTATGTTTTTCACTATTAATGTGGACCAGGCAACAAGTTCAGCTTTGAGAATTAGAACTTTTTCTTTCTTGTGCTACAACAGAGAAGGGTACAGGATGACAAAATAGACATGGTTCATCACTCACAGCTCATCAGCTGCATGGGTTCAGTGCTCTTAACTGTAATGAAAACACAAATGTGCTCTTTCTGTAGTGGTTTCAATCAATATATTTATTTTCAACTCATTTATAGCTAATGAAACATCTCAGAATGCTATTTCCAGCAATAGGAAACAAAAAAAAAAAAAAGCAATTAACTCTTCCTCCCATATAAACTGGACTTGGATTATCCTGTTTAATAGGCAGCATTGGACCTACATTCCGTGATTTTATTTCACATATTTTTCTTAGCTCCTTTGAACTTTTAAGTCCAAAGTCTGCAGTTCAGTTAATTCTGCATAAAAAAAAAAAAAAAAAACAAACCAAACCAGGAATAAATCTATCTGTTTCCAGTTTGCTCTCTACTGGAAAGCATCACTCTTATTGTAAGAAATAATTCCATTTGCCTTTTCAAACCCAACCAAGGGGTTTTTTTGTAGGTCCCCAGCATATATTTTTCACATGTATCTTTCAAATGTGAAATAATTGATCCATATGGTGTTACCACACAGGAGCTGGCCAGTATTATCTGTTGCTTACTTCTAGGACATTCCTACCACTGCTTAAAGTATTCACATTTGAATTGTGGTGTCACAGTCATAAATTTTTATTTAATTCGGCTTTTGATCATTGCAGGCATTTCTAGCTGAATATCTGCTAGGTATTTTTTAGATTACTTTTAGAGGTACATGCATCTCCCTCCCTGTGTCCTAAAGTGGATACCTGTCTTCCAGACATAGGTTTGTATTGCATGCTGATGACCAGGTCCCAAATCTTACACTGACTGCTCTGAAAGGAGTATGCATGCAGAGGATGGAATAGTGACCCTCACTTTAGGAAACAGTTCATCATTCATAGTCTTTCTGGCAGTAAAAACCTGATTGCACTAAGTTAACCTGCTCTGAGTCTTGTGCTCTTCAGCTTAATAATGTGTCATTCTCACAAAGGCTATGAGACATTGGAAAAACATAGCTGGTAGGCTATGATATGTATTAATTAAAATGATAACTTCAAAATTAATTATTATGGCTGTTTATACCACCTTTGAGGCTTAGTATTTATATGCTTAGTTTATTAGTTTACACTTAGATTTAAATGCTTAGTTTAGCATAATGAAAATTCCAGGCATACTAAGGCATACTAAGCTGCATTCTGTTTTTTTAGTGCTTGTGGTCCTCATTGACCCCTACTGGACTTACTGCCTATAAAATGAAACTCTAAATGAGCAGCACCTCGGAAGGTCAAAGAATGACTCTTTGAAAACCCTTGTTCAAATATGCCAAGGAGCAGGGGGAAGTTGCTGTAGTATTAGCAGAGGAATTCGTTAGAGGTAAGGAAGACTGGCTATAGCCATATTAGGGCTGCGGAAAAGGTATGATTTTGCTTCTTCAATATATTTTGTATCTGAAAGGTCTTGATTCTATGTTTTATCTTCTGCAGATTAGATACCTGTTTACACTGAAAGGGGTTTTGTTCCTCCCTTAGCTTTTTGTCTATTCTGCACAATGGCAGCTGCTAAAGAAAAACAGATTTTTTGCTGCTCTGCTCTGTAATTGTTGATGGAATCTTTCTTATTCCAATAAAAATGAAAAATCATGGGGCCATGGCAAATTTCCCATGCTTTAATAGAGCCTTGCTGAGACAGTCGTGTTCAGTTTGTTGTGTTATGTGGGGGCTTGTTACTGAATACCTCTGAGTTTAAGTGAAAGCTCCTTTTGTCCGGGAATAAGAGCTGGAATGCCAACATGTGGCACTGTCCTGTCCCAAAGGAATAGGTGCTGGGCTGCTCAGCCCCTAGCTTCCCTCTGCTTTAAATCAAGACCTGTTGTTATAAATAAGCACACATCTCTGATATGCGTCATTGCTCTGAGATTTCTGAACAAAACCCTTATCAACCTGTCACTTTGCCTTTTAAAAATGCTGTGTCTCTTTCCAACAATGGAAGAATGGTTTTGTACAGTGTCCCAGGACCACAGTCTGCCTTATCTTTGCTGAGAATGGTGCAAGTTTTATCTGCAATGTTCTCCCAAAAATAAACAAGCAGAAATCTGAAAATATTTACTGCACATCCTGCCACTGCACATACACAGATACAAACAGTTCATGGCATATTAGAAATAACTTTTGCTTCCACTCAGTGTTGTGATGTCAAGTATCTTCCTTTCATAAAATTACTGATGTAGTTTATTTTTGATCCAATTAGTAATTATGAAAATGTGCTTTTGCACTTAAAAATATTCACCCAAATTTTGCTCAGTTCTGGAGATGTCAGTGCATGTTTTGATTTTAATTCTTTTTCAGCCAAGAAAATGAAGAGCAGGAGATCAGACTACTACTTTGTTTTCTCTTCTAAACATATTTAGTGGTTTTCTACCTTGCCCATGAAGAGAGAAAAATAAATTAGACACACTAGTCCACTACTTCCTGGATTGTATTTTATCTTTCCCTAGATCTGAACTATGCTTGTACAGGTTTGTTTGCACCAACAGCTTGGCATTTAGTTGACTATCATAATTTTTATTTGATTGTTAATCTTTTAAAGCAGTATGGATTACTCAAAAAGACAGTGAAACTAAATAAAGCTAATGCTGAAACTATTATTTGGGATTTAAAGGGATATTTTAGATAGTCTGCATTTTGCAAGATCCTTGCACATGATCATTAATAATAGGGCTTTTAAAGAACACTCTCTGCTTCTTATAAAACCAATAAAATAAGACATGGGAAACTTATGCATAATAATGTTATGGTTATAAACAATTAAAAATATTCCTCCTAATTTTGATTATTGAGATTTAACTTAAAACATTGAACTTCTCATTTTGCTCCTTACTTGCAGTTGTAGCTAAAATCCACCAATGAGTACAAGAAATTTTCTCTTGGTTTCATTGCAATATGGATGAGATTCTTTAGTTTTAAATTATCCTGCAGTTTTGGAGAGAATCAAAAGGAAACTACAAACAACTTCTTTAACAGCTGTCTGCAGTTTTCATGTTTCCAACAGATTGCTCAATTACACTGCAAGACCTGAGAGTTGCGTTTATCTTTATCTGAGTGTATTGCATCAGAGGTGACTTATATTTTTTAAAAATAAAATCATTTTTTCTGACCTCTTAATATGCTAACATATCATTGAGGAACAGTTTCAGCAGAAAAAAGCAAGAGATGTGAAGGTTTTTTTATTTCTGAATGCGTTTATATTTCTGCATTCAAAGGACAGGAGTGGTAATGAAGTGCTTTAACTACTTGGGAAAATAATACATGAGGATTAACTATTCAAGAACTTTAGAGATCATGATGGGAACAGCCTGGGCTATTTCTGAAGTTTTAGAGTTCCCTATTTTCTATAAAGAGAAAGAGTGTGAGGCTATAGATACTCAAAATAAGCAGATTTCACCAGCCTCAGAGGGTGATAGGTAAAGTCAGAGGGAAACAAATAATTTGGGAGACCAGAGGATGGGAATGCAAGCTACTGCTGTGGAAGGCTCTGTTACCCACCTGGGTTCAGAAGGAGAACACTAAAAACCCCAGCACAGCTGCAACAGCAAAAGAGAAAAACACTGTTAGGGAGGGAGCAGCAGAAAGGCTGTGCCTGTAAGGAGTAACAGGAAATCCTTCTGTAATTGCACTAATGGTAAGAGGAAGGCTGCGAAAGCTTTGGTCTGCTGTGTTGAGGGGAGGAAAGATCTAAACAGATAATTCTGAAAAGGCTAAAGTGTTTAATGCCTTTTTGCTGAAGAACTCCCTTCAGAGGATATCTGCTACCAGATGCCTGGCACAAATCACCCCATTGACAAAGGACTAGGGTGAAGAAAATACAAGCACTTAAGAATGTTTAAGATTTCCAAAACAGCTAGTGAGAATGTCTCCCAGTAAATTTCATCCTGAACCTTTAGACACAATAAGCCTAGATCTGCTGTGGGGGGTTCTCTCATTTAAATGTAGCCAACTTAAAGTCCGGCGCCCATTGCAAACCATTTTTTTATTTTAGGGGTCCCGACCCCTTCCCAAGAGCTCCCCCTGTGCTTCCCACAAGCCAGAATGCTGTTTCAACCTCCTGGGACTACCAGTTCCTGCTCCAGTGGCACTGCAGCCAGTCTCCAGCTCCTCACAACCCTGCTCTGCAGGAATACTTAAGATTAAAAATATATTACCATGTGGTCCCACTCTCTTTTCAGTAAATCTGTGTAAATAAGGAAGGGAAATATTCACTGACTCCTGTAACAATGCAGATTAAATCTGTTCTCCTGCATGCTCCTTTCCAAAATATCTGTATCTGCCACCTGTTCCCTCTACATCCTGACTTCCATGCAAAATGACTTTGTTTTTCTAGCATGTCGTTTCAATAAAGATATTTGCTCTGCACATATCTGCAATGCTTGTTCAGCTCTTAGAGACTGCAAGTATTCTGCACATGACAGGTTGCATAATGTGGCTGGGTGAAAGAGAAATATGGTCAGTAAGTGTTTAACATAACCCTTTCATCTCTCTTCTTACCATCTTCTTGTCTCTCTGCAGTTTCCTTTTGCAGAGTGATTTGGAAGTTCCTTTTGAGTAGCTTACATTTTATCTCTGGTTGGACATGAAATAACTCCTCGCACTGTACTGGAGGGAACATGGTGTTCTAATATCACAGGCACAGCTGCTTGGGCAGAGGAGACTATTAACAATGAGGCATCCTGATAAAGTAAGTAGATACCTGCAAAAAAATGTTGCTACCTCATTAGAGATATCCTATCTTGCAGCACAGCTCTGTTTGAGAATCCATTTGGCTAGTAAAATATGAAATGAAAGGACAAACACGCAGATGATCCTTTTTGATCAGTTTAATTAAAAAGAAAGTTAGTACTTACTTTTACTCCCTTTCCTTTTAATCAAGCTAAAAGTATAATGTAATTTGTGTACCACAGGCAGCCAAAATAGTAAGAAAAGCCCTGGTGCACAGTTTTATCTTTTTTTCTTCTGAATGTCATTTGGCATTCGCGCTCAGAACTCATATGGACAAAAATCCTTAGAAAAATATCCACTGCCAGATCAGCTGTGTGCTAGTTAAACTCTCTTTCCACTTTTAGCTTTGTTTTGCCAATTTAAGATACCCAAACAAGATTATTCATTGGTGGAAAGCTTGATTATAGGGGTGCCAACTGCTGTGACAGTAAAGAGAGCTGCAATTTGTTTGGGTTTTTTAGTGGAAAAGTACCAATCCCTCATCAAATGCTGTTCTTGTTTAGCAAAGGTGACTGCAGTGGCGACTGTAGAAGAACCACTGTAATCTCAGTTTTCTGTTACCCTTGAGGCAGGGAAGAAGCCACTGGTACCAGTTTAGCTGCTCCTCAAGTTCTCTGAGCAGCTAGGAAGGATCAAGAATATTTATACTTCTTTAGCTGCTCTGAAAGGACTTCTCTTGCTTCCTTACCACACTCCTTTCATATGATTTTTGACTTCCCAAACTAGATTGTTGCTGCTCAAAATGTGTCTTTTCTAGATCCTCCTGCCCTCAAAAGAACTCAAAACAGCTAGCATTTTACTAACTTCTTAAGTGTTTTTAGAAGTTATTTAATACAGACAGACCTTGTCATTTAGGTAAATTTGAATCCCAAAAGAAAATTAATGTGACAATCTATTTGCCTTTGAAACTGTCTCCGGCGTGATGAATAGACATATCTAAGAGAGGGAGAGAGAATAAGTGAGAAAACATGGCTACCTCACATCTTTGTTTACTAAGAGAAAAAAGAGAAAATTGGAAATTACTAGAAAGAGGAAAAATGCTATCCATGAGAAAACAGAATGGAACTGGAAGAAACCCCCATGTGCAGCTGTGGTACTGGTGTAGTTGCCCTTCCAGGGCTGGTAGAGGGACAAGGCCAGTAGAGATGAGGTCCTCCCAGGCAAAACATATGGGAACCAAAAGATGGAGCTGAGCAGGGGGAACACCTCTGTGCAGCAAATAGTGGGTGGCAGCCTTTTAGGGATAAGAGCAGCAAAGAGTAGAGCCAAACCAGATGGGATCAATCTGCCTTAATTTTTAAGCAATTAATGATATATTGGGGTGTTTTTTTCATGGGTCCACAAATTGCATGTCCTGCTATGAACTAAAAATTGCACATCTTTAATGAAGTCTCAGTGAGGCTTCCATAGCACCTTTAAAGAACAAAGCCTATGTACAAAAGAATACTCAGAGAGCCAAAGTGTAAGGCCTATGAGGAAGAAGGAGCTTTGCCTGCTACATTACTTAAATACTGAATCATTTCCAGTACCATGTTTCAGATAATCATTCCAGTGCATGTAAGTTGTACCAGTATGATCTGATACATCAAGAGGCAAGCAGGTTACATCACTTGTCTTGATCTTATCAGAATACAAAACCCATATCTCTTTTTTGTGTTCAGTGCATCATTTCCCAAAGTACTTTTCTTATGTTTCCTTCCGAGATGAAGTTTTATATTCTTTGCCTACTAAATCCTCGATGCAATCTGCATGTCCCAGCATAATTCCTTTAGTTCACTATCTGCTGCCTGAGCATAAACCCAGAATTTGTTTAGGCATTGTTCTAGTAGCCTGAGGCTATTTCAGTCACAGAGAGAGCATTTTAGCTGCCTAACTTGGGAGCCTGATGCTATTTGAGAAGCTCTGGAGTATCTAAGCCACCCATCAGAGCTGGTAACACAAAATCCGTGGGAGACCTACACTGTTTTCAAAACAGGTAGAGAGATGCAGGAACTTTAGTTCATGTGAAGTGACATTTGGGTAACTGGATAGATCCTCAATAGCTGATTATAAATATATTATTGTGCTGTGGAAGGTTCAGCTTGAATATAAACCAATATTCTCATGCCTGTTAATTTTTCCTGGTGCTGTATATCTCTTCTTTCAGTCTGTTCTGTGAAAAGCAATTAACAAGTAATTATGTTCTCTCTCATCTCAAGCTCATGTAAAGGAAACTCAAATACAGGAAGCTAGGATAATGTTCAGAATTACACTATTACACTGATATTTAGACTTTAATTCATTTGCCAAGTTAGACATATGCATCATTCGGTTTCTAAGCTTAGTTTTCAGTAGCCATAGAAACTGGAGAAGAGTGAAAATGGCATGACTTATTTCTTCTTTAGTTTGCTGATCTTGACAAGGATTCCTGAATCTGCAGTGCTGTATTATGTTTAATCACTTTTCTCCAATCTAATTGTATGTCAAGAACTGTATCTAACTTAAAAACATTATCAGGTATCTCATATTTTAGCATCTGGTATTAAAACAGCAGGAAAGGTTCAGTGTGGTACAATTATTTTGCTTCATTACACTAAAACCCAAAAATGCTTCCCTTGGTGACAGTCCACCCTATAAGTAGATGTATTCCTACTTTATAGTTCTGCCATTTCTCACTGCTTGCTACATACCCTGCTTGGTTTCTGCTGAGAATGATGTTTGTAGGAGGAAACAGATGGTGAAGTACTAATGCTAGAAAAATGCTTAGCTCATCTAAGCTGTTCCTGTGGCCACTGAGGCTTATGGAAGTACTAGAATATATATAAAACCTTACATAATCTTCAAGCATGGCATTTTTGCAAATGCTGACCATTATAAAAATACTTTATAATCACAGAATAAACTGAATTGGAAGAGACCCACAAGGATCATTGAGTCCAAGTCCTGGCCCTGCACAGCACCATCCCCAAGAGACACACCGTGTGCCTGAGGGTATTGTCCAAACTCTTCTTGAACTCTTTCAGGCGGTGACCACTTCCCTGGGGAGTCTATTCCAGTGCCCAACCACCCTCTGGGTGAAGAACCTTTCTCCCCTGACACAACTTCAGAGTCCTGTCGCTGATGCCTTTTTTTTTTTTCTTTTCTTCTGTTAAGCTTCCTAGATGTACATGAAAATGGGGAGTATTTTTAGGAACAGACTCTTTTCAAAATCACAACTAAGTCATTTCTCAGTTATAGCTTTGGGAGGCCAATTCCCATTTCCCATTATTCCTGGATTTACAAATTTAAATCATATTTAAAAAATGAGATATTAGTCATACATATTCAAGTATGTTATCTTAAATAACTTATTTAAGTTTTTAAATTGAATTTGGATGTAAATACCTACGATAAAAACCCTCCTTTTTTAAACTAGATTTGTAAATATAAACATATTTCATATAAATATATAAATCTAGTTTGAAAAATAATCTTCTATATATTTGCTGGTGAGAAAGTGGAGATGCCTCCACTTTCTGAAAGCCACAGGAATCCATTCACAGTCCTGTTCTGGTCCAGGAGCCTGATGTAAACTCGAGGTTTGCCACTGACACTGGGCATAGGTGTGGCTGAGCTCACCCCCTCTGCTCAGGCTGGTTTCAAGGCCCTGCACTGCCAGATGCCAAGGGTGCAGCCTGGTCCTTCTTGTGGATCTGATCAGTGCAAAAGGACAAAGCAGCACCAGCATGGCCAGCAGCAGCTCTCCTTGACACAGGATAATCTTCCTTCCCTGACACAGGTCCCTGCACACACAGCATGTAAACATACAGAAAAATAACCATGTGACAAACTGGATGAGCTGCGCTAAGGGTGAGCAGTCCTTGCTTGGCAGCAGCCCCTGTGGTGAAACCCATGGTCATCTCCTTGCTTTCTTGGAGAAGGACCCCTGGAGTCTGCACACTTCTAGCCTGCAAGTCTGAGCATGTTTAACTAACTTGTATGTGTGCAAGAAGATGTGGCCTCATGATCAGCCAAACTTGATCCATCCAGACCCCACTGTCTCACTCTGTGTCAACCGTCCAGTGGCATGCTCAGTGAGAGGTCCTTGTCTCAATTTTTGTTATTAATCCAGCTCTGGAAGCATATTTCCCTCTATGCTCTTGTGAGACTTGCAGTTTTCCATCAACTTGAGCTTTCCTGTGCACCAAGCCTTTAAAATTTTTGCAAATTAAAAAAAAAATTATTTTCTTATGCTTCAACTGAGCCCTGTTCCAAGTTTTTTCCAGCTCAAGAGCTGACTGCTATAATTTAACATTTAAATTCTTCTTCTTGGGAAATTCAAAAGATGTTCGTCAAACTGAAATTATGAATTTATGCATTACAATTCATGTTTTACAAAAAGTCTCTTGAATCCAGTAGTCTTCTGGATCTTCTCTTTTTGTGACTTTCTGAAAACTCAATATAAATCCAGTAGCACATTTATATGAGTATTCAATTTCTGTGGTATAAATGGCAATAAATCTGTTTCCTTTTATCCATGTAGCAAACAGAGAGGACTCTGTGTTAGATGAATAAATTTATTTAGGGAATGTATGAACACCAATGTCATGCATCAGCTTAAAAAACAGTGATAGGCAGTGCCTTGCCAAGTTAAGATATTTTGAGAGTCTGAAACAGGGTCCAACAGGTTCCAAAACAGTGCATCTCATTTATTCAGTTTTCCAAACTGATATTTCCTTTCATTTTCTTTTTGAATCTTCATCAGTTTGAGCCTCTCTTTTCTTTGAATTTTCCTGGGTTCTGTCTGACTTCTTTTGTTTTGTTTTGTTTTGTTTTACATAGAGATGTGAGGGTGGGCACCAAATTTTATCCCAATAACTTTAGTCACAGCAGTAAAAAAAAAGGAAAGCATACCTTCATTGGAGGCTTTACTGTAAAGTGTTAATTCTCTGTAGAGTTTTCATTTTTAAACAATTGATTCTTTATTTGAATAATTCATGAAAGTATCCAGCTGCATGAGCACACTGGTCATATTGTCTTGTGAGTTTCTGGCTGCAATAATGTGATCAGTTGTATTGCTGAAGAGACTTCTTTGACACTTGTTCTCCCATTTTTTCCTCCCAAATATCCCAGAATGCTAATTAACAGGAATAGAAGTAGCAAGCAAATATGATGGAGGAAAAAGTACTCAATGTAGAGCAACAAAAAGATTTGCTCCGGTTGGTTTTTTTTGAGATGTGCTAATAAAGGAGTGCAACACTTTGCAGTGAGACATGTACACAGCTTGGCAGAGGTTTTATAGCTGAAATTACACTATTCCCTGGCTACAAAGAAGAGTCCTAAACAAATCTCTTAAGAGTTCTTTTTGCACCTTTTTTTATCAACATCAGTTTCCAGGACTGCATCTAAGAAAGCTATTGTATTAACATTTTTGCCAGTATTTACTGTGATACCTAATTAACTCTATTATATGGTCTGTTTTCCAACAACTATAGTGTTTTCCAACTTCTTTTTTTTTAATTATTATTATTTTCTGAGAATATAGTTATTCTGGCCTCCAAAAAAGGATTCCACAATTTTCCCTGTTTAACGGGAATGATGAGATGCTGGAAGTATTTGAAGCCCAAGAAGCTCCTGAAAATATTTATAGAAGTTAATGCTATAATTTTGCAGCTCTGGAAAGCTGCCACTTGGAAGGGCCTTGCTTAGACTTTGAACTTAATTTGTCAGCATCATGTCTTTAAAAAGTAATCTTCAGCACTTCAGTTGTTTCCTGGAAACTGTAACATCACTACTCCAGTAAACCTGGGCAGATCTGCGTGAGTCCAGGATTCCAGAGGAATGTGTCACAAAGATATTCCTGAAGAACAGTAGAAACCTCCTACGATATAAGCATCATCTGTCATTCCCTTGCTGTGTGTTATTGGCATGAGGCAGTCAGTGAGCCAGGGCTTTGTGGTTCCTTTATGCCCCAATAATCCTGGTACTAAAATAGCCCTTTTGAGACCGCTAGCATATACATTAGCCTTTAAATTCTTTGCTATACACCAGCCCCAATAGGGTTCCAAAACCAGGACAAAATAAAGTTGGCCTAAAGCAAATATTGCACAGCCTGGGTGCTGCACTGAGCACTCCCTTCAACACTCAGATGGTCTGAGCTTGCTTTTGTGCTGAAACGCTTATGTAGGAATAGCAAGAATGTATTTTAACATAGTGAACTTGTATTATTTTCTTTTTGCTCCAATTGAAAGCTTAGGGACATAGCATCTGTGAAATACGGTGAATTATTACATAGTACACATAGCCTATAGTATTTTTGGTGCAAGCTGCAGGTTTGTCTTAGGTTGAAAAGA
>VXBQ01002333.1:0-18964 GCA_013400175.1 Phainopepla nitens
GTGTATGTGCAAATTTTAGTTTAGCTCTGTGGACCAGAAAAACAAGTCTATTACTTTCCCAGGATGAAGTTAATTCATTATGCTGTGTAGAAAGCTAACACACATGTAAGAAAGAAACCAGATTAATTTTGTAGCCTGCACAGAAATAATTTTAAAATACACACATAGAATGAAAAAAATGGGCAACAAAGTAACAGGAATGAAATCAATAATAATAATAGTAACTAGTAATTTCTTTCAGTTTTGCAGACTGGGCAAGGAAGAGTTAAAACAGTTTGTACCAATTATTGACTACAAGATCTGCAAATGATTGCATAAAATTTCCAAAATATGCCTGCAAGCTTCTATTATTGATGCTGTGCCCCAGGACATGCACATATGGATTTAATTGTCTAAAGTGTTTTATTAATTAAATTGCTATGATTTACCTCTCCCATGTTAGCATTTACAGTTTATGAAACAACTCGTAATTAGGAAATGACTATACTGATGTTGTTTGTTTACTTTGCAGGCAATACATAACAATGCCACGTTCCTCTTTTTAAACCCCTCCTCCCAGGCTACCTTTTTTCCTAGCCCGATTAATAGGCAACTGCTGCTGGTGCGTAAAATTGCTTTTTGGATATGTTTAGGGGCGAAGATAACTGCCAGGGCCACTACTGCTGCCGGAGTGCACAGCAGAGCCCATCTTCCTAGACTGGAAGCTTCATCCAGAGTGAAGTTAACAGATCTCTTACATTGGTGTGTTTTGGATCTGTCCCAACAAGCAAAAATTAGTCTTTTTTATCTCCCTAAATACAGTATCATGTTGATTGTGGAACATCCAGGATACTCTAACCAGACACATACTACTTTATTCTCAGGGAAAAGGTTTTGTATTTTCTTTACTGACTCTAAGAAAGATTTTTTAAATACTTGTGGATAAATGCCCTGAAGTTGCACAGCTGAATTTATCCAAATGACAGAGAGGCTGTGAGTTTAATGCGGAAGAATATTTGCAAATGAGTAGATCAAAGGTGCATCAAAAGGTTACTTAGCTGATAATATGGATAATCCATCTCTGTCTGAAAGTTAGTATCATTAAATTTATAATTAAATTCCATAGTCTCAAAGTTTGCACGTTTTTTTATTTATTTGGAGAATGCAGACACCATGTTAATAACCCATATGTATATATGGAGAAAGAGAGAGAAGAATGGGATGTTATTATAGCAGGCAGTTGGACTTGATGATTGTTGTGGGTCTCTTCCAAATGAAATTTCTATTCTAGTCTAGTCTAGTTTAGTCTATTCCATGTGCTAAGCACACAGTGGAAGAAAATTATTTCTTCCATTTAAAATTTGCCACAAAATGTCTCTTGATAGCTTACATAAATATTCGTACTCTGTTTCCATTCTCCTGCTCTTCACACTGGGATAAGATCTTACATAGGCGTGACCTCTTGCGCTCCCATAAATTCCACAAGCCTTTACAATCCTTGCTGATGCCAAACAACTCAGTACTCTGCTCTCACCAGCCTCCTGCTGAGTTCAGGGAGTGTAGGGATGGGCACAATGCAATTGACGGCATTAATTCAACTTAAATGTGTGCTGGCTCGTTTGTCATGCAAGCTAAATTCCACGTGCATCTTTGGTTGAAAGTTGCATTTTACAGAAAGATATTTTTGCAAAGGAAAGAAGATATGATGGATGAAAAACAGGGCTTGAGATGTTCATACAAAAACTGGTGCTTTACTCTGAAAGTGAATTTAACCCTTCATATGAAACAAAATCCTTGCCCTGCTTAAGATTTCATGTTATTAGTTAGCAGTGCAGTAGATATCAGGGGAGTGTCACATCTTGGATTCCCCTGGCAATGTAACGTTTAATAGAGGCCTTTCACCAGACACCAGAGGATAAAGTGATCTTTCAACTAGCTACTGTCATTGTTCTTAGCAGCCTTGGACTGTTTTAGTGGTTTTGGTAAAACACGAGGTTCTCTTAAAAATTTTTTCTGCCCTGGTGGCTTATTGAGCCTTTGGTGTGTAGTGAATTATATTTCAAAGTGGTACATTAATAAGGGAGCTTTTGTGAGACATCATTAAATGGCATTTACTGACACTGTTGTCTCAACTTTATGTTTGATGACTGAGCGAGGTCACGTTCATCTTCAGTTGGGCTGATAAGTTAACTTTTTCCTCCTTCTTTGCTACCTCTGTAATAGGAATGGAAAGTTTCTGTGATCCAGCAGTGCACTAGAAGAGAGTTAAAATCAGATAAAAAGGGAGTTTACTGGTGGAGCCTTTTTTAATGTCTCTCATTTAATGTTTCAAGATGTTCACTGAAACCAGTTCTGCTAAGTCCTATGAAGCCTGCTAGTCAGGCCACATCTTTGAAAACCAGATGCTCATTGTAGGTGCAAAAAACCTGAGAATGCTAACTAGAATACAACTGTTCCCTCAGAGGCAGACCCCCATGTGACAAATATTCCTTATTCCAGGCCAAGTTTTTCAAACATTAACAAATTAGTCTCATGCTGCTTCACTCTTGGAAGTACACTAGTACTCTTACTGGTACATCCACAGTTATGGAAATAGAGATTTCATAGGAGTCAGGATAGATCCTCCTGCATAAAACCACTGGCAGAAAAATAAAAAGTCCAATATTTTTCTGCCATTTCTAAAGTTGCAGTGGACTAAGAATATGGACATACCCTACCTTTATCTATCCTTAGGAAGTGTGACATGGTGGTTATTACTCTACACTTGCAGGAGTACCTAAGCCACACTGATTCACTATTATCTGTTCGGACCCTTATTCCTCTTTGATTGATGGAGAGTGACAGGAAGGTGATTTGGAGGAGAAGCCTGATGTGGGTCTAGGTTATTGCTGTAGAGCCCAAGAAAACTCTCTGGTGTCCTGAGCTGGTTACAGGCCATGTTCTGTGTCAGCTTTTCATTCCATATGAAAATCAGCCGTGCACATCTACTTGGTGCCCCGGTTTTCCTGAGGGTAAACACATGAATGAAAGCCAAAGAGTCCCATCCCATCTCACAGGGGTCTTTACCTGTAGCCACTGCTGCCTCTTGGGGAATCTCTCTTTTCCCACCCACTGCCGAGAAAGCCTAGAAAGATATACTGGAAAGCTCAGCTTCCTGCTCTTGGAGTGGCAAAGTCTGCTCTTCCCAGCTGGGAAGCTTTGAGTAGACCGTGCCTAAACCATGTCACAGGCTGTTCTCTTTGTGAATGCTAATGCACAGAGTCACCTCCTTCGCCATCATGTACACGCTTCAGGCATCCCACACCTTCACGAGGTGATTTCATTAGGATTCCAATTAAAAGCCTGTGAAGAAATATCTCTGTTGCTCTTTTCCCTGTAAATATTGTAACTTCAGTTTGCTGCTGGAATTTCAAAGCCTGTATCTGTGCAATTAAAGTACCAATTAACTGCTTTTCAGTTTCATTTTCTCATTCACTTCTGGGTAAACTCCCTTACTATAGCTAATAATAATAAAAATGAACTAATCAGAAAAAAAAAAAAAGAAGAAATGCATGAAATCCTCGAAGATATGATCTAACCTTTATGGGACTCAGAAAACCACTTAGTACCAGCACTTGTTATAATGTTTAGCTCCATGAGGGCAGCAGCGGTATACCTTCTACCACAATGTTTGTGCCTCTTTAGAATATTAATTGATTGAATTTAAAATGGCAACATCAGTGTCAGCATGACATCTTGAAATCCCTGCCATGATTTTCAGTGTGTGTACAGAGCATTTCTGGCAGGAGCAGTGTGTGGACAGCCTCTGGCTGGTGCAGAGCTCTGCTTGATCTCTGTGCTTGGCTGCTGGAAGCCCTAAAGTGTTTTCTTCCCCTTACAGAACAACTCACCTTTGCTACAATGGACAATATAGCAAGCAACAAGCACTGGATACGGGTAATGCTGCTGTGCACCCCTGCACCCTGTTGAAACTGTTTGCTTCTAAACTAAAAAATGACAGAGGAAAATTAATCTAGTATGTTTTAACATAATACTGTTTTTAAAGGCATACATACCTTGCCACCAAACAATTTTTTTTTTTTCAACAACAAAATGTCATTCCTAACAGAGGGCTTTGTACAAAGCCCAAGAGAATCGAGGAGAGTGGCTTATGCTTACTTCTTTTGGCTATGGATAAAGACCTTCAGGCAAATATTTTTTTCTCTCATCCACAACTCATGTGAGTGACATGTAGAATCCCCAATCCAAAAAAGTATTCTGTAAATTGTGCTTTGTAAAAAATAAGGAGCTGGAGTTTTTCCTATGCCTTGTCACATCTAAAATATACCTGAAGCTGTGGAGTACTGCACATTACTATGGCCATAAATGTAAAAAGATCTCATCTTTTTATATGCAGGACCATATGTTCAGAACTGCTCATCTTGCACAGGAGGACCAAATTACGTAGCCAGAGCTGTGAGACTGCTCCTCAGATGACATTAGTTGTAGCAGTCCTCTAGTGGCCTTAGGGCAGGATATGATGGCTGTGGATCCATCCCATGGCTTCTAGTGGCCATCACCACATTTGTCCATATTGACTGTGGTCTCTTTTCTAAGCTACAGATAAAGGTTGTCATTTCAGATGCCCAGAAACAGAAGTTAAGCCCTTTTTTTTGAGCCTTCACTTGGAAATTAACCTCATATATGCCTCTGCTAAATAGCTGTGAATAAATGCTGCAGTAAGAGGGGGGTTCCAGTACAAGTGGAAGCCACTCTTGGCACCCAGGAAAAGATAAATATATGTCATTTTCCTCTTCCTTTTTACCTCTTGTGACAATATTAATCAGCCACAAGTGACATATTTTATGATGGCCTTTTTTTATTAAGCACTAAGCAAAACCTGTATTTCTCCAGAGCACTAAGGGGCCACCAGTGTGAATCTGTCATTAACATGCTAAAGAGTTCTGCTCCAAGAATAGTGTGACCTGTTCGTTTGTATGTTAATAGAGCTCGTGTCTAGAAAGACTGGAAGGCAGTCTTCCACCAGGCACAGGCTGCTCCTGAGAGCAATGGACAGGGCTCCTTCCTGTGAAATAACAACAACAAAAATAAAAATGTAATCAGTACCTTTCCCCTTCTATAGCCCCTTTACTTCAAATAAAGCACTCTGAAAATTAATTAGGCCTGGCAGCAACTCTGGTACTTTGCATTCCCAGCAATCTTTTGTGGGAGCTTAGAGAGTGTAGGTGGGAAAAGAGTGAGCTTTGCCCTAAACTCCAAGGGAAGTCAATGGGAGAGCTGTGAATAGAAGCTGTAGTCCCAATTCATACTTCTCTGAAGTCAGACTACTGGACAACTTCATCTATACAATGCAAAGAACACAGGAAGTTCAGAAGATGGAGAAAGAAATTTCTCAGAAATAAAATATCCATATTAGTTATTAATTTTCAGTCTGGGTTCCTGCAGTCAGCTCCTGTATAAATACATAGATAAAAGTGCCCTGCTTTTCAGTGACACTGAGCATACACAGCTAGATCTCAGTTTGAGTCTAGGCATCTCAGTAGGAATTTAAACTTCTTGTTGAAAGCATCTGGGATTCAAACTGGTGGCAATTCAGCATCACAGGTCATGGAAACTGGATATTTTCTTGATGTACAACTGATCTGTCTGTGTTGCGGTTAACGTGCAATGTGTCTGTGTCAGAATAACAGAACCATCTCATAGGACCAGGTTATGCTGCAAAGACATTTGGCTGATAGGTAGAACCACTGATGAGAGCTCCAAGTCCTGTGCAGCTTCAGTGGCATCACCTGAGTGCAGGAGTGATAAAAGCCTGTGGAAGCACTGGGAACTTTTCTTCATACCGGCCCAGGAACCCAAATCCTTCTATAAGCACAAATTCATCCCCATTTCGTGTGGTTACATCTCTCGTGTAGCTTGTCCGCTGTAGGATTTAAATGGATATATAAGTGCACTCCTATCAGCAATACTAAATATTTTTGAAATAAACTCAAAAGACTCGCTGCAGAGAATTGGAACAAGTCTCTGCTTCTTACCCCAATTTCTTTGTCACATAGATAGAATTAAGGGGAAGGATCAAATCAATTGGTTTTCCTCACTGGGTCCAGATTCAAAAGCACGCCTCCTCAGGAAAGCTGTGAATTGCACATTCCCAACTCAGTACTTGCTCTAGGCAGTTTTTTGTATCACACAAACAGTGTAAATGGGCTGACTGAAATTTAGGAGGGCAGGGCAGCAAAGTTCAAGTTTTGCTCTGTCCCCAGATTTGCATGTTTTGCAACTCAAGATAATTTTCCTTGCTGGTCACTCACAGGGACTGATAACCAGAACGAAGTAAGTGCTTCTGTATAGCAGATGAAGTTATATCTTTAATCAGAGAGAGATTATGTGGCTCAGCTCTGTACCTGTGCTCATTTGTGCACTTGCTGTTGTGCTGACAGTGGATGCAGAGCAGGCCATGGAACCAATAGCATCTCTGCCCTGAAGAGCATTTAATCTGAGGGACAAGGAGAAGCAACAAGTCATAGACAGAATTACTTGCCACAGGAATAAGGGAGTCTCATCTGGCCGATTACAAGGACATGTATTGAAATGAAGAATTTAGGGGGAAAAAGTAATCACTTTACTAAAATAATGGCAGGTACCTGGGAAGAGATGCATGAAAAAGACTAAAAATTATTTCTTAGGCAGGAATCAGAAGAGACCTCAAACACACACCAAGGATTTTCTTGCTGCATTCAGATGAAGCCAAGTCGGCACTGTATAATTACAAGAGTTTGGTTTTTTTTGTTTGTTTTTTTTTTTAATTCAGATGGAAAGTGTCTAAAACTGCTGCATAATCTGCACTTCTGGCTCTCATCCATGCCATGGTCTAGCCACATTGTGTAGAAATTCTTCCTGTTTTTCTTCAAGGATTTTCTATTTTATGCTAAGGATTACTGTTGTCTGTCACTCAACAATATCTCAAATTTATCACTCAACAATATCTCTAATTTACACAGCAAGGTAAATGTTAGACAATGACCAGAAATACCACTTGATAAAGTAACTGTAGAGTCTAATAACAGGGAGTTTTACCAAAAGAAAAAAAAATAAAATAAAAAAAAGGAACACTGGGTAATTTCCACTTGATTCCCTTTAAGCTTAGAATGGGTTGAAGTTTACTTGAATTCAAGGAGGTTAAATCAACTAAATCATATTCTGTCTGTGGGAATTGAAATCCATGATGTCTAACAATTAAGGGAAAGTTCTGAAAACCCAAGAGAGGTGAAAGAAAAAAGAAGCATAATGATTTAAAACAAAAACAAAAACAAAAACAAACAAAAACCCACAACCCCCCCCCCAAAAAAAAAAAAAACAAACAAACAAAAAACCAACAACAAACAAAAAACAAGCAGAATGGAGGAGACCCAAAATAGGAAAACTGTGAGAGAACACAACACTTTGGAGAGGGCTTTCTGTAAATGAATTTTTTTGGGTGCATCTTTACTTCCATGCATGTTCATGTCTTCCAGAGTTCATTCGGGCTAATTGAACCTAGAACAATTTTAAAGGTTATTTTGCTAATTACTATATTCAGAGCTTCCCATTAGCCATGCAAGGCTATGCCACTTTGGGCCATTTGATGTATCTCAGCCTACTGGTAGAACTAGCAATAAAATTTACTTAACTGATAGAGTCATATCAAAACCAGCAATATACTGCTAATTGCAACAATCCAATTTAGAAGTGACAAATCAGCTAAGGAAAAGTTAGCATCAGCACATGATAGCATTTATGACCTTCTTCCAAAGGGCAACGACAGAGCATTTTGGTAGAAGAATTAATGTGAGTTAGATTAGGGTTACAAGTTGCACTGGGAATTGCCTGTCAACTAGAAGTGGAAGAAATGATGTCTATTTTACTAAAGTCTAGAGATGTAAATTTTGTTGCAGGTTGTGTGAAACTATTTCCCTAGATATTTTTTTAACGTGAGAAACAAACATTTTTACATTTTTACACTATTTAAAAAGCATATAATTATGCAGCCAGGTTGCCATCTTGTTTAAGAGGGCAAAACCCCCCAAAAAGCTCCTGCATGAACTCCAGTCTCAAAGGGAGACATAGGAGCACAGTATGTGGGGGTGGAAAAAAAAAGGAAAAAACCAGAGGATGTTTAACATTCAGAATTTGTCCACAGCTGATAATTTATTGGAACTCATCTGTAACAAGGTCTGGCACTGATTTATAAGTTGATTTGAAAAATAAATAAAAGTGATAGAAACCTGCATTTGGTTTTAATGATAGACTGTTGCAGTATGAAAAGTAAGGATATGAAACATTGCAAGGAAATTAGATATTATGCCCTGAAGACAACTGCAGCTACCAGCCCATTAATTGTTAGATATTTATTATTAAAAATTTCTTTTCATGAGTGACTGCAGAATATTTGCACTCTTAAAGTTGTTGAGTTCTGACATGAATGAAGCATACGAAGCTCATTTTTTCTTCCCTCTGTGTGTGTGTGTCTGTGTGTGTGTGTGTGTGTTTGTGGAGCTGACAAGGTAGCTGACCCAAGAATGTGATGAATCTTTCCTGCACAAACCAAACACCCAAGTGCTGCTTCTGAATTGAGACTGAATAGAATAATGAATACTGGGAGGTTTGCTACTGTTCTGGATTTCAATAGCAAGGGGCTTGGCAGTGCTTGGAAAAAAGTCTCTCTGAAAGTAGAGAGGGCCCAACTCTTTCCAGTGAGATGAACAGCATCCCCCAAAAGCTCTGACAATAAGTATGGATGGTGTGTCATCTCCTGTGTGCTCCCAGAGCTGAAGCAATTATACACCAATTATACAAGTGCTGCAGAAAGGGGGAGACAGGTAATAAGTCAAAACCACAGTGTATATTTAAAAAGTCAAAAAGAAGAGAACTAAAGTATCTTTTTAAAAAGTCCTCTAAAGCCCTTGGCAAACTGAGGCATTATATCACACCTTAAAAGTACAGAGGAAATCCAATGAAATTAACTCGGAAACAAACCAAGTTCAAGGAAAGGCAGGACCTTCTAACACATCCTCCTGCTTCTCCACTCCCACCTTAGAAAACAGCCATCACTGATGGCCTTGTGACAAAGCAGTATGGAAGGGAAAAGCATGCACAGGATTGCTGCCCACACGGCACAGAGAAGTGTGTGTGTGTTGATTGCCACATTGATCTGTTGAGTGACTGTCGGTGCTGATCTGCCTGTAAGAATACAGATATTAGCCTGCCCTTTCTTTTAAAAGCATTTTGAGGACAGCTAAGGAAAATGGGAAAGGCAGAGGGAGAGAAAAACATAATGTTTTGTTATTATGTGGTTGTTAGATTGTGATAACATCTAGACTCACAAAACATTGCCCAAATACATAAAGAAAAATGGTCCCTCCCTATATCAATCTGCCTATGATTTACCTCAGAATTTGCTATGAATTATTAATAGCAGTTATAATAACTAAATATGATAATAATGTGACTGCAGAGGCTTAAGGGAGGAAGATAGGATTTGAAATCCTTGCTACTTAGATTGTCTGAGGCAAACCATGCTGAGCCTGTATAGGTTTTGGATCGTAAGAGGCAACTATTGACTTTGTCACCAGGAAGCAACACATGCCTCTCTCCTTGTTCCTCTTTTCCCTTCAAGGTTTTATGAACAGTTTATCTTCATTTCTCCATCCTCATTTCACTAGGAAAACTCTCTAGGAGGTTTCATGCTCTACACAACAGGACTTCTGAGAGCAGGGATGTGTTCAGCTCATGGTAAAAGGTATCTGGTACTTCATCTTCATCTGGTACTTGGGATGTGAGCATTTCTTTCTCCATAATGAAATATAACTTACAGTCTACATTACTGTTCTTTCCTTGCTGATATTTCTGAGTTGTTTCTAATGAAGGTAAAATCAGGGAGACCAACACTTCCTCTTCAGAACATGGATTTAAAAACAGAGGAACTGCTGGGTTTTTTCCAACAAGGAATATTTTATGCAGTGCAAAAAAAAGACAGGCAGATATTAAAGAAGATTCACAGTTATAGGCAAATGTATTAATAGTGGGGTTAGCTCTTGAAATGAGAATTTATAACATGCCTTAACCTAATCCCTCATTAAGATAATTTATTCCCACCCTCAAGGTCTCCCATCACAGCTAGCACTAGGCAAATAATTAGTAACAAACAATTCATTTGATCAATTTCAACTCCTCTTGTAAAATGAATTGCCAGCCAGTGCAGTACAATTTTCTCAAATATATTTATAATTCAACAATATTTTCCATTTTTGTGACGTATTTGTAGCCTGGTGTTTATCCAGGAAGAGTTGGGTGCTTGATGGTAGCCAGTCAAGGCGTTTTGAATTTTACTTGCTGAACACTCATGCTTTCAAGATTCAAATATTATTTCCCCTGAAGAAAGTTGAGTGCATGAACCTTTTAATCCAAAAGTCACAGATGACAATGGGACTTCTTTGCTCTGAGGTCACATTGCCCAAGAGACTCAGAGCTCCCTTTGTAGTAAGGTGAGAGGGAGACCTATTTCTCTGCTATCGCTGAGAGAGCATCCTGGCATAGTGAAGGTTGCAAGCCTATGTGCTAATTAGGGTAGCCCATGGAAGTTACTGCATCAGAAGTTTCATTTCCTGATGAAACTCCATCAAGTATCCAAACACTTGCTGAAGTACTGAATACTCTTCTTGCTCATCTGCCCTTCTGCCTGCTGTGGAGAAACCTGTGGGAGTCCACTCAGTAACCGTGGCATCCAGAGGACTGAAAGGCTGGGAAATGAATTGGGGTCTCTGACACAGCCCTATCTGGGCCACCACAACAGCCCTGGAAGGTATTTTCAAACTACATTTTTTCATGTTATATCACTCAGAATGAGAGCAGTTACGAAGCTAATGAAATTCTCACATCTCTGTCAGCTGATGGGAATAAAACCAGGCAGTACAGTTTCCTAAAACAGCAGCATAAGGCCACTGACTGTGAGTGCAACCTATAAAACAAAGGAAGAGCCATACAGAGGTTATGGTACAAAGGCACCGGGCTGGGATCCAGCAGGTCCACATTAGAGTCACTCTCTCCTCTTTTCCTCTGAAATGGGGAGAAATATCTTGTCATTTTCCACGTGTGGCTGACTGCCTGTTGGTTTGGTTTGCTTCCCATGACAAAGGTGACTTTGCACCACAGGGCTGTTTGCAAGGCTACGTTGTTGGGGTACGTGCTACCCCAACACAAACAGCCAAAGCTATGTGGTTCAAATAATCCCCCTATGACAAGTACTGTAAATCCAGAAAATTCAATTAAAGTTACACTTATGGAACTGTGGAGAACAAAGGAGAGAACGTAACTAAAGCCCTCAGCCTCACCTCAGCCTGCAGAGACACGAAGCTGTAACTATTCAGTGACAGACAGGCATTTTAGATCTCTAAATTAAGGACTTTTAAAACAATGCTGTACATTTTTTCCTTCAGTGTTTTATCCTTTCCATGCCTGGATGCACAGCAGGGAAAAGGTGTGGGGTGCTTGGGATAGGAGGGTGGGTAGATGGGTAAAGTGACAAACTGGGCTGTTCTGAATGGAGATAGTTATAGCCTCCCCACAAAATTTATATTCTGTGCATTTACATTATCAAAATGTGACCTTAAATTTAATTTAGCTCAAGACTCCTTAGGATAAACTATTAAAAACCTGTTACATTAATGCCAATTAAGAAACTCTACTAAGTATTAGCACTCAATATTCCTAATGAAGGCACTATTAGAAAATAAAAAATCCTGTACAGTCATGCAGACCTCTACTAAAAAAAAAAAAAAGATAAAAAGGAAAAAAAAAAGAAAAAAAAGGCTAGAGAAATATCAAAGTAAAACAAGTACATATTTTGACAGCTTTTCTCCCATTTACTTGCTGTTTTACAGGACTTTCAGAGTGGTAAGATCTTGAAAGGACAGGTAAAACCAAACCCCAGTATTTCTCCACACTGAGAATGCACTCTGGACCCCCTGCTAAATTGCCATCCCAGCCTTATTTTGGAGGAGTAACAGAAATGTGAAGATCAGATTCCCAGGTGCTGATGCTCCAACTACAATGCTAGTGAAAGATAAAGAATAAAATTGGAAAGAATCATTTGTGCTGATTCTATTTTGTCCTGTGAAACTGGTAAGATACAATGCACCTTCAATATAAAACCTACATAGAAGACCTAATTATTTTATTTCAGTTCTCTCCTAGCTACAAAACTGCCCAAGTAAATTATGTTCCACTGCAAATTATGTTTCAATGTAGTGGGAAAGTGTCTGTCGTTTCATCCTCTTATTTAAACCGCCTCTTTGAACTTGTATCATTACAGCCTTCTCAAGAAAAAGGGACTGAAAGAGACTCCAGGCGCCAAGATGACTGGTGTGGTAACTCGATCAGTGGATGGTCTATTCCAGCACTCAACTAAAAATGTAACATCTTGTCTTAGTTCAAACATTATTTTCATTAAGTTTGAACTGTTCTTCCTTGGCTTTTGTTTTCCCTACCTTTTCTACCACCAAAATATTGCCTACACTTTCGCTAAGGATGAAATTTGTCCTCAGCCCAAGCCAAATCATACACATGATTACTCCAGTTTGGCTGTTGAGTTTGAAGGAGTTTAAATTGCTGAAACTCAGCCCCAAGGAGGAGCTGGTTGATCTCATTTTGTGGTAATCTGTACATTTTTGCTTTTCTTCAAGAATTTCTTAAAGTCTCGGTTTGTATTCACAGCTTCTTTAAAAATCATTAATTGTTCATTATTCTGCAAAACCCCACTAATTTCATGCATATTAAACATATGAGCTCATACAAGCGTGCTGTCCTCCATTTACAAGGCAAGGTCTCAAATGCTTTCTTTTTCTTCAGGAAAGATGTTCTTTTTTTGGCAGAACAGAACTAACTCCTCTGTTTCAACAGGAGATCCTAAAGATATGAGATTCTGTTCTCCTCTGAAATGTAAGTAGCAGTTACAGCCTTCTCGCAGTGAAGTAACAAAAGATCTGCAATCCGTGCAGCTCATACGTGTCATCAGGCTTTATGGTCCACTGTGCAATGCACTACATTCAATAGAATTTAGACAATTTTGTAGTTAATGCACTTCTTGCAAACTAACAATACAGATTTTCACAGATAGCTGTGGAGAAACAGGGAGTTGCGTTTGAACAGAACTTTATTAATACATTGCTTAAAAAACAATATGCAGTAGTGCCAGACACAGACTTCTGAGCAGCAAATACAAGTAAATCACTTGGTTTGCTTTTGGATACCAGAATTCCAGAGGCAAAGAGATGAAATTAAGTTAAGTTAGACTCATAAGTGTCACTTATTCCACTGTCAAAACAAATCCGCAGTTGACTATAAAGTAGTTAAGAGAGTCAGGATGTAGCTCACACTTGAACAAAAATGAAATTACACCTGATAGAAAAATGCATTTGTTTTATTTATCAGTAGGATACTATAACAGGTATAAATTCAGACTTAATATTAACTGGTTTAGCAGAGAGGGAAAATGTTCATCCCTACAGCCTGTGGGCAACTCACAGGCTAGTGGTACTACTGTTTTGATAGTTGGACATTAATAGACCACAAGCAGGGGGGCTTTCCTGTGACTTTTCATCATTTTTTCTGCTGAAGAGACTGCTGAGGTTATGAGGCTACACATGTATTCAAGGAAGTACTGGTGCATCATTCTGCTCACTCCCAGCTTTTCTCCAGCTTTTTGCAAAGTGTAACTGAGTACAGGTCACAGACACGTGGAAGCTGCTGCTGCACGTGGAAGAATGCGATCTTATACCGTCAGCTATTCCACAGTAAAATCCTGTGTGCTCAATACATATGAGATAATTTACGGGTTTTTCCAGTGAGAAGTGTACATACACGGGCAGCTCCTACTCTGTGGAATTTTTCTGAGTCTCACATCACAGGAATTTGTGGACATAAACTCTTTGCTGTCTATCATCCATTTAAAGGAGCAAAACATTTACATATTTTTGGGGGTCTGGTCCTTATTTTTAATAATTCAAGACCTTTGCATAAAGAAATAGTCCATGTACCTTTTGCTCAAAAAGAGAACAAAATGAACATTCAGTAAGGTCACAGCTATCATGGTGAAAGGAATAGAGAATGAAAAAAAAAATCTTGCAAAGTACAAAATTAGTAACTAGGATGCCAGGTTTTTAAATGTATTCTCCAGTTATGAGAAAATGAGAAGGCTAAGGGCAAAGGAGCACATATGGAGATAAAGCCACAAGCAACCCAGTGTGGGTTGCACCTCTGACTAAAATAAAACAACATTCTCCCAAAGGGTCATGTCCCCATGTAGCTACCTCAGCTCTTTTTTTGTTGCTGCCTTGCCACATCAAAGGGCAGAAAAATTAAGCTTTTTTGTGAGAAATAACAGAGGTAATGGATGTACTGCCAGGCCTCCCTGCTGTGGCAGTTTGGAAAGGATGATGCACTATGCACTATCTTATTTGCTGTTGTGATGAGTTTCAGACATGTACCATTATTTACTACATGATGCTGAGAAAATAATGCAGGTTACAATTCTCTTGAAGAGAGATTGCAATAATAGAAATGAACATAGACAAGAAAAGATGCAGACAGTTTTTACTGTGAGTCTCAATAAATAAACTAAACAGAAGATAAAAGCCTAATATTGAAAGCTACTCATAAATAATCCCCTGCACTATAAAATTCTAACTAAGAAAAAATAAAATAAATTAAAAAGAATCAATCTGAACTCCCTAAACTGTTCAAAACACAAGTATCTCCATTTTCAAAAAAACCCACATTTTAACACTCTAAGTCATTAGCTTAGAAAGAAAGCAGTTAATCTGAACACAGAACCACAGCTCCATAAGCAGCAATCTAGCATATTGAAGAAATTGCACACTAAATCATATACAGCTCCCTTCAGCCACCCATGTACCTACCAACCACGGTTCATTTTCAGTTTTGCACAGATATTCTCAGATTTGAAGGACCTGCAGTGAAGATGACTGACAGAAGCCATCCTTTTTCCAAACACAAGGTCTCAGTAAACCTACATCAAGCAAGATACACATTTAAGATTAATCTGTCTTCACAGTGGATCTCCACAGACAGGAAGAAAAGCTTTGCACAGAGAAGGGCAGTCTGATGCTTTTCTGTGGTGGTTGAATTTGGTATTTTCAGTAAATAATGAAACCAGTAAATTTATTATTAATAAAAATTTATTTAATAATAAAAACAGTAAATTATCTCAGTAAATAATAAAACCAATAAAGTAGTAAAGGCTCAACAGTATTTAAGTTGTCTTCAATTCCTTTGAAAAATCCCTGTCCAGAGCATTAGTTTGATTACTGAAACCTGCCTTGTATTTGGTGCATCCAATATTATTCACTATAAAAGCAGGATGGCCAAGAATTAATGCTATTGCTCTCCAACATATCTTGATTTTCACTCTTTTCCTTATCCTACCACAGTGCTGAGTGCAGAAATATAATCTGGTAAAAGAGATCACATTGCACCTTTCTCACACACAGCTACACCTGTTCATACAAATTTAGCTCTCAGTAGGAAGAAAGCTAGCTCTCTTCACTAGTGACATTTTTACTGAGAAGCCAAACTATGTATCATTTGTACACAGCCTGTGCTTCAGCTTCTTGGAAAAAACCCTGAGCTCTTATCTATCAAAGAATAGATTCTACTGAAGCTGTGTTTCAATGAAAAATTTACCAGGTCTAAGAGGGTCGATTCAAGCAGCCTTTACCTATGTGCCTGGGGACCCAAAAGCTTCAGGCAATAAGTGGTCTCACACCTGACAAGCATGCCTGTGCAATAGCTTAATCTCAGGCTGCTTTAATCCCAGGAAAGATGAAGTCTGCAAGCCAAGCTTGTACAGCCAGGCATGAGTCATTTATTAAGGATAAGGAGTCCAGGGAAATCAGGTGTGATTCATAGTAAGGATTAGCTACCTTTAAATCATTTCTAACCTACAAAATTACATAGAATTTGTTTTCTTTTTCATATTTTCCTAACAGCAAGAATACAGTCTTCATTTGAAGAGGACAAGCACTCACTCAGTTTTTCTCTATTAGCTGCACTGCACAGGATAGTGTAAACTAGGTATACAGCACTGCTAGCTGTTATCTTGAACTGCTTATTAAGTGCAATTTTTAGTGTATTTCTCACTAAAAAGATTTTCCAGTACTAAAATTTGGATAGTGCATAAAATAAATAATCCTAACTTAAGGCTAAATCAACAAAAGATTAAAGGTATGTTAAAGCCTAAAGAGCTTAAATTCTGCTTGTTGCTGCCTGAAGCCTATATGAATTCTTCTTTATGCATTAAAGCCTTCCAGGGGCCTGAAATCATCTCTGAGAACACAGCATAGTTTGGTTTAGAAAGGACCTTTAAAGGGCACCTCATCTAACCCTCCACAATGAGCAGGAACACCTTCAATTAGATCAGGTGGCTCAGAGTCCTGTCCAACATAACCCTGAATGGTTCCAGGGATGGAGCATCTACCACCTCTCTGGGCAACTGTTCCACTGATTTGCCACTCTCATTGTAAACAGTTTCTTCCTTATACCCAATCTAAATCCACCCTCTTTTAGTTTAAAACCAATATCCCATCACAGCAGTTCCCAATAAATACTTTGTCCATGTTCCTTGCAGACCCCGTTATGCACTGGACTTTTGCACAGATCTGCTCACATTAGTGCCTGCAACTACAGAAGTGTATTTAAGTGGAGTTTATAGTCAGGCCCTGAACAAGTCTGAGGACATCTACCACAGCTGTCCATGTTCATGCAAAATGCTGACAAGAAGGCAGCAAGCAGTGTAGCAACACCTGCAGCCTATCTCCAGATCAGGGGCTGCACCAGAGCAGCAAACAGCTTTGCAAGATCTGAATGCAGAAAATAAAAAGCAACTTTGAAGTCATTCTGTACTGACAGTATCGATTTCATCTACAAGCGTCTCACATTTGCTCTCAGAGTCACACACTCCTGTTCTGCACTGAGCAGCAGTTACCAGATGAAGGTGTCTCTGTCCCCATGGGATTGTGCTCTGAAGGCACTCCCTGTTCAGCCAGAACCACACTATCAGGGGTTTTCAGCATGGCTTGGCCAGCTCCAGCAGTTACTGTAGCCAACTCAGAGATACTTGTTTTAAGCATATTTATTAACTTTGGTAAACAGGAGAAAACGTGAAAAATAGACAAAGAGAGCAGGATTAATGATCACAGAGTGACTGAGGCTGGAAGGTGCCTTTGGAGGTCATACAGTCTAACCTCCCCTGCTCAAAGCAAAGCCACCCACAGCCAGCTGCCCAAGACCATATCCAGAGTTTTTGAATATGTCCAATGATGGAGATTTATCAACCTCTCTGGTCAATCCATGCCAGTGCTCAATCACCTTGCCAGTAAGGAAGTATTTCCTCTATTCAGAGGGAACTTCCTGTGTTTCAGTGCATGCCCACTGCCTCAGTGCTGCCACTGGGTTTCACTGAAAAAAGCATCCTTGTGCCCTCCCTTCAGTGTTTACACACACTGATGGAATCCCCCCAGCCTTCTCTTTGCCAGGATGAAAAATCCCAGCTCTCCCAGCCTCTCCTCATAGGTGAGATGGTCGAGTCCATCACCTTCGTGTCACTTTGCTGGACTCTCTCCTCTCGCCCCATTTCCCTCTTGTGCTGGAGAGCCCAGAACTGGACACAGCACTACAAGTGTAATGAAAATTACAAAGTAAAACTTTACACTTATAACATAAGCAATAAAAAAAGAAATAAAAAAGGGAAAAAAAGAACAGGCAGCATAAAACTGAGAAATCTAACAAAGAGAACATCGAAATAACCAAAAGTAGAGAAAAGCAGTACGTTACTGACACACCTCAAAAACCCAGCACAACAGCACAATCCAGGTGTAGAGAAGTGTTAAGTCAGCATTGTATTCTAAGCTGACTGTCTGTGCATCGACATTCTTTATTGCATCAGTCTTTGCTTCTCTGCAAGCGAATGGCAAAGTGATACAGACCCGACACGGCATCATTACGCTTAATTCCTCATGTGATGATAATTCCTCACAGTTTTCCCTTGGCAGCAGCTTTTGACTAGCAGCAAGGTGAACCAGTCATCTTAAAGTGAAGGCTATTACACTTCTCCTAAAACTGCTACTGTCTGGCTTGCTTCTACAGCAGTGCTCACAGAAAACAGAACAAAACAAGAAAATAACAATGCAAAAAAGCTTCAAATAAAATGCAGAAAAGCTATTTTATGGCTGTCTTATTTTCCCTTTAATTACACTTGTACAGAACATGCAACAGAAACAATTTAACATCTCTAATGCTGGGGGTAAAAGAAATCTGGGCTTACATTGGTATAATTTAATTTAAAGTACAGATGGGCTCTGCTGGACTTGGGGCACAGAATATTAACACCTATTCCTTGCTCATCACAGACTTACCAGGCAGCTTTGGGCAAGATACCATTTATGCTACATCTCAGAAATTGAGATTGGGCTTTTCTGCCTCATAGGCAAGACTAAAATTAATCTCTATAAACTGTCTGAACAGTCAGTTTTATATTAAATATTAAATATTAAAAGTAATATTAATATAAAGACTTTTAAACAGGTAAAATGTAAAAGAAAACCCCTTCCACTAACAAATTCTGAGCTATTAACTAAACCATATATAAAATCCCTCCAGAAAAAAGTATTAATCCATTTAATTACTTCCTTAACTCATGAAGTTTACTTATTATTTCCTGCCCTCCAGAGTATACATGCAATTTTATACCTCTTTTCAGAACAGTAAACAACTCAAAAAGTTTCCATGACTGAACAAGCAGCAGTCAAACATGAGAGAGGTGCTTGTTTGTGCCTGGGAGCATGGGAGGCAGAAAGAAAAGAAATAATTAAGACACACACCCGGTTAGTGAGGAAGGCACTTATTAAAGGAAAAAAAAAAAAAAAAAAAAAAA
>VXBQ01002333.1:19005-41693 GCA_013400175.1 Phainopepla nitens
AAAAAAAAAAAAAAAGAAGAGCACTTGTAATAATTTATTTCCTCTTCCTCTAGTTCTCACAGGAAGGCAAGGGAGAAGAGAGATTTCTTGGAAGATGGAATGAGGTCAAGCAGTTAACTCATACGTGCACTCATCAAGACCTTTCCAAAAATAATGAGAAGTATGAAAGATTTTTTCATGGAGAAAAAAAGGATTTAAAATGATCATCCAGATGGTTATAAATGATATGAAACAGAAAATCTGGAATGTGGCCAACCTGCAACAGTGTGATGTAAGCCCTTAAGTGCAAGAATACAAACCTGAAACAATCCACAGTGCATAAAAAGATCATGTCAAAAAAGGATTTCACATCCAAAAGCAAGAAAGGGAAGTAAGGAAGACAAATAGGAATGACATAAAGCCCAAGCTTTAGCTCAAAATGTTTGGTAAGTGGAGCACAGGAGTGGTAAAACAAGATGAAGAAAAACAGTTTAATGCAGGATCAGGAAACACTGCAGGTTTGGAGGGCAGGGCATTAGTTCTTCCACACTCGTATTCACACCCAGGTACCTGTGTAATCAGCAGTTCTGATGATACTGGTGCACTGAAATACTGAAGAAATCCACTGCACAGTCAATTATTTCATTTACTGACGTGTGCCAGACAAATGCAAAAAATGTAATATGAAAGCAACTGCAAATGCATGCGGATTTAGGAAAAAAGAGCTCCCTCAGCTTTCCAAAGAAGGCAAAAGCAGGTGTTGCAGAGGTAGGTGGCTGACATCAATGGAGATCCTGGTCAGACTTAAAATTTACTGAGAATTTCAGTGCTATTATAACCAATTTCTACATCACACTTTTTTTTTTTTTTTTATAGAGAGGAAAAAGTTGTGTAGCACAAGAATAAGAAGCAATTAATTCACATTATATTTAGATACCATATTTTTGGGTGAGAGAACTGAATGGTTTTTTTCTATAGTTTCACCATGCCTACTGCAGAGCCCAGGAGACAATAGTATAAAATGCAATAGTTACTAAGACCAGCCTTCAACACTGGGAATGGTTAACCAACATCCCAATATAAGTGCTCTTACATAAAAAATAAATATTTTACAGCTGCTTTGTGGACAAGCCCTTATTCATATTTCATAGGCAACACAAAACCAACATACATATACAGTACAGAAGACTCAACCCCAATATTTTGTTGTAAGAACACTTGCAGCTTTGTAAGGTTTTCTAACTTGCATGCACTATGAAGCTTATTAAAAAAACCCCACAACCCCACAAAAAGCACTTCATTGAAATTAAGGTTTTCTTAATGCAGGCATGAAACTGCACAGACCATGACGTGTGTGGCAAATTATGAACTACTCTCAATTGTGTGTGCCTTTTCTTTAACACACATATTGTTGATTGGCAAGTACTAGACTCACACCTATGAAAATAAAGAGCTGACTCTTAAATCTAAGCTATTAACAGTAAACCTACAATATCCATTTGTATATAAAAATAATTTTAAAGTACACCAGAAGAATTAAACATACACTTGTACAGTTAAGAAAATTATTAAAAAAATAAATCAAAACTTTCCCTAACAATAGCTCATTAACTCAGTCCTGTATACAACAGAGAATAAATTAAAAGGTGAATTATTGTGATTACTGTTCTCTCCAAAGAGAGACAACAGAGACAATACTGGATTATACAAACAGTTCAGAAACATACATACTACATCTGAATTCTAGTCAGAAATTTTGTGAGTGACTTCTCATCTATTTAAATAAAACAGATGCCAAATGAATTATATTTACTATGACTTTCTGCATTTATTGTAGCTTTCACATAGTTTGTTTTCCTGAAGGTTAATAAAGTTTAGCAACAGGCAGAGTTTACAGATGCCAGAACTAGGACTGTAAAATTATCTTAACCTTGCTGGAAAGACCAACTCCATTTAGAGAAAAGAATGCAAGGGAATGTAAGAGTTGATAAATATTACAGGGAAAGAAGTGTATCAATCCCCTTTACTTGGTCAAATGCATTCTTACACCAAATTTGAAATTGGAATGCTTTACCATACCTTACCATAAAACTTTGGCTGCAACATGAAAACGGACAGCCATGGCAGGCCATCTGTCTCTTTCAAGGTGTATCTGCTCATCAAATTCTCATCTCTCTACCTCATCCAGGACACAATCGATCATGCAGCAGCTGGGAATTTAAAAGCCCAAACTGTCGCATGCAATAAAATCTCCCGACTTGGCAACAGTGGGTTTGTAGGTGTTGAGAGGCTTTGCTGACACCCCAGAGAAGTGCCAGTGCTGGGAAGAGAGCAGTTATGTCAGCACAGCTCTTCCCTTACTCACCCCATCGTGCTCAGACAGCTGTTACCCTGTGCTCTATTCCATAACATACTTAGTATGACAGATGCGAGCTACCAAATTAATAAGAAAAAATTAAGGCACATTTTGTGTCTGTGCTTTGATTACAAGCTCCTTTGAACAGCAATTCTTCCTAAGTGTCTGAATAACATTTTGTACATCTTGAATACTTTAATCAGCTAGTATTTTTGACAGAAGGCCATCCTGTGAGATATTTAAATTCTTTGTATGTTCTTTCTGACTATGTATTTCTATGATCCAATTAATTTTTGTCTAAGTTGAAAGAACACGCACCAAGATGCATCTAAAGGACACAACAACAAAAAAACCATGACCACATAAGAACAGTGATTTGTAAGGTGATTAGTATTTTTAAAGTGCTGTTGTTAAATATATTAAATGAAAGAGATGGCAAGCGATTCAAAAGCAAGTTGACTATGAAACAAAGAGATAAATGGACTTAGTCTTCCTAAATTCATGATGAAAAACACAGACTGGTAGCACATTGTCTCCTCCTGTCACTGAAGAAAGAAAATTGTAATCTGTGCCCTAATCCTCTTAACTTCATCAGAAGACCACACAGACTAACACAATACATATTCCAATCACATTAGCTGATGCTGTTATTATTTACTCCAATATTGAAATTGAAGAATTTTGATTTGATGATATGAATTTCAGGAGAACTACCATGTCTCTTTATACCACTATGATACAGAGGGATATAGGCCACTAAAAATTCTGTATTTCACCACAGATTAAACAAATAACAGTTTCTCACACCACTGTTTCAATCTCACCCCATTCAGGCCTAAAAGCCCATTTTCCCATAGCAAAAGCGTGAGTGTTGACTGCACAAACTCAATCTCAGTTTCATTACTTGCAAGCAATACTCAAAAAGAGTAATACTAGGATTTCCATAAAAATTTCAACTATTACAATAAATATCAAGTTCTGTGATGATCTAAACAATAACTTAAAAAAACTCCAACATTTTTATTTAAAATGTAGAAGAGTGACAACATACTGTATTCTAAACCTTCCACCTTCAAATTCACAATTTGGTCAACCAGCAGGTGATTAATACAGTATTACATTTAAATTACCCCACATAGACAATTAACACAAAACCATTAATCTCAGATCAGCCACGTGGCCAATATTATTAAAATGCCCAGACTAGTTTTCTGCTGTGTCCCACTTGAGTGCAGCTTCTCAGCAGTTTGCCAGGGCTGCTGTCCTTCATTGCTGATAAAACCGTCTGACAATGGCCTACAACACCGTCTGTGATGAAGTCAAGTGCTCTGAAGAAAGGGCTCACAAAAGTGTGCATTTATAGCAATCTGCAAGCAGACAATATGCCTTCAGCTCCTTTGGTTTTAATAACATTCCCTTTGGAAAGTGAATCAGTTGAAGACTGTTCCAATAAAATAGTGAGTCAAAGTCTAGACAAGGCATGAACCGCTGTCTACACAGTTTGTGACAACGTCCTTGATTTTCTTTCTTCCACACTTTTTTCCCAAAGACCAAGCAGTGAAGGCAGTTTGATTTTGTCCATATTCTTACTGTAAACATTAAGAAATATACCAAGGACAACCAGTAAGCCTGACCACACGTACCTAGAGGGAAGGCAGAGGAAGGGAAAAAAGTTACTATTAGCCCTTTATTTGCAGCAATTACATACCAATATTTGTGCATTAAACAAACCTTACATTAAGAAGAGTTGAAGAAAAACCCTCCAAAAATCAGTGGGCTCTGAGATAGAATTTCCCTGAATCTTTATTATTCCTAACCTTCCACCCTTCCTTTTTCCTGCCCTGGCTGGAGAGTTTATTAAAGTGCATCTATAAGTTAAATAATAACTAAATAGTATCTGTCCTTTCTCACATGAATAAAATAATCCTGAGGGGTTTTAGTATATTTTTCCTTCCTATGGTTATGAGAGCTATACAGTCTCTTACTGGTCCAAAATGTTTTCTCACTCAGTGCCTTATGTCCACACTTCCCAATGTAGGCACATTTTTGTTTCAGCTCTCAATTCTTTTAAGCCTTAATATTTTTAGCTGGGGTAAATTTCATTTGGGATTTGCGTGCAAGCTTTTTTCTTAAATCAATTTGTATGTAGAAATAAAATAGAATTTTATGTTGTTTCAAACCTGAATCAATTAAAATCAAAGTAGCAACTTAGCTGCATTTTTCAATGTAAGCTCTTTCTTAAAATTTAAAAAAAGAGAATAAACCCAAGCTCAAACATTTGGCAATTTAATATATCAAGATAATAAAGTTATTTAAAAGGGCTAGCTAGGAATTCAAATCTGAGCCTATAAAAGCAGGAACAATATCATAATGGAGAAAGTCCCTTCCTTTAGCCAAATTTTCCACCAGAGAAAGTATCCAAACAATTTATTTTGTATCATAAGCATTAGGTATTATGTAAGGTTTTTTTAAAATTCTTTGTTGTCTTCCAGACCTTTAGAAAAATGTAAACTCTTTTCTCTAGCATGATTAGCATCAACAAGCCAGTCAACATTTACAGTACATTGCCAACATTTGTAGAAGATGTCAAAAGACAAGCTTTAAACCCTGAATATGATTAATTAGTGTCATTCTATTTCCATGATGAAGAACATAGTTTTTTATAAAATACTTTGTAAACCACTAAAAACTATAAATACTTACTGTAACGTGAATGGCTTAGCAAAGAACAAGAAAGAAAGCACAATGGTCATTGCTTTTCTTCCTGTTGTTACTGCAGAGGAAAACAAGTATTAACCTCTTTAAGAATTCAGTTACAACAAAAGAGCATAACAAAGGTTTAGCAGGTAACCTGGTAAGATGATTGTCCCACTAAAATGATGATCACACCCTTGGTGCAAACACAGACTGCAGAGGCACCAGTGCAGCACAAAGCTGCACTGGAACCATGTGATTTCTGAAAACAAGTACACTATGTCAGTAGTGCCATCTCCAGTCACAGGACCTGCAGCAAGGAAATTTCCAGAACAAGACTTGCTGTTTAATACCTTCATGCTAATCAATCCACAATCTCTGAGAGCAACATGCAAGTAACTGATGATATAAACTCATCTGTTAAAGCTTGGATGTAGACCAAAGGTCAAATATCTTGCTATTTCCACCTCATGTTATCACAACTCCATGGTGTTTGGGCTCTATTTTTAAATGGAATGGGATTATCTTCTCATCATTCTTTTGAAGTTACTAAAAATTTCCCTAACAGTGCAGGGAATTATAATTTTGCTTGAAAGCCTAAGAGACCAAGGACATCTGACTTCAATGATTGCATTAGGAAGTTTTCCTCAAAAGCACTAAGAGATATTCTTCTACATGTGATCTGTTCACTCACTAAAAAGAATCAAGACAGTAAGAAGAGTGGAGAACACAATCCTGTTTCCAAAATAGAGATAAACTCTTTGGTTGTTCTGGAATTAGCTGTAGCTGCAACAATTATTTGAACAATTTCAATGCTATCTGCAATGAACAAGGATAAAACATTACTAGCAAACTGTCTACCAGGAAACCTATGTGGTTTATCACTGAAACAAAATCAATGAATGAGTGGAAGTTGTAGAAAATGTTTAAAAAACAAAGTAAGAATGCAGCTGGGCACACAAGTTTAGCTATGGAGGCTAAGGGCCTGAGAAGGTGTTATTCTACAAGGTGGCACAGGTTCTCACTCGAGAAAGACCCCAGGACAGGGTGCAGCAGGTCTGAACCTGAAGAATATATTTATCAGAAAGTGTTTTGCTTACCATGGAGTTCCTTTTGCTATACCATACTGGAAAGTCATATTTGTGTAACTACATCCAAACTAGTCTTACTGCAACACACTGGCAAAAGGAACCAATGACTACTGATTTTCACAGTGCTTTGGCTAGAAAAGCAAGTTTCATTCTTCCTAACTCTACCCTACAAACAAATACTCGAGAGTGTTTTATAGTAGAACAAACAGCCTTCACTACTGCTTCATCTGCCCCAACTTCAACTTTTTAGTAATAATTTTCTTTTTACATTTTAAGGAATTTATGCACATCAAATAAAATGATTTTCTATTACATGAAAAATTAAAGGAGAATGAAAAAGAAAATTGAGTTTTAATTAGAAAACAGTTTACAAATGAATAATTTAAAAAATGGTTAAATTACTTCAGTTTTTCTAATTACAATTATTTCTGTTCTTCCAAATCAGTTATTAATTAAAATATTTATGCAACCATTTCCTTCTAAATTAAGTGCCTTTTCTTCTTTTTCCCAATTAAGTCTGATAATTTCTCATTCTGCTAATAGAAATACAATTTTCATTAAACTCTTTCACCCCACTCCCCTCAAGAAGGGGGAGGGTGGATGGGGGAGCTGGGAGGGACAGTAATGAATGTGGTGCTCTTCCAAGGAAAAATAAACATTTTCATATTGCTACAGGCAAGACAGAAAGGGCTCAAGTGTTAGAATTGTCAAGGTCAGGTGTAAGAAAACTGGGGAAAGGTTTACTATTCTACAGCATTTTAAAACTTTTTTTAGTACAGTGAGACTTTTTTTTTAAAGAGGTATTTTAATACATGAAACAATCCTGTCCTCTGGGTCAGCTTCCAGTCAGGAGAGCTACTGTAGTTGGTTAAAAGTAAATAGGAAACAGATATGCTGCAGAGGACATAACTGATAGGAAATCAGAGCATGCAACCCTCAGGTCAGAGAACAATGATGTGTGTTCTCCTCCACTACTGTGAAGGAAGCAAAGCATCACCTGACAGAAACCAGGGTGCCTTTTAGGGAAAGAAGAAGGGAAAGTAGCTACATGACATCTTGCTACACCTTTCCCTCCTCCCCTTCTCTCCAGGCCCCTGTGACTAATGTTTGTAGTTTCATGTGCTTAGAAACAATGTCACAGCCTACTATGCCTTTCCAGAACATCCTTACTTTTCCTTTTATATTTTAAATGATACACATCTTTTCCTTTCTTTATTTTCCTATGAAGACAGGCTGAGAGACTTGGGATTGTTCAACTGGAAAAGAGAAGGTTCTGGGGAGACCCTATAGCACCTCACAGTACCTAAAGGGGGCCTGCATGAGAGCTGGAAAGGGACTCTTTACAAGGGCATGTAATGACAGGACAAGAGGGAATGGCTTTAAACTGAAAGAGGGCTGCTTTAAATTAGAGATTAGGAAGAAACTCTTTATTGTCAGAGTGGTGAGACACAGATTGTCCAGAGAAGCTGTGTCTGCCTTATCCCTGGAAGTGCTCAAGGCCAGCTTGGATGGGGCTTTTGAGCATATTGGTCTAGTGAAAAGTGTCCCTGTCCATAGCAGGGGAGTTGGAACTAGATGGTCTTTGAAGTTCCTTCCAACCCAAATGATTCTGTGATTGAATTTCAACTCCTCCATTTAGAACAGTGTTTGTTTCTGCACTAAAACATGGCACAGATCATATGCACAAGTTTACTTAACAGGCTCTTCATGGCTGAAACTGTGGCACAAAAAGAACCAGGAAGATCTCAAACACATTCTACCATGTGAAGATCCGTGCTACACAAATCAGTCAGCACAAAGAACAGAAAAAAAAGCCAGAGTAAGAACAATTCTCAAAAGATCTGTCCTAAATAATAGAACAGGATTATTTTGCTTTTATACAAAGGCAGTAAAAATATCATTTGTTCATACCTGTTACAGCAAGAAGGGCACCAAAGATTTTAATCAAAGCTAGAACAAAGGATATGCCAAAATACCCAGTCAGGGAGAAAAGGAATGCATAACCATAAGTCTGAACTGGATGCTGCAACAATAAAAAAAGCCGTTTAGGAAAATGTAAAACAAACCCTGAGGTATTGCAAAATGACATAAAACTACAGACTTTAATCAACTGCTTGAGCAATAATAAGCTGTTCAAGAATGCATTCATGCAAAAATCCTTATTTAATTTTAGTTCAATAATGGAAAAATAATAATGAAATTTTAAGCTCATAAGTCTGGTCCTGTGATTTTGTTGCTTTTTAAAACATTACCCTATCTTATACATCAAAGACTGGAGAAACTTGCTTAGTTGTATGAATTATACAAATTAACCTGTTTATGTGATGGAAATAGAACTCTAGAGTGGTAAGATTTTCTAAATCATATAGAGAAAGGTTTTCCAATGAGGTGCTTCATAAAAAAAGGGAAATCTTTACACCTACCTTCGAGCAAAATGTTACTGCAGGGCTTAATCCACTAGTGCATGTTAATCCAAATAAAATATACACAAAACCTATTGAATAGGAATACAAAACCTAGAATAGTGTAAGAGAAAATAATTACTAGGTGATACTATACAAGAGGACAAAATTAAATGTTTTCAGATGCTTGCCCCTATTAATATGCTCAGCTTCTCAGAGCTGAATTTGCAGGGTTGGATGATATTTTTACTAGGATTTATATAATAGCTGATGTACAGTGAAAAGTCAACAGTAAGTGTTAGACACATTCTTCCTACCCACAACATAAAAGAAGTCTGGAAAGCTGGTCAGTTAATAATATCCTGAGGCCAGTGTCAACTGTGGTAAACCCTTCAGGTTCAGGATTTCACAGCCTATATAAAACTTCCCACAACTATGCAATTTAATAGTCTGAAGAACACGCTACACATATTTCATCTTCTGCTACCGATCCAGCACAGTAAAGATCTGCATTGCATTAAATGTGCAAAGGGTAGCACAGAATCACCAGAAATGCCACGTAAGTTTCATCTGTGTCACTTCAGTTCTCATGCATGGCACACATGCATCATGGTTATGGCATACAGGATTTTCAAATATGACCAGCTTTGGCCTAGCTGAGTGCTCAGAACACTCAGGAAACAGGTAAGCTCTTTATCTTTTCCGCACCCTTAGGCAATTCATAGCTGCATTGAGCAACACAACAATCTCCATCTACCCTTTCCCATACTGAGCCAACAGAAGTTGAAACTGGAACTGTCCATCTATCTATCCTCCCATGCAGCATGAGGCATTCAGCTGTTTGGAAAACATTTAGTAGCCTTTTCTTGTGAAACAGGGAATGAGTCAACAGAACTATTATACACAATACTGCCTAGAACATGCTGATCTACTACACTTTCAAAGCTCTGTGTCTTGATAAATTATCTCAGTTATTGGGAAAATCTATTAAAAATTGATAGCAATTCCATGAGATAACAGAACACTTATTGCTGCTCTAGAATAAAGAAGGACGAATACACATTTAAAGAGCAGACCTGCTTTCAAATACTTAAAAACCAATGACCTGATCCTCAGAGCTTCTACTTGACACTGTTTGTACACACAGAAGCCAATCCCAAGTTCTTCACTTGCCTCTGCATCCAGCTTGTCTCCCTAAGTACCCAAAGGCTTCACTTTCCACAGCCAGGAATAAGCATTACATTGCTATTTCCTTCCTAGGCAGTGTAATATACGTCACTTCCATAAAATGACAAATACGTCAAAAATCAGGTATAACCTTCCAGAACAGCGGTTACTATTTCAGCCACAAGACATCTGTTCTCTTTTCACAATTGCTGAAATCCAGGGCAATTTCCAAATTTGACAGAGTAAGAGAGACCCTGTGGATGACAGGTTCCTTTATTGTTCAATTTCATTTCCAGATCACCGTCCATTAAACATGATCTGCAATTCAGATTCAATTTTTACCCACAGTCTCAAGTATAAAAAATGATTTCCAAAATTCTGCTTGTACTTCTGCACCAAATTCTCTGAACAAAATCCTGAAGTGGAATGTCTAAACTACAAACAAAACCTTTATATTCTAAACCATTACACTCATCCTCTACAAATAGTATGAGGATCAACATTTGTCAGACTAATGCAGAATAAAAAGCAAAGTTCTGGAGACAGCAGGAGTTTTGTAGGTAAGGCAGCAACAACTGTCAAATGCACAGTGGGCAAGAAGACAGCTACAGATTGCACCTTGGTTTTGGATTTTGGAAATGACAGCTAAGGAAGGCTGCATCAGGTTATGTAGCTGAATCTCTGCCCCCAGCAGCAGTCAACAGTGAACACAAAGATAAAGTACACGAATAAAAACAAGAATACAGTGACACTTTTAGGTATATATTCTTCCACTTTCCAGAAACTTGTAGCTCAAACTTCTCGATCCATCCTAAATCACTTCTAGCCTTAAATGAAGATTCCTTTGAACTTTTTCTCCATTTATGAAGCTATTCTCATGAGAAATTAGATTTTTCTAGTTAAATATCAAATATATGCCAAATATAGAAAATACATTTCAGTAGCTTTTTACTTGTGGCATATTCATATCATGCCTTTTACAGTAAAAGACTTACTTAAATTTATTCAACTTCAGAGAAAAATATGCCAAATTCAAACAGGTTTTGTCTAAAAAGAAAAATAACCTCAGACCATATGAACAGATAATCTGTGTTCCAAGTAAATGTATAAAAACTACTGAGCAAGATGCTTTCAAAATTGTATTTCACTGAACCAGGAACAAAAATATTCACCAAGAGTTTTACAGATTTCAAAAGATTTAAAAAAAACCTGCCTCCCAAGTGCTAGCACACTCTAGAATATAAAGTACAGCAAGTAAGAAAAGTAACATGTTCCATGTAACACATGCTCAACTATACCAGAAGAACAGTGTGTATTTTTCAGAGATTAAGCACATGATCATACAAAAACCACTACATTGATCTCAGGCCTGCAGGGTAGACAAAGGAATTGTTGATAGAAATGACTGTTTCTGTAGCTGCAATATACATTTGAAGTTGCACACAGAAAGCAGCACCCTTGAAAGGTTAAAAATGAAACAGAAAAATCAGCAGAAGTCGTCAGACAAAGAGAAAACCCCAAGAACAGTACCAAAAGCTTTTTCTTTCGTAAGCAAGAGAAAAGCCCATTAAGTCCCATGCTTTGTCAATGTAGGCCTTGCCTGTGATAAAACATGTTCTTTTAAAATTGCAAATGTGGTATTTACCATTTCTGAATTAGAACCATTGTGCAACTTCATAGCTTTTTCCTGTACATTTCCTATAACTGCATCTGCGCAGAGGGCAAGGGATATTAGGACAACACCTATTAAAACAAACAAACAAACAAACAAACAAAAATCTCTTCAGAATATTCACCAGCAAAATGGTGACAAATAGTCCAAGAAATAGAAAAATAATAACCACCCCTCCCCTATAAGATATTCTAAATGTCAGCAAAAAGATTTCATGACACCACTACAAAGCAGTGCCTACCTCCAGTCTCCCTCCACCAATTAATCCCTGAGCACTGTGTGTCTCTAAGCTTGCTATAAAGAAGCCAGCTCTAGTTTTTGTAGTAACGAGAGCAACAGAGTATCAGTTGCAGTTAGTTAATGAAGATGAATAACCAGAGAATATACTCTTTTTGAGTCGTTAATCTCACTTTTTTTTTCTCCTGACAAAAGCAAATAGAAATGTTACATGTAAAGGTGAAACAAATGCAAGAGGATTGACAGAAAAAATCTTTCATTACTGAAACATTAATTTAAAAACTACTGCTCAGGTACAAACCCCATGGTTTTAGGTTAGCATTTATGCTCACAACCAAGTCACTACACAGTCACTACTATAATCAGCTTTCTGATAACAAAAACCTGATAACTCCAGTCATGTCAGTCACGGTTCATTTCCCAACCCACAAACTTTCATGACTGTTATATATAATGATGAACACAGGTTGAAATACCACTTTTCCTAAGTATACAACATTACAGAAGATACTAATCATCCAAATGCAAATCAAAACCTGCTCCAGTCTCAGTTCCCTAAAAGATTATGTCAGGGAAGAAACTAGAAGACTAGAAACAAGCACTGTTTTATTTTCTTAATCCTACATTTTTACAGTCAGAGGTGGAAGATTTAACATTTTTAAGGTCCATTAAGTTTAAGGTGGTATTTTCTTGGCAAGAACTTCTAAACCAGTGTTTTTAGTCTGGGAACCATTTCCTTTCCATGGCTAGACTTTCCAAGTCTCTTCATCGTTCAAAATTATCAGGCACTGGAAAAGGTATAACTCAATGGAAAAGATATGATAACACAAATAATATTGGTAATGCTAAAAATACAGGTATCTCATCTGCATGGATTCAGCTCTGGTCCAAATATATAGTAACAGCTGCAGCTCAGCAATTTCACTCTGTAAAGTGATGGATGCATGCCTCCATGGGCATTCTCCATCACGAGTGTTCCAGCTGTGCTTAATGGCCCAGGCACAGCCCTGGACAAATGCACGGTTCAGCATTGGACTGAGATGAAAAAGTTACCTGGAACCTGAAGCACCAGTGCACATGGAGAGGAGAAACGTGGGGACAAGAAAAATGTTAATCTTATGCCCATGATACAGTTTGGAGTGTGAGGAGAATTGTTCCACTGATTCTAGCAGCGCTGCACAGAAGCAGCAGCAGCAAAGCCATGGATGAGACCAGCAGTGTTGTACTAATGAAAAGCATGAGTCAAAACAATTGGAAAAACTGGATCCAAATTAGTTCTTAAAGAAAAATGCATGGAAACAGTTCTACACAAATCATTGGAATGAACTCAGGAATTCAGTTATGCTTTGTCATTTGAGAAAGAAATTCAACTAAGTTTTTAAATCTAAGCAGGTCAAAATCCTTGCTTTGCTTCTGATTTTAGACAATATTAAAAGGTTAAAATGTGAGAACTCCAGCAGTGTAAAAACTTCAGCAAATCTAAGATCATCAGTTAATATAAAGTAAATGGTTCTGAAATTGAAAAATACGTAAAAATTTAACTGGAAAAGACAACTAATCTTTTAAAGTCTTAAAAAGTTCCAACTGAATTTTATCATATTTATTGTAATATATATGTACTGGGGTAAGTCTTTCTTGAGAATACATGAGATATTTCAACCAAAAGGGTGCAGTTTCCAAAAATTTTAGGAACCTAAGAACTTACACTTTGAATAAAGGTCTCTTCTGCCACAGACACAGTTCTGCTAGAGCAAAGCTACATTTAAACTTACATTTTCAGTAGGATACCTGAAGGCACTCCAACAAGAACTCAGAACTTCTATGGAATGCTTCTTGTAGGAAAAACCAAGCATTTTCTTACACTGTAAAATATAATATGTCTTTACCTGTCAAGTTGAAGTTTGGTGCAACTGTGCTGTCAGCTAAAGTAAACCAAATTAATCCAAGGCTCATACAAAGGGCAGCAGACACGTCTACAATATTGTAACGCTTTCCTACAATATACAAACAGCAAGAATGGACTGTTAGCACTCTCAGAATTCCATATTTACCCTGTTTGACAGAGTAGAAGACAAAGGAAACATTGTTTAAGTGTCATTCTTCTACTTAAACAGAAGACTCAATGCTCTGGTCTTTCACAATCAGACTCAGTTTCTTCTACAACAGAAATTCCTACCGCAGGGGAGGACCCTAAGGGGAAATACCTGATTCTTGGCATCAGCTTTGGTTTGAGTCCACAGTTCCAGCACTGACACAAAGCACACCCTCCCTGACAAAGCATTCTCTTAGCAACTCCAGGCCAGCTTAGATGTTTCTTAATACTTTTCCCTCATACAAGACATTTTGGCTGCCTTTACTGACCAGAACGAAGTCAATTCCAAACACTAACAGACAGCTCTGGTACTCTGGGAACCCTACACTGTCTTATGGTTTGGGAGTGACAGGTTGTGGAGAGGAATGGAAAAAATAACAGGACATGAAAAAGCAGGAGTATATCTTGTTTGAAATAACAAGTGTATCTTGTTTGAAATAACATATTCTTTGCTCAGAAGCTGAACTTTGAACATAAGCTTCCAAGGGAACTTTGTGGAACTGATTTTTTTTAACAATAATATTAAAAAAATAGCTTCTGAGACTACAACACAATAAAAAGTTTCACAAAGCTTTAGGGAAATACCAGTTATTCTGCATTAAAATGATAAAAAATTATTCCTAATAAAAGATTACTACTGCGTAGGCATGTACAAATGTAAAGTTGAAATCTCCTCTGAAAATTCAGCTGTTTTTCAACCAGAAGGCCAGAATGACCAACAGAAACAAAAATACAGCATTCTAGATTTTGCTCCACAATACTTGCCCATGTGGAACTTTACTGACTAAATTTCTGTGTATGGAACACAAACATACTTAAGTCTTCTAAATCCAGAAACACTGACATATATTTATTCACATAACCATAACCTTTACCCATTTTTCTCCATATTCCATTTTCTCTTCTTGGAATATGCACTATGGCTTTAGGACTTCAGCCAAAGACATGCAAAATCAGGTGTATTTCTGATTAAACATTCAATCAAAATTTAGGAATTAATCTTTTCAAACAAGAATCTTTTCTTCACAAGTCATGGCTGAATTTTTCTTTCCATTTCAAGTTTGCCATTTCAATATTGAAATTGTTTCATTTATGAAGTGATTTAGTTTAGAAAACAAACTTACACTTCTTAAAAATTAGGAAAGCTTGTGTAAAAATGTTTTTCAAGTTACTTGTAGTTGATCTAATTATATTTATACATTTTCTCAGAATATGCTTCAGAAATTCTCATTTTTCCTCCTAAAGGAAAAATTCTACCAGCGGAATTAAAAAAAGTACAGGATTCCATCTGTGACTGCCTCCCAAATAAACAAATTTTAAAAATCATCTAATAGCAAGACTTAACACTTACCTTGTATAAAAACTCCACCTATCATAACTGGAATCAGCTTACAGCACTTGAAGATGACTTGAGTAGGGTAATTCAGATATCCTAAAGAGGTATTTGACAAACCCATAGTTCCCACTGTCAAAAATGCTATTATCATGTAGGTTTTGCCAGGAATTCTACAAAACATAAACATACAAATCTTGGCATTACAGACTCATCTAGAGGAGATTTACTTGGAAAAATTCAGGTAAAGAAATACTTCTGTAATACAACTTCAACATCCTTCTCACTGAATTTCACTTCATAGAAATTTAAAAATGCACATAAATGTGTGATGTCATATTCCATTTCTTTCAATTACTGTGAATAAAAAGCACAAATACAAGACAATAAAAACTTAATGGTTCATGAAGTATTCAAGCAGTAATTCTTTAACCTCCTTCTGAGAAGGTATCTTATTTACACAAGAATCAAGACAAAGGTTTCAGGTTATTTGTCACAGGGAACGCAGAAGATTGGAACACCAAGATAACCTGGATCTTAGCTCTGTCACAGGTCACAGTGACAACTTCTTTGGTGAAGTTTCCATGTGAACCTTGCCATTTTCAAAATAAAGACATTTGAAAAAAGTACCATTGTTTTATGAAACTCAACAAAAACAAGAGAGCAGTGATTCAGATACCATGAATAGAGGGGCTCGTTGAACATTTTCAGATGTTTTGTTCACAATTTGATGAAATTATCAGCTGACAACAGATGATCCAACAGTTACATTTGTGCTCACTTTGTGATTTTTTTACAGTTATTGCTGTGCATATGTGCAGCTATTTCTCATGCATACTCAGAACCACACTAAGAACATAAGGAGCTGTCTTGCTGCAATCTTATCTTATCTGTAACTCATTATGTGATGTACACATACCCTGAGGCATTGAATTCTTAAAATTTAAGAAATATAGATTTCTGCACGTCTACAAGAAGATGTCAAGGTTATAGAAAATAAAATGTAAAATATATTTCAGATCTACATTTCCAACATAATTTACTTGAAGGTCATGCTCTGTAAGCATTACCAACTGGTAATAAAACTCCATAAATACCAGTAACCCAAAAAGTAACTGCAATATTATCTGATGCATTTCAAAAAGCCAGATAACTTGAAATATAAGTTGTCAGTGTTCAAAATAAATGGAATAACTAACCAAAGTTATGTTGTTTGGCTAAGACAGAATTTTATAATCTAAATCCACTGTATGCAAAATCATCCAAGGCTGACTGCAGGTAAGGAAAACTAGTTATGTTCAACTAGAATATAAAGCAACTTTAAAATTCATGTATACCATGACAGCCTGTATTCAAGTTTCCAGAGTGCCTCAATAAAGACTTTGCAGAGGCTATAGATGGGTAGGAGGCTGCAGAATGGCTACACTGAGTCAGAAAATACCCCATTTCCATGGGATTCAAGACATCAAAACTCTCCTTGGTCAACTGCGGTGAAAACACAGAGGAGTTTTGTGGCAGAGTGTTATGAGTGCTGTCTTAAATGAAAACCACAACACTTCAGCACATCCTTTGAAGCAAAGCCACTCAGCCACCCAGCAAGCAGAGAGCAGACCTCTGACACTCTCCAAGATGCACAGCATGTTGGAGGAACCTCTTGGTGGGGAGGTGCCAATAACTGAGGCAAACATATTCACTGACAGATGGCTTCAAGAGGTGTGAAGTGCACTGGCTCTGTTCCAGATGTGATAATCCCAAGCAACACATGCATGAGAGAGTCTCTATCAGCCACCTTAAGGATGCAGCATGTTCTGTAAGTGGGACAGTGACAGCAGAGTCAACAAAACTACTTACAGGTCCAAAATCCAAGTGGGTGCTTCTAAAATATTCTCTAACATCATCCAGCAAATTCACTTCCTTTTATCTACAGAACTGCTAGCAATGTCTCACAGTACTCACGTTCAAAAAACAGAAATTGTATTTACCATAAGTATCAAATACTTCTAATTTCATGGACAGTGGGTAAAATGCTTGGAAAAACACATACCTTCTTCGTTTGTCCTGAATCAACTGCAATTCTATTAATCCAAAAATGGAATAAAATCCAAATTGCACTAAAGTGAGGTACCAGCCAAAAGGTTTAAAACCTTCCACTGAAAATATCAATTCCTATAAAAAACAAAAACCCACCAAAGTCATATACATACACCAAAATATTAAATGGATAAAAAGAAAAACCAACAAAAACAACAGACCTTTTTCCTTCATGTACATGCAAATCTAGCCTTTGCAAATGCTGGTTATTAACTAGATTTATCTGCCATATGTAACTTGCAAAGTATTGAAAGAGAAAAGACAATTTAGGTTCTCCAAAAAGAAAGAAGAAAATTTACTGTTGTTGTAAATACACTAAAATTAATGGATCAATTCATTAGGGGAATCCATTTGGTCCATTAGTAATTATATTACAGATAGCTCCCCGCCTGCTTTTTTGCTGCTTTTCAGTTCATTTACTTCAGTAGACCATTTTTATTCACATTTTATAAATATCCCAGGATTAATTTAAAACAAATTTTCTCTAACAAACATCTTAACTGATAATTTTCAGCTCTTAGGAATGCACACCTAATATTTTGAGTACCTACATTAAATAGCACTTGAGAGTTCATAAATTTGCATGCTGTAGTATTTTAAACCAGAGCAATTTGTTATGGAAAAATGCATACAGTGCATAAGACTTATGTAGATGTATCAAATAACAGAAGTTATAAGTTTCTAGTTACAGAAACAAAAGGCTACCTAATATTTGCCTTTTTGAGAGTCTGCTTTTAATTACTGATCACGTTCTCTTAATTCTTTTGAAGCAACCTTATGTTAACAAACTTCTCAGCTGCTTTTGAAAACTGCATTAGAAACATGATTTTTAATTATCAAGTTTTTTCATCACTGCTTTATTGAGAATACTCAATTAATTTAAAAACAATTTAAAAAAGGGAACAGAAATGCAGCTGCTCAAGATAAGAGAGAAAAAGATTAGCAGAATGGTAAATGTTTAACTGAAATGGCATAAACATTGCGCTTCTGTCTAACAAACTACCACAGTACATGTTTCAGCTCTGTCCTGAGAGCAGAGAGAAAAATAAGGCAACTGTAACTGTACAGTACTCCTGGAACTTAGGGAGACCTAAAGGTTTCAGCATCAACGAAGACTTGGGGGTTATCTTGCACACAGAAGTAAAACATCAAGCTATGAAAATTGAAGTGATCTACACTTTACAGGCACATAACCATAATGCAAACTTAGATTATATATTACTTGTTGTTATGGAATACTGAAAGGCTGACTTTGCAGTAACTATCTAGTTTAAACATTTACAAATATTAAAATACACATGATATTGTTATGCTATTGAAAAAGAAAAGGGGTAGGAGGAACTGGCCTAAGACACAAGTTCATAATATTTACCTGTAAATATCCATAGATTAGATAAAACATAAAAACTCCAGAAACACAGATGAAAAATTGAGTAGGTTTGCTAAATTTGCTGAGATTCATGCCAAGAACTACAACATCATCTACTGATTTGATGTGGGGAGACATAGCTTGAGATTTGGAAGGTACGCTGATGGAAATGTATTTTCTCGATGAAGTGAATTTCAGATCCATGGCTCCTGGTTCGCTGCATTCGGGGCTACTGCTGGCTTCTGCCTGCTTTTCTCCTTCTGTGCCTTTTCTGTCTAAAAGCTGAAAGACATGCTAAAGTCAGATGGGACATAACAAACAGCCTTCCAACTACAACAGTAAATGAATGTGACATTTATAGGGAAAATATAAAGGTTTCAGAGTTTTGTTGAATTTTTATTCACAAATTTTACTTATCTTTTCTGATGTCCAAAGTTAACATCAGTTAACTTTGTTACCACCACAGTTAACACCAGAGGCCGTCAACACTTTATGAAAGCAGTTTTGCTTCATTCCTACACTCGACATAGCAAACAAACCAACCAAGCAACCCCAAAACATCAGCAACAGGAAACCAGCTTGAGTTTTCTCAACAGCTCCAACTGGTCCTATCATGTACTCAGAGGAGTGACCACTTGGGAGAGAAGTGATCTCCATGACCAACCCACCGTGAAAGAACTGGTATGGAAGCACTGTGGTTCTGCCTGCTTTCCTTCATCTTCCCAGCAAAACACACCACACCAGTCCACAACATGGGAAGCCTTGCTAAAAAACTACAGATTTGAGTCTATGACAGTAACAAGCATGGAAGTGGAAAGAGTTATGCCCTCATCCTCATGTTTATTCACCATTTCTTGCACAGTTTTTCAGAAAAGAACATGGAGATTGAAACAGGTAGACTGAGATGCCAGTCTCAAAAATCAGACTGCTTATCTGATGAGGTCTATGATATGGCAATCCCTTTAATATTTATCAAATGCAGCTATTTCCACATGTAACAGAAAACAAAACTGGATGACTGAAGCTTAGAGAAGGAATGTAGCAGCTTAGCAGACTGAGATGCAAATAATTCTGTTCTCCAGCTCAGCAGACAGCAGATAGGATATTTGAGGATTTCTTCTAAAGATAAAACATACAGGTCAGCCAATTGTCCCAAGATTATTAAGTGTAGGTCAGCATCAAGTTCAGTGTGCAGTCAATAATTAAACTGTGTTTGTCCCAACTGCTTAGTGATTTGTTTTTCCCAGCTCAAGAATAATTCTCCTCATCACACATGTACAAAAAATGCTTTCCCCATTGTTTTTAAATTGAAAATGTCCTAGTATATTAACACTAGATCACGCAATAAATGCAGTCTGCAAGAACACGGGTAAATGCAATATATTATACAATACTAGACATTTTAAGGTTAGCTGAAAAAATGAAGTATTAGTACAAAGCTTGCAATGTGCTTATGTTTCCTTTTTCACACATTTTTTGTGAAAAATTATCAGTTTGGAACAAGACTCCTACTAGAGCTCTGAAAGAACTTGTTGTGGAGTATAATAGAAGTTAAGGGACCATAACAATTATTTGTGCTTAAATTCATAGCTCTTCAGCTGAAGATCAAAAGTGAGAGGTAGAAAATTTACCCCTGTGGATTTTTAGCTAATCCCAACAAAAAGTGACCATAAAACAAAAGAAAAGAAAGCTTTAGACTATTTTAGTAAAACCAGAAAAGCACTAATGTCAGACAATGAGGCATGAGTGAGCCTTCACATACAATATAATAGAGTTCTGATCACCCTCAGAGAAAGACTGAAAGAACAATGGCAAACAAGGGGTATTGGGATGGAGGAACAGGCTGCCCATCTTAGGAACTGAAATGAGATGAAAGTATAACTTACTTAGCTTAACAAAATCCCAATGAAAAGAAAACAGACCTGCTTTCAATAAAAGTATGGAGTACCTCTAAGGAGAAAAAATAGTTTTAAGTTTAAGGACAGAAGAATGAGAGCAAGTGGGTATGAAGTGATCATGACCAAACTTACCCTTTCCATCTCTAGACTATCTGTATTCTAGAACAGCTTAAAAATGAAAGAAGGAACAATTGAACTGGCTTTTTTAAAGATGAAGCTTACAAAAGCCATAGTGTACAGCTGTTGAGATTGGGCATGATAAAGAGCAGTCCTTTTTAATCCCATGTTTACAGCATGCCACCACCGAGCTGCCTGCAAAAGACGCTTGGTGATCCTGCTTGATCCAGGATATGAATTACTGCTCTCCCCAAAAGATTTGCATGCAAAGGCAGGACTTCCAAGTTCAAGCCCAAAGATCAAATCCCCATGAAGGAAAACCAGTGTAGTTCGGAACATGTCCCTTGCTGGCATCTCAGCTGGATTTGTATTTTTGCTGATGCCTGCTGAGCTCTTTCCTGTCCAGTGAACACTTCCTCTCGATGGGCACCCAGCATTTGTTAATGCCACAGTGGAACAAGCGCTGCAGGAGCAACCTGAGCCTCGTTTCTCAGCTAAGTGGAAACACAGTGTGACATATGCTCAGAAGAAGACATGGACATGTACTGTCATTGGTGCCTCAGGAGTCCAAAAACTGCGAGTTTTAGTGAATGTTGAGAGAGCTTGCACAGCATCAAGGCCTCTTCCTCCCTCTGCCTGCCCTTGCAGTGAACATCCTGGCGTGGGGGCAGCAGGCTGGGAGGGGGCACAACCTGACAGATGACCTGAACTAACCAGGGATATTCCATGAAGTGTCCTGGACAGCCACAAAATGAGAGGAGGGGGTTCGGGGAGGTCGGCCAGCTTTTGCTCAGGAACGGGCTGGACATTGATCTACCTGTGGGATGAGTGATCCTCTTTACATCACCTCTTTTGGTTTGCTTCTCTTTTCCCATTTTTTCCTCAATTTCTTAAAAATATTTATCTCAACCCATAATTTTGGTTTTATACTCTTCCTTTCCTCTCACTCCATCACTCTGAGGGTAGTGAGGAAAGTGAGCAAGTGGCTGTGTTGAGCCAGTGCTGAGCCACCTACCAGCACTGAATCACACAATTAACAGAATCTTTGATTTTCAACCATTCCTATTAAAAATATTTTCTCAGGAACACCATCAGATATTACAGTCTCTCCACTTAATTTTTTGCAGATTATAGGGTCTGTCATGAAAGTGGTAAGAAACACTGATCATTCCAGACACACCCACGACCATCCATAAGACTATGATACATGGTAATTGCTTTTCTCTACATCCTTCTAGGAAAATTATGTAACAGCTGAAGAAACTGTAAAAGTACAAATGCATTTGAAACAGTCTCCATCAAGTAATTTCATTAGCAACAGTGACAGAACTCTTCTGAAATTCACTGTGACTTCCCAAATTGCTATTTTACTAAGTATAAAAACGGTTATTCCTATTCCTCTCATCGAAATCCCTTAAGGAACTAATTCACGTCTTGAACAAACATAGAGCAAACATCTGTTTTATGCAGAGTTAAGAGCTGTCCTGATTTGTGTAAAATATCAATTTCCCTCCTTTCTTTCTCCTCCTGTGTGTAAAAGTGCACACAACACATTCTTTAGATCAAAGACTTCCTCTTTCTCTCCCTTTAAAAAAAAAAAAAAGTCCCTTGCAGATCAGTACTTTAACCTAAAAAATAGCGATTATTACATGAAGGAGAAACAAATGAACACGTGAGTAGAAAAGCAACATTTCTTTGGCCTCCAAGAAGTTAACGACTTGTACTAAGCATGGAAAAAAAAATCACGAAGGAGCTCGAGCCTTGGTTGGCAAAGGATTATTAACATTGAAGAACATCTGTTAAACCCATAATTTTGACAGAAACCAGTGTCTTAGTACGCTCAGAAAAACTGCTCGCCTGAGACACGCAAGGCAAGCTCCACGCTGGCCTTGGCCACGGTCCCCTGGCGACCGTGCCAGAAATGCCCGGTGGCAGGACAGCGGCTGGCACCGCAACAGGATGCGCCAGGTGACAGGGACGCCAAAGTCCATCTGCGGGAAACCCGAGCAGATACTCTGCTCGGCGCTACCCGCGTCCCGCTCCAGAGGCAGAGGAGGGAACGGGACAGGGTCCCGCGCGATCCCTGAGGCTTCCTTCCTGCCCGATCCTCCGCGCCAGGCGTGTCCCTTCCCGAGCGCCCGGCAGCTGTCCCGGGCAGGGCCGGCACGGGCTCTCCGGCCGCCACGGGCC
>VXBQ01002333.1:42180-129600 GCA_013400175.1 Phainopepla nitens
CAGCCTGTTCTAGTGCTCTGCCACGCTCAGTGCAAAGCAGTTCTTCTTCGTGTTGAGGTGGAGCTTCTGTTTCAGTTTATGGCCATTGCTCCTCATCCTGTGTCCGGGCACCACTGAAAAGTCTGGCACCACCCTCTTGGCACCTGCCTCTGAGATATTTATGTGCATTAATGAGATCCCCTCTCAGCCCTCTCCAGACTAAACACCTCCAGCTCACTGAGTCTCTCCTCATAAGAGAGATGCTCCAGACCCCAAATCGTCTTTGCGTCCCTCTGCTGATTCCTGTCCCGGAGCTCCGTGTCTCTCTTGTGACGCGGCCACCGGAGCCCGGGCCAGGTGTGGCGAACTGCCTCAGGGTGGGGACTGCTGAAGGCAGAACCTTTTGAGCCGCTTGCTCTACAAGTGTAGTGTCCCTCACCAGCGTCAGGGATCGGATAAAGGAGAAGGAGCAGCCCCTGCTGCGGGGTTTCAACACCGTACGTTTATTAAACTTCGAGATCCCCAGCAGGAGAAGCCCCGAGCACTTCTGTGCACGGTAGTAAATACGACCAAAAACCGATGGGCGGACACAAGCAGGTGACCAATTGGGAATTTCTGGGAGAGGAACGAGGGGATTTGTTTATAACTCTAGGGCCAATTGGGGTAGGGCGGAGGACCAAGGGGGCATTGAAGATGAGGGGAATGCCCAGGAGGCGTTATGGTTAGGGATTGGTTCAGGACGAAACTGGCAGGGATAACAAAGTGTGTGGATATAACGAGGGACAGCTAGGGGGAAGACGTAACATAGGAGCGAACCATTAGACATAGAACTGTAAAATATAAAATAAAAATATGCATTGCACCGTCTTGTACTGAGTAGCCCAGAAGCGGTCTCAGCACTCCAGACGTGGCCTCCCCAGAGCCGTGCAGAGGGGCAGAATCACCTCCTTCCGCCTGCTTCCACACTCTTCCCGAGGCACCGCAGGGTGCCAGCGCTCCTGCTGGCAGGGCAGTAACTCCGCTGTGTCCTGCCCCGCCGGAGAGCAGCCGGGACGTGCGGAAGGAGCCCGGGCTGGCAGGAGCACCGGGAGGGGCTGAGGAGCTCCTTGCCTGCCTGGGCTCCCTGCAGCTGCCGGGAGGAGTCGCAGGGACACGTGTGGGGCTGTCACCTCGCCTCCCAGGTGTGCTTCGGTCAGCGGCTGCTGTAGGTCCTCAGCGGCTGGGACTGCCTTAATAATCTGGAAAAGCCTCCCGGAGCAGGCGATCGTATTTCACAGCACGGTGGTATTAAGACTGCTGAGAGTCCTGAAAAAGTTTTTTTCTGAGGTTTGGTTGATGCTCTGCTGTTCTGATATGAGCAATGAATCACCCACCCAAAGCTGCTGCTTTCATAAGGAAAAAAAAAGACAAAAATGCGTTTAGAGAGAGGTATGCTTGTGATCATTCCATGTGAGGCTGCAGGAAGGAAATAATAAAAGTATTTAATAATGACAAGTGAAAAGGTAAATGAGAGCAATAACAGCAGAATGCATAGAGCATAATGGCCAAAGGAATCAGGTAAAGAACTTAGAAGAAAAGTAGCTAAAGGCATTTTGGGCAAAATGTCTAAATTAGATGTAGCTTGAAAATACATAAAATCCAGTTATTATTCATATCAGTCTATAAAATGTCAGTGCTGTGTTTTCTGTAATTATATGCAGAAGTATTTAACATTATACATAATCACTACAGGACAATAGATATATATTTAGGAGAATCAAGCTTTTGTGCTTACAGTGTTTTATAAGTTTTTTTATCTTATCCAATGTTAGTGTAGTAAATCAGTGTGTATTATAGATAGTAGCAACAAGTGCACCAACATTTAACATCGTATTTTTTAATGGTATTTATTAAGTGACAAACACCAAAAAGAAAATGTGCACTACATGGTTATTTAAAAACAAATAAACAAAAATTTGAACCCCCTAAAACCTTTTAGCAACTAGCTATTTCTGAAAAACAGAATTATTGAGAAAAATACTCGCAGCCACCCTGTGAAGTTCCAGTGCTTCTTGGTTTGTTTGCTTTACCTGATTGAGGGATTTCACATTTAGCGGACAATTGCGCTTCTTTTGCAACAATATGGATGGTGCTTTTCACTGTCTCCATGACAGAAGTAACTGCCCCAGTAACTTAAGTAAATATATTCAAGCTTGGATCAGCTGGGATTTTCTAGTTTCCTGTAAATAAATTCTCTAGATATATCAGCTGTAATAAACTTTACTGTTACAGGTGTAGGTGGAGTGATTACACAGGAAGCTCCACCTGAACATGAGGAAGAACTTTTCTGTGTGCGTGGCTGAGCACTGGAACAGATTGCCCAGAGAGGCTGTGGGTTCTCCCTCACTGGAGATGTTCAGGATTCTCTTTCACTGGAGATATTCAAAAGCCACCTTGGATACAATCCCAAGTAATGTGCTTGAGGGGACCCCGCTTGAACAGAGTGGTTGGTCTAGAGGACCTCCAGTGGTCCCTTCTAACCTCATCTGTTCTGTGCTTCTTGGAGTGTGCCTTGCTGACTCAGTGGAAGCAGGCACAGAGCAGGAAAAACCAAACTTGAGCACTAAATTGGATTGACTAAATAATCTGTAACTGGATGGAAGGAGCCTGGGTATGTGAGGCTCTTGATTAGGAAGAGTGTTGAGGAGAGACACACTGGCAGATGTGATCTGATATTCCCTAATATCTGAGACTTGTTGATATCCTATTGTTCTTTTTTTTTAATTCAGAAATGTAGAAATGAGTCTGCTTGATTTTGGGAGCTCTCCTGCCTGTTGTTAAAGAGCATATATTTTGCTGTTTGCAAGGTATTTTTCTATTGCTATTATCCATATTCCATCATTCCAACTGGAGAGTGGCATGTTTGCTGGAGAATGTTCTCTTTAAATAAAGCAGAAGAGTTAACGGTGAGTAGGATGTTTATTATTGATCTCACAGATGCTTTTGCAGTTCTGCAATATGAACACGTATGGATTACTGGTAAAGCTGGAAAGCAAATTACATTTTCTTTTATAGTTTGTAAAAATGAAGTTAGGGCTTATGAAAGGTACTGGACTCAGGCTCTGGGGACCTAACTTCTCTGTTTATCCAGGAAATAGATGTTGTACATCACAAGCAAAGGCAGTGGAAGTATTAAAGATCTCAAAGTTCTCACACTCCCTGTCTGTACATCTCCTTCTTGACCTACTCAAGGTACCAATAGGAAACATTAGTCTGTGCACAAACTTAGTCCTAATTTTTTTTCTTTTGGAAGGTACACAATAATGCAGTTGGCTGTAGTTTTATTAACAAGAGCTTTCATTCACTACAGTCTAATTTAGAAATGTCAGCTCCATAATAATCTTTGTTGCCTTTGTTGTCTGGCCTAGATTGTTTTCATGCTCATTCAATATGAACAGTTCTAACTTTTCTGCAGTGAAATGGTACCCCTGTACCCACTTCCCATACACTAGGTTAGGAATTAATCAGAATAAAGGTGTTAGGCACTTCTTATTTGTGAAGGGAGCACAAATATGGAATAGTTATAATAGGTGCACATCTTGCATTTTGTTAATGGGCTTTGGACAGTAGTATCTTCGTGGCATAATATGTGTTGCTATTAAGAATTTAAAGGAGTAAAAAATATTTGCTGTGTGTGGCAAAATTACCCAATACTGGTATGTTTCCCCATGAAATGTACATAGGTATACCATGAGTGACACAAGTATCCATGAACATTTTCACTAGGGTTATAAATAGAACCAAGCTAATGAAGCAGAACAATGAGGGGGGTTTGCTATATTTCAGCGTGAAAGGCAAATTAATACCACTTACTAATACTTGAACCCACCTGTCAGAGATGTGTGTTATTTTTAGAATCTTCTGTGTTGACTAAATCAGGGCATAAGCCAATGAGGATGCAGTTTGTGAGTCTAGATACAGTTGAAGCTAATGTCATTTACTGGTTTGTCATCTTTATCAAAAATGGTGGGGAATTACATGCAAAGTGACCAATTTTCCTGTGAATTTTCTTTTAGGGTTTACATTTGAGACAATTAAGTATTACACAAAAGTAAGTATTTTGGTTCGATGAAAATGTGTTTTGGCTGTTGTAACTGGTCATCTGCTGAGTTAGTGGGGGTTAGGTAAACCTAGAAGCTTGGCTGACAGAAAAAACAGCAGCTGTTTACCTCTGTAGCATGGGGAAAAGGGGGAAAACAATAGTTCTCCTGTTGACTGACATAATGATATTTCTGATAATTTAATACAGTAAAATTTTTCTGCCAGCTTTGTACAGGTTTTGATTACTGTTACTCTGAGATGGAGTAGAATGTATAGAACAAAATAAATAAGACGCACAGAAGAAAGACTCGATGGGCTTTTTGCTAGGAATATTTTTTAAATTAGAAATGAGTGCCTATCAAAACTGAAGATGGCCAGTTAAGTATAATAATATAAATGCAATTAAAAATGCATATGTTTTAATATATATTATTAAAATGTGTATGTTATTTAGGCTCCTATAATAAATATTTTCTGAATACTTTCCTATAATTTTCTCTACTTAAATTCCAGCTGCAGTGATTTTTCTTAGCCTAATTTTAAAAGCATTTTCTAATGTATTCCTTGTACAACTGCATTTTACTGCCTCAGAACCTAAATTGTGGCTTTAACAGTAACAAAAAGCCCTATGATTATAGAATACAGAGTTTGAAATGTGTGATACATCACTTCATATTCAAGGGAAAGCTATTGTATCTAGAATTATAAAGTTAAATGAAGGTTCTGCCTTTTGACATTACAAAGTACTGTAATACTGATTTTTAAATTTTTAAATTGCACTTAAAACACGGACCATAGGGCCAGACAGATAATCTATCAAGAGTTGATAACAGTCTAGATACAACTTCATTATTTCTGTCTCGTCACTGGTGCATATAAATGCTAGTACTTAGAAATGCAAACAGTAAGTAATTTGCTCAGTGAGAGTGGATGTCCAGATGTATATTCTACAACTTTTTGGGATAACAATGTAGGGAATTTTGCAGTCATAACCAGCACAAAAATTATGCTTAAGCCAGGATACATTAAAATAGTTTTGTATTTCGGGGTTGGAGGTGGTTAAAGTAACTTTAACTGGTCAGCTTAGGTCACAAGCAGCTTTCTTTGGAATAACTTCTTTTTATTTATACACAGTTGTGAATGGGCTTATGACTTGGTATTGACAGCATTACACTGAGGACACTCCTGGTCATGGGAGTAAAAGGGGTTTCACTTGTGCCTGCAGGTCTTGTGTTACGCTGGGGACAATGGCAGAATAAGTACTAGTGAGGCAGGTTGATTGATAGAATGTTTTCTGTAAAATTTTCTCACCATCCTATTGCATTATTTTTGAAATAATTTAGGGCCTTCTAGACCATAAATAATAGAGTATGTTGTGGCTGTGCAAAGTTTGAATTCAGGCCCTGCTTCTGAGCAGTGAAGACGTGATGGATGTTTTTTCTTGAAGTGTAAGATCTGGAAGGTTTGCTCAGTGAGAATGAATCTGTTTATATGTCCTGGGGATATATGATGAGTGTTTTGATAAATGTTGAGGGATATCTTGGCATGAGAGGTAACCTACAAACAAGTGTTAGGTCAGATCAAAGGTCTGTTTAGTCATTCTCTCTAATGGAGTCTAGGGAGCTGAGGATATGTTTAGTCGTCTCTCTCTTAGCATAGGCCCCTAGCTTGTGCTAGTAACTTGTATGGAGGTTGTGTGTAGATTGTTTAATGGCCTCTAGACATTCCTCCTACACTTTGTCTATTGCTTTGAAGTCATTTAAGTTTCTGCCCTTTGTAATGTTCAGCTGGGGGGCTTTAACAGATTATCAGCCTGCATGTATCTAGTACGGAGCAGTAGTGCGAAGGTGATTGTTAAGTGAAATTACCACAGGATGGTTTGGGTTGGAAGAGACCTTATAGATCATTTATTTCCAATCACCCTGTCATATCAGGGACACTCTTCCACTTGACCAGGTTGCTGAAGGCCCCATCCAGTTTGGCCTTGAATGCTTCTAGGGATGTTCCACCCACAACTTCTCTGGGCAATGTGTTCCTCATCATAATCACACTAAAGAATTTCTTCCTAATATCTGATGTGTACCTACCCTCCTTCAGTTTAAAGCCATTCCCCTGCATCCTGTCACTACAGGCCCTTGTAAAAAGTCCCTCTCCAGTTCTCCTGCAGGCCCCCTTTAACTACTGGAAGGCTGCCCTAAGGCCTTTCCAGAACCTCCTCTTCTCTAGGTTGAACAACCCCAAGAATCTCAGCCTGTCTTCACAGGAGAGCTGCTCCAGCCCTCTGATAGTCTTCATGACCCTCCTCTGGACTTGCTGCAACAGGTTTTTTGGTTTCAAGTGGATACTGGAGAAGAAAGATTGATATTTCTCAGAAGAAGAAAAGAAGAATATGGGGGGGTCTATTTTATACTTCCGATTGGTAACTTTAAGGATAGAATAAGTTTGGACAAGCTTGGCTAGAGAATGACACTTTTAGATAAGCATAAAAATATTTTATATTGAATTGAAATTAATTTGAAACAAAACTCCCAAGTTTCTGAAGTTCATTCTTCATTGCATCCTAATTCCTCTTAAAAGAGAATTGAAGTAGTTTTTATACTACATTGATTTCTTCTTCTGAATTAGTTTATAAGTTAATAATTGGTGTCAAAGAAGTCTATGTTCTTTGCTGATGTACTAGAAAATAAAATCAGCTGGGAATTAGTCACAATTGAAGTTAAAAGCAAGATACTGTATTTATTACTAAAGACATAGTGTAATAAATAATGGCTTTTATACGTAGTCTCAAATTTTCTGAAGGCAAGATTGTGAGAAACCTCTGTAGATAATGTAATCTGAAGTAACTAACGTGTTATGCATGGGAAGGTATTGAAATGAATTTTCACATCACTTGTTTTGTACTCATGGGTGTTTTAATGATATTTTATAGTGTCTTAGTAGTATCTTTCGAAACTAAAGCAGCATTCCTCTGAAATAATTTTGCTACTGCTTTCTTGGCATCAGAACTGGTGTGCTGCCAGATATGATGACATGCTGACATTTAAATGGACTCTAGTGCCTAACGTAAGAAGGGAATGCAGATCTCCCTGTTGTGTTAACTCTTCCTGATGTTTTACAAGGGTTAGCAACTTGTCCTCTGCTGAACCATTTTAATGGTAAATTTTCTTAAGATATCCTAATCTCTACCCTGCAGTTATCTGAGAATGGGTCCATATAACACACTACAGCAAAGTGTGTTTGCAATTGAGCCTATTTCTCCCTGCCTCAAATTAACATAAAATTATATCTTCCCTGTGTGAAAAGCCTACAGAGAAATTACCAGAGGAGTCACAGAGCTGAAAACAAAGATATTGTCTTCTTGTCATTGGATATATTTTCTTTTGAACTGACATATGCCAGGTACAGCTTCCTCTGGTCCTTTTGGTGAGAAATGTTGTTCAATTTCCGCAAAATTCAAGTGATCAAAGCTGTCAAAGCCAGACACTTCTGTAAGTGCCAGCTTCCCCCTCTGGCATATTCTTTGCTAAAAAGTTCCATTTTGTGTTGGTTTGTATAACTTGGTGTCATCAGGAATGTTTTCTGTTACAGATGTTCTGGAAGACCTCTAAATATTTAATTTACATTGTATTTTACTTTTAGAATAATTTTTTTTTAAATTGTTACATTATCAGTATCTTGTTTGTCCATTAGTAATAATGTCTCCTAATTATACTTGAATCTTTTTTATTACTACAATAATATCTAAATTCTTTCAGCAAGACAGGGCTTGAGTTGTGGTAAAATTTGCATAAACCTACAGCAAATAAGATTCTCTAACCAGGGGAGTTTATAATAGGGAATAACTTAGGGAAAAAATAGAAATATATACTAATTCATATGATGCACTTTTGGTGTAGCACACCCTCTGCATGGTCACTTTTTTTTTGGGTGTCTCCTGCTGTGCGTAGAGAGAATGCAAGGATAACTGGAATTCCATTGTCTTTTTCAAGTTTGAGGTTTATCTGCATTATTTGTGTTATATTGGTTTCTTTTTATTAGGATTAGGTGTACTGGTAAATTTGCTTTTTAAAGCATTGGCTTTTCAAAATAGGGTAAGATACGATGTATCCAAAGTCTATCTGAAATGTTTGAACAGAATAATATTTGGAGGCATAATAAATTGTCTTAGGTTGAAAAAAGACAGGTATCTGCTAGGGAAAGCTAGAGCCTCCCTTGGAAAACCCCTCCCTCCGAATTATTATAATTTTGAAATTAAATGGCTTTCAGGCAGGATATGGGGAAGGAATAACCGTCCTTTACTAGTGCGTATAATAAGATATAGAAAAACAACAATAACTGCGATACAACAACAGAGAAACAGAGTCAGGGACCCTGTAGCAGAGACGAGAAGAGGATGGGGAAGGCTTTTGCCTCACAAACCCCCTGGGCAGCCGATCCTGAGTGCTCCGGCAGGACTCCGAGGGGNNNNCCCCCACCCCCCTCTTCCCCCTAGGCCCGGCCAAACTCATTGTCTCCCAAAGCACTCATAAGCACCAGCCATCAGGTTCCCCCGCAACAAATGGGAGAAAAATTCCACAAGAGAGAATGCAAAGGAACAAAAGGAATAACACCCAACCCTCGACATAAATGCAGCTGACAAAGATAAATTAATATCTAGAAAGTTAAATACAGTGCCTTAAGACTTGTTCTGTGTATTATGTGACTTTATGGCCTTCATAAAAAATCCTCATGGATGCATCCAGCATCTAACTACTCAGGGATCATGCCCAAAGCTGTGCTCAACTCATTACACAAACATTCAGGAGAGGACAGTGTAAAAAATGGGTTAACTTCTAGATAATAGAAAGAAATTGTGGAAAAAAGAAAAGGATATATTTTTTTATTAAATTTTGATTTTATTGAATTTTGAGTTCTAGTTTATAATTTTATTTGCATAATTCTTACAGCAACTGAGTTACTCCTGTAGGCATTAAGTAATTAAAAAGCACTACATTTCTTTAAGTATTTATTGAGTTGTCATAGGTACTTCATTTTTATTTCATTTTTATTAACATTTCATGCACTAAATAAAAGAGAAAAGTTTACTGATTTTGCATGAAATTGCTAATTCCACAGTCTGTGAGTACCCATCACACCATGAAGCAAAGAATGTAATTTTTTGTAATCTTCTACAAAAAAAGAGTAGATTATGTATTTTTTGAAAAGCACCACTATTTTTTTTTTTGCCTCTTTTTTTTTCTGGAAATAGTAATTGCAATAAAATGGCATACCATCTCCAAATATGCTGAAATGTCAGACTATTTATTGCCATAGTAGAGATATAAAAATAAACTAGTTTTGCTTTACTGAATAAACAACCAAAAATATGTTGATTATGAATATGTAAGTGTCATTTATATGTGGGGTGGCTGACTTTTTCCCATCTGTCAAATCTATACAGATTAAGAGTCTGATGTAAATGTCAATATGAATCCAAGTATGACAGCTCTATTTATTTCTAAACATGATGTACACTGTGGTGCCTGTTTCTGTAACCAAGTGTGCCTGAAAATTAAGTGTGTCATAAGAATTCATTTAAAGAAACAGCCTACAGTCTGCTAAAGACATCATATAAAGAAAAATATCCTTTTCAAGAAGGGAATTTGTTACTTGACTGTTTTAATGTGAATTGTTTCTTCTTTGCAGCATGTCTACTATGTCTTTGGTAGCCAACCTGATTATCCCATATCATAAAAATTTAGTACCTTTCTACTGCAGTAGTTACTGGGTTATTGTTCATTTTGAAGGTATAATCAAGTCCATAAATTGCTAACTCTGCTGCTGAACTTTAGCTCAATAATGTGAAGTCTTTTTTTTCCCTATGGTCCATCTTGCAAGCTTTTTTCCTTTGCTAAGCAGTTTAAACTGATATTTACAAATAAGTGGAAGAGCATTATAATGCATATTATTCTCAGTTTAATACAGTTATATTCTGATTGCTTGGATATGTTGAAGGTAGTGTATTTCTGCATTATTTTTTCTTTTCCTAAACCTTCACAGCATTATTATTTGGGGTAATCTGGCCAATTCAGCCAAAGCATTCAGCATGTTCTTTATAGACCCAAATCACATTGCAACATGGCTAGGTTGCAGTGTTCTTGGGCTCCATTAATTATATTGTTTAGTGATACCTGGAGCAGTAGCATTATTAATGGTGTGTGAGAAAGATGAAAATTACTTGGGGCACAAAAGCTGGTGGCAGAAAATCCTTCTACAAGCAAGAATCGGCAGGGTTCACCATAAAGGAGTAAAGGTAGTGTTAAATGATTTTTGTTTAGGTAGAAACTAGTGGCCTCTAGTTCCTGTGTACCCACTGCATTTAGTTTTGAAGATTAATCAATTCTTTTAAAGAAGGAGAAGAATAAATTTTGTAGGTTTGTTAACATAAAGCAATGTTCTTTTATTGGTAATGGCAGTGGCAAATACTTTGACTGGTAAAATTGGTTAGAATTATTCTATTTGTGTGAGCACTCGTCTCAATCAGCCATTCTGAAAACATGTTATACTACAGTTGTGTTAAAAGAGCACCTAGTTGTATAGAAAACATCATTTCATGGTCCTTTGCTTGTAAGGTATCACACTTCAGTTATCTTAAAGGCCATTTCTTATGAGAAGTATCTAGAACTATGCTATTTGCAAGCTGATAGTTTGGAACCTCTTATTAGGAACTCTTTGATAGTTCACTCACTAGAACAGTTTTCCAGGGCTCCCTCACCAGGATCATTGTTTTTGGCTGAGGTGTCTGGACATCTTTCAGTGACTCTTCCAAAACAAAAATACTGATATTTTTTTAGATTGAAGCAAATTTCCTTTGTGTAATTTTCCATGGGATTCTTCAGTCTCTTAATGTTCGGTGTTTTACATGCTGGAGTGTCCACGTAAGTGTTTAAGTTGCTTGACTACAAAAACTGAACATCTGCTCAGCTCAGTTCAAAGTGAGTGTAGTGGTAGGCATGACCTTAAGTGGTGAGCACTGATGTTGCATGACACACTATCCAGTTTTAACATTTTTTATTATGAAAGAATGAAAACCATTTTGTTTGCTCATTTTCTGAAGTGAAAAGTCATCTGCATAGAAATGTGGCCTTTTAGTCTAACCACTTATCTGTAATACTTTAATCTAGTACAGTGTCTGATAATTTCTGAAGCTGATGTAAGGTCTCACAAGTCGTCCTTCAACACCATGCTGTTTTTATTCCAGCTCCTGTTTGTAGGTGAGAAAACTGAAGAAGTGAGTGAAGCATTTATAACACAGTGGGCAGTAATACTTGTACTGTTAGAGCTCATTAATTCCTTTCACAGCCCAGTGATCATTGTCCCAGAATGCTCCAGCTTTAAGGACAGTTTAACTTTACTTTGCCATTTAAAATGTAGGCTGATTCTTATAATATTATTTTTTTAATTTTTTGCAGAAGACAGGCATATTTGTTCTCAAAATTTTGCTGGCTCAGTGCATTTACCACTTTTTTTTTCATTTATTTATATATGTATGTTTCTGTTCTGTGATTTTTTAAAAAAATATTTGTGCATGTAGCATAGTAATGGAAAAAGTTAAATTCAACCTAATTTTAGTTGGATGATATTCAAGAGTTACTCAGGATCAGTAAGGCTTCTCTGTGAATAGTACTGTTGTATAAGTAAACTTTCCTCCTAATAGTTTGTGCCCATTTCATTAGTAGAAAATTAAGCCTGTGAATTATATAATGAATTTTGAGGAATTAAAATGCAACTGAACTACTAACCAAGCTTTTCATGGGGATTTCAATTTCTGTAATGTTTGTTGAGGAGTAGAGTGTCTGTTTCTCACTAATCTGGAAGACTCTGAAACATTAGGTCTTGCTACATATGTGACCATGTGTTCGAATGCTATTAGGCTCAGCAAATGTTGCCTGCATTTAATATTCTTTGGCAAAATGATTTTTCATTTCAAGCAAGTGGATTATCAGAGTGAGGTTACTTAAAAATCATGATGTGTTTTCACCTACTACTGAACTGAAAGTCTGGTAGAAGGATGCACAGTTTTCCTTGCTGCACACAATGTTGGCAGTCCGTGCCTGGACTTCTGCTAGATTTAATTTTCCTGTGCTTGAGCCTTGCTTGGTGCTTCCTGCTGCTCAGTAGACCTGGAGAAAGACTTTTTCCTTTTTCCATTTTGTTGCAAAAATGGTTATTTGTTTTTTTGGGTTGTTTTTGGTTTTTTTTAAGTGAAAGTGATTTTTAATCTGCTCAGCGAGGTGTATCTTGATTCTGTATTTTCTTGGGTAATGGATTTGGGTGGATTATTTGTTCTTCTTCAGACTTGGAAGTGACTAACCTAATTTCAGCTATGAATGTATTCTCCAGTATATTTTGCTCACTTAGTTGCTTTGGATATTTGGCAGCTTGAACAGAAGGGAAAGAGAGATTAGGGATGTACTTTTCCATGCCCTGGAGACATGTGCCTATAGCCAGCTTTTGTATAGTTTCTGGTGATAAATGGATATAATATCGACAGACAACATGAAATTTTGCTGTATGTTTGTCAAGAACATTTAAGAGTGTGGACAATCCTGATGGAGCAGAGAAGAATAACTCAATGGTTACATTCATAGTGTATTCTGTTGTATAAGCATGTCCAAAGCTTTCCCAACTCATTCAAGTCCTGCTATTGTTGACCTGCTGAATAGACTTTGAGGAAGATAATGCATTGACAATGAGTGGAAAATACTTTGCTGTTCATTATTATTATTATTATTATTATTATTATTATTATTATTATTATTATTATTATTATTATTATTATTATTATTATCCCTTTCTAATGTTAATAAATCCTCTGCATAACTACAAACAGACTGTTTAACAAAAGCTTGTCTAAAAAGTGATATTTGCAGAAATATCAGTTGCAATCTTTGTTTTCTTAATGTCAGTTTGATAAAGGAAAGGATAGCCTGCACTAGTATTTACTCTAGGCCTTCTGAAATTTAAATACAACAGTAGTTCTTAATAAACTATCTAGGTTAAACTAGAACTGTGTTCAGATGCTGAGAGTCAGAAGTGCTAGGGGCTGGACTGGGGATATTTGCCAGTGGAGAACAACCACCAGTGGTACTATCTCAAGATGGTGACTGAACATGAGCTACTGAGCTACCACAGATTCTGTGCCTTTTCTCTCATTGCAATGGCTGACTAGGAAACATACACTTTTTGGCAAATTCTGTTGGCAACAACAAGGAGACTTTGCAGTCTTGTATTTCTCAACCTGATTTTGATTGCTAGATGAACTTGAGTATGCAGGAATGGATGTTAGCTAAAATTTCCTCACAAAGTAAGAATTCTTGGAAAACCATAGTACATTTTAAAATATTTATTAAACTTGCATATTGATTTTGTAATTCTGCCTACTTTTAATAGTCAGGATAAAAATTTGGGAGACCTTTCCCAGAGGATGCTTTTCTAGTGCTCGCTTTACATAGTGATGCCGCAGCTAGATGGTCTTAGGTCTCATTTCACAGTTCATGTTCTGCTTTGAGGAAATGGTGAGCAATTCTTTTATGAGGAAATCAGCTGTAAGAATAGAAGGATACTTTTAAATATACAAAACATCAGGTGTGAGCCCGCTCTTCCTGTCCTTTATCTAGAGTTGTGGGTCACTATGGTTATGTGTGTCCATCCAAGATTTCTCTTATACTAGACTTCATTGGTGTCACATCTCATTGTGAGTTTTGTATATGCAAGAGGCTGAGTAGACATCATCTACTTCCAGACTTCGTCCATCATTTCCATAATGAGTGGCTCAAGGAAAATTTTTGTCTTGTGTAGGAAGAAGAAAAAACTTTCCATGCTCCTACAGAGCAGAAATGTACTGTACTACTTTCACAGCCTCTTGTTTGACTGGCATGCTACTAAAGACATTTAGGTCAAAGTAACCTTGTTAAACTTGGTATGGATTATTTCCTCCTCAGTGGAGTCCTCTCATATGGTTGCCTCAATTCCTACAGCACAAATGTCTGTAGCTTGTTATTTACTGGAAATGCCAGCATAGCTTCATAGGGAATTGACATCAAGGAAACCAGATTAAACTATATGGTGTGATATAGACATATATATAAATATAACATAGTATATAAGTCTTTCATGCCTTTTTTGAGTATTAATTGCCCCAGAAGACTGTCTCTGTTCTATCACAAGGGTAGAAACAGAAAACATTTTAGAAATTAATGCCGTGTGGTTAGCCAGCACCAGGACCCTAAGAACTTTGAAAGTCTGAATAAATGTATTCCAATTACTGACTAATGCAGGTAATGGGTTTATGGTACTTAGAGGGCTGGATCTGTTCCCTGACAGCCTGCAGACATTAGGGGCCCCTCATGACCAGCCTGCAATGTAGGCATTATGGAGTGATTTTTACTTTACTGCCTTTTCCATCAGATCATCCCCTTTCTTTCACACACAAGGTTAATTCACTTCTTGATCACATTATTTCCTCGCTGCACTTTGACAATATAAAAATTCTGAGTGGACAGCTCAATCCCTCTTCCATCTCAGATTTGATTGTTATGGTATTGCCTGGCGTCCCTCAGAGGCCTCCAGCAGCCTTTGCTGCACTTTATGACACTTAAATGGCTGGGCTACAATTTCTCCACCTATTCACGAAATGCTGTTAATAACTCATTTTCAAAGAGGCCCTTCTTTGTGTCTTGGCATTAAAGGATTTTTTATTAGGTGCCAGGATAGGTGACACACAGCCCCAGTAACCAAAGAGTTAATTAATCTGTTGAAATTTATTGCCTTTTATACTGCACTCAGTGTGACAGTCCCAAAGAGAAACAGATACTATATTTACAACCGAGCTGAAATATTCAGTAATATAGTCTGCATACTGACCCACTCCATCAGTGTATGCCTTTTGCTGGAGTACCCATTAATCAACTAAGATGGATTTGTGTAATCTGTCTTCTTTCTTATTCTGAGATTCCAATAAATATTGAAATAATAATTTATTGATTACTCTGCAGTATAAATGTGTAGTAAAGCCACCCAAGATACTTGCATACTAATGCATTTCAAAGCTCTTGGCATCCTGTAGGTATGAGGAAGAGAGAGATTGTAACAGGGGTTAGGGTGGAATTCCTCAGGCATGTAGAACACTAAATTCTGTGTTAGCAGGATGTGGTGGTCCTCTAAGGTAATTTTTGAGATTTTTATGTTGAGGGAAAACCTAACTTGTATTACTGGCCCTTCATATGGATGACAGTAAACATGAGTGTTTGTTTTGTTTTGCAAACCAAAATTTTTCAATTGCTTTCAAGTGAGGTGTTTATCAGAAGATTCTGGCTTTGTTCTTTCTAAAAAGAACAGTCTGGGCTGCCCACTATACTGAAGTCCTGCTGTAAAGGATGTGCGTGCCTGTAATATGCATGACTCAGTGCGGCAGATTATTTGATGCAACTCTCCTGAGAGTTGAAATAAAGAAGGTTCTGTCAAGGGAGGGATTATGACAGTTTCTGGCATAAATTAGAGAATTTATGTGGCATGCTGTAATTCACTGCAGCCTTTCTTTAGCAGTGGGATGCAATATACTATGTATCTGCCGTAGCTCTGAGATCCAAGGTTTTCACACATCTAATCCTGCTCTGTACTAGGGCCTGGCATGGACTACAAGGCAGTTTTGCTTACTCTGTGCTGCCTTCCTGTGATAATTTCTCCCTACCTCCTTCTGATTTACTCATTTTTCTTGTTTATCACATTAGTAGTGGATAATCCAAGCAGCTCTGGTTGTCCACGTAGAAGAGTTTGCATTCATTTGCAAAGCAAATCCCTTTGTATATGACCTTGTATGGTACATAGCACTAAATAGGATTCAAAATAAATAAATTTTAATGGTGTTTTCAAAAAAACCTACTGCATCAAAAAGGTAAGGCTGGATAGTCTACTTGGAATATCACCTGAGGAATATTCAATGACTCTTGTGAGGTAGTAACACTGTACCTCTTTATGTTTTGTGTTGTCTTCATTGTTTCTTTATGACTATGACAGCTGGAAGCCACCTTACAGTAGACAGTGAGACTGGTATTTTTGCCAGAGAATGCTGCAAGAGAAAAGCTGAGCAAAGTTTTTGGATCTCTTGGAGATGTTTTCTTTTATCAACTTCAATTAGAATGTTTGCCTTTACTTCATAAAGTCTTCTCCCTTTGCCAACAATTGAGAAATTATTAGGTAACATTTTCCTCACTGCCATTTAGAAAAAGCAGATCATTGTGCTTTCTTTGAGAATGCCTACAAGTAAAGAAGCCTGCTCTGGCAAATCTTTTTCCCTAAGGAATTAGGAGAGCCAGTCAGTATGCCTGATGACTTGCACTTCACTTTCTAGCGTGGATTAAATTTGTTCTAAAGTTTCAGTGGCCTATTTAGGAGACTCTACTGTCTCAAACACTGAGAAAGATCAATTTTCAAGAATTAACAGAGACATACACCCCTCTAGAAACCAGCTTTCTTATTAAGAGATTACTTATGATCATCAGCATGGCTGTCATGTGATATATGAGATATTTAATTCTGCTTAGCTCTTATGCTATAAATTCAGGAGTTTTCTCTCTCATGTGTCTCTCACTGTCTCTCTCACTGCGTGAGACTTTCAATGTAATGGTTGGTCTGTAGGATGTGTCCATTTTGCCCTGAAGAATCAAATGCAAAATTTAATTGCTGCTTATCTCTTCTAAATTCCAAATAAGTTCCCAAGACAGGAATGTTTGTGGGGTTTTTTTTTGCATATGAAGAACTTTAACCTGCTTCTGGGTGCTCTGCTTTCTCAGTACTTTGGTACCAACCAGTATTATCTATTTGTCTAGTATTGAACATAGCATATTCTCACTCATGAAAACCATGATTATGAGTGGAGTTTTGGGGGATAATATTTTTACTTGAATAGTTCAGGAGCCCTTAGTTCAATTCAATCACAAGTGGTTTATGCAGCACATTTCAAGTCTCCATAACAATTTTTCATAGTTTTGGGTAACTGCTTCTGATCAGAATAACTGAAGTATAGATAAAATTGTACTGCACAGAATTTGTTTTCTAGTGTCTTGCTGATAAGGTTAACCAGATGGTGAAGTATAATCATCTAGGCAGTACCATAGATCATCACACGCTCACACAAATAGACAAAAATGGAGGATGATAAATTTTATCTTAGTTTTATTTGTACATGAATCAAAAAAGACTCAAAACCTACAGAAAGCCAACATTTTGAAACCAAAAAACCCAATGCCAATAGTTTCTATATTTCTCTCTATAGTACAACATTCTAAGGAAGTCTAAACCTGTTGGTTGCCCTTTTGTTCTTTAATGAAATTTCACCTGTTTCGAATTTTATATCAATTTTCAGGAATGTGTATTTTTTCATAATTCATTAAGTATCTTAATAGCAAAAACAAGGGGTTAAAAATAATCTACTTAGTATGGGATGTTTTTATGCCGTGTTTCTTTAAGTGATCTGAAGTCAGCGATGTAGGAAGGTCAGAGGATTAAGCTGCTTTGCACCACAATTTGGCTGTTAACTCAAAATTGGGTGTCGGGGGTTGGGTGTTACTCCTTTTGTTCCTTTTTATTTTCCAATAGAATTTTCTCCCATTTGTTGCGGGGTAACCTGATGGCTGATACTTATGAGTACTTAAGGAAACAGAGTTTGGCCGAGCCCAGGGGGAAGGCAGGGGCAGCTGGGGAGGGAGGTGGGTTTGCTCTCCGGTGGGGGAACACACTCGAGGAGTTGCGGTGGCTGGAGGAGGTTCGTTTTTAACTCGGACGGAGCTTCCCCTGCGGCTGCTGCTCCTTCTCCTTTCTCGTGGCTCACAGCTCCCGGCCCTGCTGGGACGTGCTGCAGAGCTGCTGACCCACCTCGTCCATCCACTACCCCCAGGACTTCTGCGTTTCAGCTCGGAGTTTCTTTTATTCTCCTCAGAGTCCTGCCAGAGCACCCAGGACGGACAGCCCGGGGGGTTTGTGAAGCAAGTTTCCCAGCCCCCCATCCTCTTCCCATCTCTGCCACAGGGTCCCTGACTCTGTTTCTTGTTGTTAATTCCTCAGTTATTGTTGTTTCATGTGCCTTGTCATACGCACTAGTAAAGGACTGTTATTCCTATCCCCATACCTTTTCCTGAGAGCCGTTTAATTTCAAGATTATAGTAATTCGGAGAGAGGAGGTTTCCAAGGGAGGCTCCTGCATTCTGTAGCAGATACCTGTCTTTCAACCTAAGACATTGGGTTAACAGTAATAATAGTGCTACAAATATACTGATTTGGTTTGGTTTTTGAGAGGTTTTTTTCCCTATTTGATCCCTATTCTCATGAACAGCAACTTCTAGTCATAGCAAAAATACCAGCAATGGTATCGTAGGGTATCTGTTGCGATTGTGCATTTTGAATATTAAGTTATCAATTGTTTCTTTAGTCAGTACCATTCCCCAGGGTGGTCTGGTGATTACACAGGCTTGATATAAAAATGATTGCAGCACATAGCTTTGCAAGATGCACATCACTCAGTAACTGTGCTTCTTCAGCCGCAAATTAAGTTGTATTGAGATTGACTGTGCTCATTGGATATGAAAGACTTCGGGTGTCATGAGAAATGTTGCTGCTTCTGCTCAGCCTAGTGGGAATTTTGGTTCATTGAAGTCCTTTTTGGAATGCAAGGTCAGGTCTGGTATCACATATATGTAATTATGTTAAGTATTGTGGGACTGGGCTTTGCAAGCTTTTCAGGGGTGTACACATTTGGGTTTTGTGGTGAGTTTGTGTATGAATTATAACACAGTGACTTCTACTGCAGTTCAAGTGATGAACAAAATGAATGAAAACAAACTATAGCAAAGAATTGCTTGTGGGAGAAGTTGTGTGAGTTGGCTGTTAGGAACATGCTAGGATTTGACTGGAAGAGAGGAGTTGCAAAGAGGACTGCTGTAGGGGTGGATGTGAAAATCATGTGGAAATACATTGTCTTCCACGGGAAGTATTGATTGATACACTGCTCTTTCATGATGGTTTGTAGGAGACCAATATTTCAATTTCACAGGTGCTTGTATTTCTGAAAATACTTCTGTAGTTTTATGCAGAACCTTTTTCTACAATTGTTGTTCATACTCAGAGTGAAGATATTATCCTTTATAAGTTCAGAAGTTTATACATCTTCTATTATTGTCAGCTGTTGCTATGTATTATTCAACTTGGGTGTGAAGAACCATTTTCTAACCAACTGTTTTTGCAGAAAATGTATTATTTCTATTTCCAGATGTGTCTCTCTGTGGGACATTTTTATTTTTATTAACTTTTAGAAAAATTACAGTGGGTGAGTGAACCCATCATTTAGACAATGAAACAGCATGTCTGTTTTAAAGTGAGAATACTCAGGAAAAAGCCATTCAATTTCTTAAAGGAGATTTCTGCTTCACTCTGCTTCTAAAGCATTCATAGTAAACCTGAAAGAAATAAAGTTTATATAAATATGTCTGTCTTTACTGTTACACCTGTGATTAACACAGACTGTGATATTTCTTTAATTGAGAATGCTATTTCTTTAAATTGAAAGTTAGTGGGGACCATGTACAGCTGTGGTGTGAGGATCTCTTACACCATCCAAAGTCAACGGCTGTTGTGGCCTTATATGCTAGGCCTGCCTATGGCCTCTCTCTCCTTAGCCATGCTGTATTAATATCATTTGGATATTCCCAGAGGTTAGTTTTTCTTACAAACTATGTATTATGGTTGGCAACTTGTGACAGGTGAGTTCTGGTTCCCATATGTCATATGCAAGTCTGCAGGAAAATATATCCATGTTCTTCACATCAAGCTGCCAAAATGTCAACAGTCACCTCTCAGCATAAAGACTCTCAGAAACACAAAATAGAAGTGCTTGGCATCGTCCCTTGTAAATGCAGGCCTGTCTGAGAAGCTGTCTGTAGAGATAGATCTGTCAGTCACTGTGGGGTCTTGTGTGTGAGGGAACGTGACACAACGCGCTCGCAGCTTGAGCGCTGCACTTTCCTGCCATGGAGTGATGCATCTGGCATCAAGCTGACCACAAAACTGAATGACACTCAAGGTGACTCTGTCACTGGCTGTTGGCTTTTATTAAGCTACCTTCTAAAGCAGTAAAATTAAAGCTGGGTAAGTTGTAATGAATCCCAGAACCATTCTGATTTGGAAGGGACCCACAAGGATCGTTGGGTCCAGCTCTTATATTTCCCCATGATTCTTCACCTTCCTTAGGTTTGCCTCTTTGAAATTTTTTAAAGCTTTGATGTATGCATCTGAGCTGTTTTTTCCTGGGCTTTATTTGAGACAAAAACCTTGTAAGTTTGTGTTAAGTAGAGTTATATTAGATCTCTTTTGAAAAAAACCCCTAAGCTCTGTGGTAGTTCATCTCTTTATCTTACCCAGCTCTGAGCTTCTTTTTTTTGTTATGTTTCTCCACGGTTGCTGCTAATTAAGAGTACTTTATATAACATTAAGTTTAGAAAGCCAAACTGAAAGGTGATAAGATAATATGTGTAATATTTAATTTCAAATCTGATTTGAATGAAATTAAAATAATGGAATCAAGTTACAGTCTATATTCATACCATCAAGAATTAAAAATTAAATTACACCAAATTCTAACATCCATAAACTTGACAAAAAGAAGAACTGTCATTTTAAAGTCAGAGCAAAACCAAAAAATATTATCTGGAGGTCTGATTTTTGGGAGTTCTGGATTTTGGTTTTTTGTTTGACTGTTTTTTAATATATAATTTATTTTTTTTCCTTGATAAATGATAAGAAACTGACATGTAACATGCATTTTGAGCCTTCTGCTGTTGAGATCTGCTTGAAACAGTGCTAAAATTGTCACATACTGAAAACTGGGAGTTACTTTGTTGAAAAATAAATTAAAAAATAGAAATACTGCTTGAGGGTGGCATGTGAAAATTTCAGATTGCACACGTTTGAACCTTTACCATTAGGATTTGTTTTTGGATTTTTCTTATTTCACTTATATTCATAAAATTCCGGGTTTATTTGGGCAAATGACAGTATCAAATTTAATACATTCTGGTTGACTATTTTTACTCCACCGAGAAAATCCTAGAAATAAGGTAGAGAAGGGTATCAAACACCTGGTACTTTACATTATGTTCCTCAGAGATTTAGAGATTTGGGATTTAGCTTGCCCATACTTAGTCTTGCTATTTATCACTTTCTTGACTTTATTTTTTTGTCAAATAAATGCCTTATTTAATGCTTGTCATCTCTGAAGCTGGCAAAAATTTTCTTTAATTCCTCTATTTTCAACTGGGCTTCATGCGTGGGGAAAGATTGTATGTCATCTACTAATGTTAGCATTGCTAATGTGAGTGATGTTGGGGGATTTAAGATTCAGTAAGCAAATCATCTGAGACAAAAGAAATTTACAAAAGCTTGTTTCAATATTCAAAACATTCTGTTTCTCTGTGCTCTATAAAAACTTTCTCTGTCATTCTCTTATACAACAATAAAAAGTGAGGAAGTCAAGCTTGCAGAAAAAGTAAACTACCATTTTATTTATGGAGTTTTTCTTAAAAAGTTGTAATTTGAAGAGCTTGCTATTTTAAGAAAATTCTGGTGCTATAACAAAGCATATGTTGAAGGAAAACCTTTTAGTATCAGGTCATTCTACCAATAAAATTCATAGTAATTCAATGCAAAAACGACATAAAAGTAAGGATCATTTAAGTCCCATAAAATAAATTTCACCAGCAAAATATATTTTCTTTCTAATGTTTCTGAGTATTTCGCAACTTTTTCAATGAAAATGAATTTTATTTTTATAAAATTAGTGACTGATTTGTACTTCCAGGACAATATTTTTAGAGGAAGCCAAGTGGTTTTTATTTTTTTCCTCCTGACTTTATGTTCTTTCAAGGGAAAAAAATAGTGATGTATAAGTTACTGTTCATATGGAGGGACACATATGGAGTACTTTAATATTCTAGAACCAGTTCTAACTAAACTAACTTTTATATAGTTTGCTGATATAAAACTGTTTTTATTTGCCAATAAATTCGAAGAAATCCATTTCTCTTGACCTTGAATGTGTGACCATCCTCTTAGAGATTAACTTCCTCCAAGGTTCAGGGCTGATAAGGCAGCGCAACAACATGGATTCCAGAGAAAATCTGAGTTGTAAGAAAATGCCTAAACTAGAACTGCACCAGACAGGGAAGGCACATGGAGGTAAGATAGATGAGCTGGGTTTATATAAAAGTTTTCAGGGATTCAAGAGGAAAACTGGTAACATGGAAAAATAGAAAAAAATGTACTTGGCAGATGAGACATCAACATATCAAAGAGTAACAGAGTAACCAACCTTTCCTCACCAGGCTGATGCCTGCCTAGCTGGAAAATACTCATTATTACTGAGGTGTATTATTAAGAATGGTGACAATATTAATGCTTAGTGTAGTAACTCGTTTATCCTTTCTGTCTTTTTGTGTGTGTTAGCCAATAAATGTATTTTATACTCCTGAGTTGCAAGTAAAATATGCCCAAGTAAAAGAGATGCATAGAAGGGAGAAATACAAAGGCAAATTAGTTTCTGTCCTTAAAGCTAAACTCATTCTTACCCCTTCCTTGCCTGCCTTCTCCCAGAATCATCCGTGTTGTGCCTTGAGAACAAGCCCTGTGCTCTGTTGCACCACAGCTGAAGTCTGGGAATGGTTTTGGAGATTGTTTCTTGGCATGGCATGAAGCCAGAGTGGACAACACGCAGCAGCTACATTTTAATAGATGGTTATAGATTAGTATTTAATCCTGTGCCTTGGCTGAACTGTGATGCAGTTCTTCATTCTAAATGAGGGTTGGGTTGGTTTTTTTAATCAGGGGCAACTTGTTATGTGCACACAACATTGCACCTGGTTCAGAATCTTTCTTTTCTCTGTCCATGTCCTTTCTTCCTGGTTCTCTGTGCGATGCTGCAGAGCCAATATTGTGTGTTTTGTTTACTTTTGTCTGTGTTTGTTTTGTTGCTGTTTTAATGGTAAGCTACGATTAACTCGCTATGATTTTCCCTGAACAGAAAAAGGTAGGATACAAACCAGAGGTAATAGTCTCAGTATCTGAATAATACAAGAAGCGAGGCAAGTTAAGGAAAAATGTGTTATTAAAAGGATTCAGAATTATGTGGCCACATCAACTTGGTGGAGGGAGAAAGGATCCTTTTATGAAGAAATTTAGTGCTGTGAGTTCCTACCAAAATCTAACAGAGCAGAAGTCTTAAAGTACAAGAGAAGAGAATAAATATTTTTTCATGTCCTCCCCTGTTTGTCATCATTAACCAGGCAACTCCTTTGGCTTGAGTGACATGTGCTGCATGGTGAAACTTCTCTGTTGTTTGTTTTTTTCTTTGCAGCTAGGACTGGTAGCATATACAATGAATGAAAAGCTGAAAGTCTCCAAGGAGAGGCAATATAATGTCCCAGAAAAGCATCAGTTTTGAAAGCACATTGTTTCAGCTCCAAAAGTTAGTGCTGGCTTTTGTTAGGAATGTATTACAGTAGCTGGGACTGTGAAAAAAAATTGGATTTTGTGGAACTTGTCCAGGATCAAATTCAAAAAGAGGGATGAACATGGGAGAAATGGTGCCTAGAAACAAGTGGATGGTGATCCAAGTAGGCAAATGGCAGAACTTAGTGTGCTTTTAACAAACTAACATGGGGCAGCCAATATGCTGTTCTATGACAATCCTTACCTCCATGTGCATTTCAATGGAAGAACCTCTCTGTTCGCATAATCCCCAAGTCCTGCATTTGTTAAAGCTTTAGAATCAGAATAAAACTTCAGGCCCTATGTAAGTCCTGTCCCTTCCATTTTCCCTTCTTTTCATGGCAGTTAACTAGGAAGTTTTTGTTGCTGCTTTTCAGCCATTTCTTGTTTCTTTGTCTGCTCTTTAGCTGGACTTTTGTAGATGTACTTTTGTCTCACAGATGAGGTAAAAAATATCTTCTGAATGTATGAGACTGGACAATTATGCATGGAAATGTGAAATTATGTTATCAATGACAATAATTGTCACTGATTGCCCAAGGACTTGCTCTTTCAGTTCAGTGTGGTATTGCTTGTCTTCTTGGTACAATTTTTTTTTTTTTAAATTTACCTTGTGGTAAAAACATAATATATGCTCTTGAATGATCGCTGTTACTGTTAGTGCTGTAGTTTGGTTTTTGTGTGCAAAATGTAGAAAGGTGATATTCAGGTTTGGGGCCTTTCTATAAAAAATATCCCTTTTAGGCTTCCATTGCCATAAATACCAACAAGTATTTGGATTGCATCATTGGTGGAAATTAAAAGGTTAGTGAGGGCCGAATGAGGAATTTTTTTTTAATATAATACTAAATTAGCTTTCAGTTTAGCTTTAACTGTTCTGGTGGGTTTTTTTAATAGTGTCCTTTTCAAGAATGCATATTCATTATATGATTAATGAGTTGGATGCATGTTTCTGAGATCTGTGCTAATATTGAGTTATCAGTAAAGTATTTCTATGTATCAAGTTCCAGAAAGCAGATATAATACAATCTTTCCGAAAGCATTTTCTGAAAATTTATCTCAGGACTAATTTCTGAAAATATATTTTAAAAATATTTAGATTAAGTTTTTGTAAACTAAAATTATACAGATATCTAAATTTTAAATTCTACAAATTATCTGATTTCAATTAAAAAAGTAAAATCAGAGTTTATTTTCCTCCAGCTTTGGCCAGAAGAGGGAACCATCTCACTGTATCAACCAACTACTTCTGTGACAGTACTTAAAAACATTTTTGCTTTTGTTTTTATTCCTGCATTGCACTAAATGCAAATCTAAGACTGCTGAACCATCTCAGGACTCCTTTAGAATCATAAAGATATTTCTTTACCTTAGCATTTATTAACACTTTAGAATCACAGTGAGCAAATTGTGTTCTGCATTTGCAACCAGAGGGGAAAAAAGAGGAAAAAAGTTGCTTAATGCGAACTTGTTGGCTTGATTGCTTTGCATGTGAAGAGACTACATCTACATTGTTTATCCACTATTAAAATAATTTTAATAGTTGTGTCTGAGAGGTACAGTGAATTGAAAAGAACATAAAAAGGTGAATATGAGAATTTGACTAATCTGGGGGGGTCTATTAGTATAGTTTTTGTTACACAGCTAGTCCAGAAATCCAGAGGGTTTCTACATTGCAGAGAATGTAAAGTACTCAGGAATGACTGGTAGAGTTAGGGGCTTTAAGCCTGGGAATATTGCTGCCAGAAACAAGTAATTCCTCCTCACTGCATAGAAACCTCCCTGTAGGTAATTGCAGCCACTGAGTTTCATTGATTGGAAAGGGGCAAGAATTGTGTTTTCCCTCAGCACAAAAACATTATTTTAAAAATATGTTGGAATCTCATTTACTTGGCTTGGGTTTTGGCACTGGGGACCTCTGTCCAGTTCCTGCAATTGTTAAGAGATTGGCAGGCAGAACAACACCAGGTATAATTCTCAGGCATCCTTCAGCTGCCCGACACTGTTACAGTTCCTTTTCTGCAAGTAGATGAGTGGAGGGAAAATGAATTCACGGGTCAGTTTTTCCTCAGCTGGGGAAGTATTTACCTTGCAGGTAGGCAGAGGGATAAAATACTGTTTCCTTACTCTTTTTCCCAATAGCCCAAGACTCTGTGCAAGATGGGTTGGCACCTGGGAAGTGAAACATGCCATGGCAGAGTATTTTGCAAGCTTTCTAACCTTAATCTGCAACATAAGTAATGCTAGTGCCTAAATATCGAGGTAACTCTGTTAAAAAAATTATCAGCCAGCTTTGAACTGGTCTTGACTTGTTGAGTCTCACTGTTGCTGAGATTATTCACTTGTCAGGATGCCACTTTGGTCTGAGATGAGTTGCAGAAGCCCTTGTACATTGTGCCCTCAGGACAGCAAGGCTTTGCTTATTGGATGACACTGGAATGCATTAGTGTGTTATGTCAAGGTACATTTTGCTTTTAGTTTTGTTTTTGGGCTTCTGTTTACCAGTTTGGCTCAACTAATTTAAAATTGCTGGTAATGATAAGAATTGATCAACACTCAAATACATAATTTGACTGATCTTCTGTTTCTTAAGGTCAATGGCTCTGAACTGAAAGCAAATAGAGTGGATAGTTGGCTGATGAAATTTTACCATTGCATTCATTGCATCAAAAGATCTCAGATTCTGTGGATAATTAGTATTTGGACCGAGGTTTTGTCATTCAGCTTCAGATATTGTTCATAGTATGACAGAATTATCAAACTTATTTTTAGAGAAATTTAATTTTCTGTTTGTAGTGACTAGATCTCCGATGTATATTTACTGAAGTCAGCTGGAGCTGTAATACCTCACATTCAGAGGAAAAAAAGGACTCTGAGGTTCTTACACATGAGTGTCGAAGAATTGCTTTAAGCACCTAATCATAAAACTGTAAAACATACTGATAGAATAACATTAAAACGTGACATAGAAACACTCTTAGGAGGACCATCCACTTTAAGAAAATGGAGTCAAGAAAAAGTTATGACCAATTGAAAATGCTGTACTGAGCATAAGCAGGAGAAAATTTAATTGTCCAAGATGTACATTTCCTAGGGCACACGATTAATTGTAGTGGAAATGTTCAATTGCTTGTAATTTTGCAGAAAATTCCCTCCTGGGCTCTGAAACTTCACATGCTTAGTCATAGCCTAATGGAGCATTTTCTTAGAAAGTTCAGTTAATTGTTTTTATTTATATGTGTGGGAATAAAAACAATTTTGGGGGACTTAGCTAAAAATTATTCAAGCTGACAATAAAAACTTTAGATTTACATGAGACTAGTAGAGATCAAAAGGAAGGTTATTTTGTTTGGGTGATTTTCTGGTTTTTTATTGGTTTTGGTTGAAAGAAATGGGTGTCTTTTGATGTAATTTTGGGGAGAAAGAAACATAATAAATAGATTTGCATAAATAAAGACATTAACTGTGCTGTAACGGTTTGTAGCTCCAGTGACTTCTCACAGCATTAATATGGCATATGTTCAACTGTGCACTGGAATATGCACTCACTGTCTCAAAGAACAACTTAAAATATTTAGAATATCCTTATTTAAGCAGTATAAGCACGTAGCATTCAAAGATATTCCTTACTTTAAGAAAATCTTGGCAAGTTTTGCTTGAGAAAAGTTACTAGCTAGACCAGCACACTTTGTGTGCAATGGGTTGATTGTTGCAATGATGGTATTTGTTTATGCGAATACCTTGATAGCGACCTTGCATTGAAGTATGGTCTCTGTCTCTTCACTGCCCTATGCTCCGTTTTCAGTGGAACTAAAGGTGTGTATATTTAATGATAATCTTATATTGTTTTTATTTTCTTTTGCTGGAAGTCTGTGTATTTAACAAAGATTCTGTTCTAGAATTCCTTTGTCACAGAACTACTCAGTCTTCAAAAAATGTTATGTGAGTGATTTTGAGAAAAACTGATCAAGCTGAGATGTATGTTAGAATGTTATATTTGGATTTTGCAGGATATTTTCAACATCTAAATTGGAATGTTTCTCATCTTTTAGTGCTGTCTTTAATTAATATTTTTGCTCTTTTATTACATTTATAACACTTCGCAATGTTTTGTGTTGTGAATTGAAGTAGACTTTTAAATAAGTTGAGTATTTTAATGGTGAATTAATATTTTCTAAGCAGGATATTATGAAACTAAGAGAGCATGATAGTGTGTAGAAGTCCCTCTATTTGTGGTGTATTATATCAGAGTTTATTATTTGGTATTATATAATTCTTCCTTAGAGAGTATTCCCATATGGAATAATTTTCATTTACTATTTTGGAAGTTTTCACAGTAATTTTGCTACAACTTAGTTAAAAATGACCTTGGATGAAGCTAGTTTTTTTTTTTTTTTTGTCCTCCTGTGGTTACCTAAGGCAAGTTTCATTGTGTATCCTGCATCAGATCTTGGTGGCAAATCTCTGGTCAATGGAACCGAGAATTTTGCTCTGAATCCTGGTAACTGTAGTTGTTAAATACACATAAAATAATATATAGTTTGTTTTGTATTTCTCCTCCATGTTGTAGAACTCTGGTTGCAATACTTTTATTGGGCATTTTTGCAAGTTTAGGTAATGGAGGATTTAGAGTTAGAGTTGTCAGTATTTATTGGCAGAGTTAAAAGTGGCTGGATTTGCACAGAGTTTAGGGATGGAGAGAGAGTAACTGTGTTCCCAGTGGGGGTTATTTTACTTCTCTTTTCAAGTTGTTTTTTTCCCACGTGGGGAGCTGTGGAATAAATTTTAAGCCGTGATTCATGAAGCCTCTGTAACCATCACCTCCCTTCACCATCTTGTTTGTGCCTCTGCAGTACATTTAGCCATAAATACTCAGTACCACACTGGCTTGAAATAATATTTGCTTAGGTTCTGAAAATGCAGGAAATATTCTTCACCTGTGGCTAGCATTTGTAGAAGTAAAATATGATAGAGTTTGGATTAATTTTTTTCTAAACTTTGCAAAAGTGATTTGGCTGGTTAAAAAGAAGACTCAACACCTAGATGTAAATAAAGCTGTCCACACTCTACTTCGTCTGGTTTTAAATGGCTATTTGAAAGTGTCATTAGCACAAAACAAACTTCTTCCCTCATAGAATGCTTGTTATATGCTAACCATTGCTGAGAATGGAATAAATAAGGAAGAAAAAAAGAAGAGTTAATAAACCAGAATATTTATGGTTGTGTGAGTTTTGCTTTTCTGTTTAAAATAAGAAACAGTGACTAATAATGGAATTGGAAACTAACATGCATAAGCAGTTATGCAATATTCAGATATATGATTTACATGCTCAAGCATAGTATTTGCTTCCCTTTCTGTGCTGTTAATTAATGTTAGTGTGGGTAAATTTTTTTTATTATTATTTCAAGCCAGTAATTCAGCAAAATGTTCAGAAAGGCCCACTATTTTGTGTTTTCTGCTTCTCGTGTGCCTGCTTTGAAAGGTCTTCAGTCTGATTTTTCACAGGAGGTGAATGATCTCAGCTGCTGTTGAGCTCAGAGCATTGGGTACTGATTACCTTTAAAAGTTATGCTTTGAGAGTCCCAGAATGAGAATCCAGATACTGAATTACTCAAATTTAGCAAATGGTTTTAAATGCATAGCATGTGATATCTGTCTTTCAGATCCTTCATTTACGAGGCAGAACAGCAATTCCCCTGTCTCATTAGGGTGTTAAAAGGTTTAGTTGAAAGTCTCTAGGATACTTTGAAAATGTAGAACATCATCAAGGACCAATTTAATATATGCCAGAATCAATTGTAACCTGCTTGCTGGAGACAGAGAAATTAGGGTCTTCTTTCTCTTCTGTGTAAGGGGTAGCAGTTTTGCAAGCACCAAGGAGAATGGGAATGTGTAATACTGTGCCTCAATCTGGATGCCCAGTATAGCCACTGAAGGAGGGGAAATCTCTTCAGTGAGTTTTGGATTGCTTCCCCTCCTCCTTGGAGACACCATTACCTCCAATTATTCTGTATAACAAACTCATCATATAGCTTGTATAAAATTCTTTATTAATTTACATTAAGATTGAGTGAAAGAAAGTATTGACCACAGTTTAAACTTCCTTAAGACCTCTGGAGGGAATTCATCTTGTCTTTAGAACACAGAATAGAATGCTGAACCTGATCCTGTAGTGTCTGCTCTTAGTCAGTGAAAAGATATGGGCATCTAGGGTATCATTCATTTTGACCATCTTAGATAAGTTATAGGTTAAAAGCAGAACTACCACTGCTGGGGTCATGAGCAGGCATCTACCTTCTGAATGTCTGAAGGTAGAAAAGATGCATCCTGTCATTGCTTTCTGGAAATCCCCTGAGGCTGACCACTGGAGAGCTGCCAGATTCCCACACCACAGCTGGGCTCAGGTGCAACATGAATGTTGCCTCGCTCAGACTGACCCGTCCATCTACAAGAGGAGAGCTACACTTGTCCAGGGAACTTCAAAGCCAAACCGAGGAGGGTTTACTGTGTTTGGCTAGTTAACTGGTTGACTGGGAAGTTATTTCAACTTAAAGTTTTTTTACTGGGGCACCATTCTGTCTGGTTTTTGTGCTGGCTGCCTACGACTTGCACTGGCTTTAGATTCCTTTGCTTTTCCTTCATATTTATAAGCCAGTAGTTGTATATCAAAATCAAAAACCACTTGAAAACTTTGAGCAACTTTCAGCGTGGGCTCTGAGCTATCTCATGGCTTGAGACTATCAAAGAAGAACAGGATTCAGTCTATGGCAATCTTGGCAAGAGATACACTAAGAAAAATGCATTAATTTTTTTTTTGTATACTAAATAAAATTGCCTACTAAGTGTATTTGAACTCCATTTAATCTTTTTTTTCCCACTGGTTGACATAAGAAAACCCAGTCACTTGAACAACTAAAAAAATAAGCAGAAGAAAGTAAAAATGAAAAAGAGAAAACCGTAGGAAAAATTGTTCATTGTCAGTTTCTAATGGGAGGTTTTTTTCCAAGAGTAGGTGCCTAATCTGAATTTCTGTGAAAATATCCTTACAGTGTGAATGTTGCCTGAATGGGCATTTTATTTAAAAGCCTTTTGTTCAGTACTGAATTAAAAAACAAACAGTCAAACAAATCGTGAGCTCTTCTGAGAAAAAAATATATGAATATGTAGGCTCCATGTGTGCTGCTCCAGCATGTATTTGGGAGGATGCCTGTCATTGAACTAATGGTACAAGTTCTTAAATATGTGATGCTAAGGTTTTGTTTTTCACACTGTCTTTTAGAAGTAGTCCAGCTAATATCAGTCAATATTGGGAGTATGCAGTATTATATCCTACAGTATTATATCCATATAATACTATGCAATATTATATCCTGCTTGTCTACTTAAGGGCTAGATCCTGCTACCTTTGTATGCCCTGCCAGGAATGTGCAGCTGATGGAAGGCGCTGCTCATGACAACGTGAGAGTGGTATTTTCTACCTTAGCAGAAATCTGTTTCTAGAAGAGGTCCCACACCAAGTCCCTTTTATTTTAATGCAAACATATTTGAATATATTGTTATTTAGTGTCACAGAGAAAGAGAGAAGCTGGCACCCTTGAAGGGTGAAATAAAGTAATTTTGATAAGTCAGGTGAGAGTTGATGACAGCGAGCTGTGAAAGGCAAAAGATAACAGTTAAATATTTAAATTAAATCAAAAGAGAGGAGTAAAAAGTTTTGAATCGTAAAGAATTTTTTTTCATTCCTCTGATACCTTATGTTGAATAGCCAGATCATTTCATTATTGAAAATACTGTGGCAGTAATCTTTTATTGCTTGCAGTATAGGCCTACAGCATTAAGTTAGTATAAAATTACATATAGTTTAATATATCTGTACAACACCTTTAAACAAGCTTCTCTAGGCAGGAAGGTTATCCGTCTTATAAATCTATTATTTCATTGTACATCTTGATAGCTTAGCATTGCTTCTAGCCATGTTTAAGCATTAAATAGTGCATTATTATTTCACATAAATCAACCAGAGATGTGTGAATTCATAAATTTTGCATTTGCACAGACAGTATTTTAAACGTTTTATGGCTTCGTGGGAACTTGGTATAAAAGCCTGTACACAAATCAGTGCCCAAGACATTTAAGAAAAATTTAATATTGCAATTACTGCTTTTCAAAGTCATTGCTTGCATATTTTAGAAATATTTAACAGGGTCTAAAAATGAAGAAAAAAATCCAAACAAATCCTCGGAAACAAGGTGTTCAGTCAGATTTTGCTGGATACCTCCTTTGTTGCAGTGGAGTGGATGATTGTTTTTTCTGATGTTTGCTCTGGTATAATTTGTGTTGTTTTTTTCTGCTTTATTTGTACTTTGTTTAATGCTCTAACTTTTTGCTGCTTGTTGTCTTTCATCTTAATTCTTCTAGGCCCCTAAACTGTAAAGAATCATGCACAAGCCTGATGTTTTAAAGAAGCTTCACTGATGGAAACGAAATATGTATGTAAAGTTTCTCAGGTTTGGGTTATTTTGAATAAAATGTTAAAAATACTTGCTCAAGAGATATTATTTTCAGAGAATGTGTAAATATTCTGCTGCTAAAAAGAATAACATCAAGAAAGGAACAACCAGGCAAAATTGCATATCACCATTATATCACATGATAATGTAGCTTTGTGTTCTACAGAGAATAAACAAGAACATTAGAGCAAGATGTCCACAAAAAAAGCTGAATCATTGCTTCTGGAGTCTACTATGTTTCCTATGTTAAGCTCTCAAAATTTGACAATTGCTGTATTTATCTATAGTTAAACTTTGTGAATTCTCTACTGCTGTACAATTGCAAGGTAATTCAGTCCCGTTTCCTTTACAACTGAGAATCAGAGTCAGGGACGTTAGAAGCTGTGTGTTCCCATGCCCATGCTACCATAAGAATTACCTTTACTTCTTTTGGACAACCCAAAGAGCACCAGGAACTACTTTGCAGGGAATGAAGCCCAGCTATGTTGGATCTCCAAATGAATGGAGATGGGAGGAACATGGGAAATTACTCACAGTTCTTTTGCCCTTTGTGGAGAAATACGGTTTCTTCTACTGTTCAGAAGAAATTCTTTCTCCTCTCCCTTATATGTGCATGAAGAGACCTCAGTTCTGGATAGAACACCAGTGAGCTGAATCAGGATCTGAGTATTTTACTTGCAGGTTGCACACGTATTTGTTGCAGGGACAGCAATGGAATCTGCATTTAGAAGGACTGAATTCTGTTTTCTCTTCATTTTTCTTCCTTAACACTGTCCCACATCAAGTGAATGGAAATTTTACTATAAAATGTAATGGTGATAGAATAAGATCCAGTTATTAGCTTTTATGTCTATGCAGAAATTATCTTTAATTATTTAACTAAAAACCTATAACAGTTTTGACTTTTTGCTGTTTTGTTGTGTTAGGGTTATTTTTTTTTTGCACTTCGTCCTTCCTTATGGATTAGAATTCTTTGCAAATTATAATTGAGGTAGAAATGCCTATGCATATTTTTAAACCAGACTGTCATGTACTTTGTTTAAGCATTCTCAGCTTCAATCATTTTAGCTTAAAAAAATCGGGGTAAAAATCTGGGTAGATTTTCTCTTACCAATTTTGAATGCTTTTGTATTTTACCTTCCCACAAATAAGTGTCTGAAGGGAATTTATTCACATGTTAAAATATTTCAACATTGAGTGAAGACTTAGAATGCAAAATTTTACCCCCAAAAATAGATGATTAGGGAGTATGTTTTTTTGGTTTTCATTAGGGCAGCCATAACTGAATAGATGAAGGAATATTGGCTTGTCTTGAAGCTACACATACAGTACAGAATTAGCTTTTTACGGGATGGAGATCATGGGGCAAATTTGGTACTGCTCTTGGATGACTCTGGGAAACTCTTCCATGTTTTACTGATTAAATGAGCAGTAAGAGTGACAAAGAGAAGCCCTTGCTCCAAGCTTTTACCTGGTCTGAATAATAGGGGAAGCAACAATTTTCATTTGTGATACTGACAAAAAATGTCAGGCGTGACTCCTATAAATACTTTCTCTTGAGCATGTTGCTCTTTTCTTTTCACTTTTTCCCAGGAGGTGTGGGGTTGCTGGTGAGGAGAGAAGGAAAAAAATCATCTGCATACATGTATTTGAATAGCATTGACTTTACTCATAAGAAAAAGAATGTAATATCTGTGTGGGTAGCACACCATGAGAACTTACCTGAATGTGAAAGAGTGGATCTAACCAGGAATTATATAGGGAAATTTGCATTGGTGGGGAAGAGGGATTGTGAAAAGTGTTTTGAAATTGACGGGTGAAAATGGTAACACTTCCCACAAACACAAGTTTTGAAAATTTTGTTTGCTATATCAAAGTTTTGTTATTTTTATAACCTTTTTATTTTTGAAATTTTGTGTTTTATTGAATGTACTGAAGAGGATTTGTGCCTCTCTGACTTACATATTGTTAAATTCATTTCTCCAATGCTTGGAACTCTAAGGAGCCAAGATACACTGAATTGAAGAAGAACACAGTTAATAGTTTTGTCATGCAGAAGCTTAAATATATTAACACTTTCACCAGCAGTTCTGAGGAAGAGAGCACTACACTAGCTCACAGAAAAAGCTTGGATTTGGAAGCCATATAGCTGGCTTTTATGTGAGTGAATCATCCCCTGCTAGACATGGGTTAACTGGTGTGAAACAGTATTGCTGTCTGGAGAACTGGATTTTCCAGTGAATTTGGTGTTAATGGAAAATATTCTCTATGAAAGAAAAAGGAAAACAAAAAGAAACTTTTCAGTTTTTAGTGTGTTTAAATTTCTGCTAAAAATAAGATTTTTTTTTTTCCAGGAAGATGCAGATGAAAAATACTTGTCAATGTTTCTGGAGCAAGGACTATTTTTTCCTTATTTCTAAAAAACATTTTAAAGCTGGGGAAATTAAAGTGTATTAGTAACAAGTTTCATAGAGAGGTGAGTTCTGGAGTTTTTATTGAGGAGGGAATATGTGAGCAGCTGATCATTTGAGTAGTGATTCTAGAAAAACCTATTACCTCTTGCCACAGAAAGATTCTCTGTCTTTCTGTTATACAAAGAAGAGGAATACATTTGTGGTACAGTGCTGGACTGCAGAGCCATCTGTGTCATGGAGTGCATATGAAACCCTGGCACTGTTTTCTACTCTGGAAGCAGCTATAATTATATTAACATAAAAAGATTTGGCTTGGTACAAAAATAGGGCAGTAATGTAGAGAATAAGGATGTCTCACCTAGGTTGCCATCTTACATTGATATTGTGCTGCAGTGAAAAACTACTCCAAGTGCAGAGTCCCAACAAGTCAGGTCTCTGTTGTTTTTTAAGGAAAGGCATTTTTTGTGTTACTGTTCATTACTGGGCAAGAACAACAAAGAAGTTCAAGACTAAGATTAATGATATCAGCAGATCATTGTCTAAAGATTAATCTTTTTAAAATGATGAGAAAGAGATAGACACAGTGAGCCTCTAGCTGCCTACAGCTACAAAGAGTAATAATAAACATTACTATGGCAGGGCTGGCTCTGGAATACTAACAGAAGCATATATAGTTATCATCAGTAAACACTAATGATCGGTTCGTGTTGTTTTTTGGCTACTGATGACTGCTGAAAATGGTGTGGCTTTTTCTTTCTGCTTCCTAAAGCAACAATTGTGTACTTTCTTTCCACATCTAGCTATTTATTATTCATTTGTTTGGAATCAATTCTCTCTTTCATGGTATTGTCACTGTACTACTTTCTCTTACAAAAACTTCTACCTTGTTGCCTGGGTCTAAAACTATCAGAAATATAAAAAAAATAAGGTTCATTATAGAAATTATATTTGCCCTGAAAACCCAGGAGGCATTGTCTTTCTGTTAGCTCCCCTGTAACTAATCCTTAGTGCATGTATTTTTTTGTGCATGCCTGCTGTTTTTATATTTAGCAGAGTATCTATTTATACCACACAGGCGGTCTATGTAGCAATTGCATAAATCCGTTTATTTTTCAAGGGCTACATGTCAGCAACTGATGGTATAGGAATGGTCTGTGTAAGATGAAATATACTGATATTCTTTCTTTTTAATCTCATCACTATTTATGCGTCTCTTGCTGATATTAAAACTTTGTAGTGTGACAAGGAGTTGCACACTTGTGTTTAGAATGGTCTGAGCTGAGAAGTCTGCAAATTTTGAAGTTTGTTTATGGCAAGCAGTTCTTTTTCCTCAGAAGCTTAAAAAGACACACAGTGATAGAAGCAGCCCATTTTCATATCTGACAACGGCAACAGCAGTGGTGATCTAAACTTCATGAGAATCAGATTCTGTCAGTCTCGCCATTAGACAGAGCGGGATTGAACAGCAGGAGCAGCTTGACTTCGGCCAAAGTCTTGGGACAGTAAAATGTTAGTATGACCTGCTGATGGTTGCACTTGGAATCTTTATAATGCTGTGAGCTGACCATAGAGGCTGTTCTGATAATTTGCTTCCCTGATATGTTTATGTATTATGAATTTTGAGTTTTACCTACATTATGTCCTAATGGCTGAGTAGTGCTCACTACCCTTTAGATTTAGGTATAAAGTTAGACTACAGGAAGTTTTATCATGATGATCAACTTCAAGCCAAGTATAGTAATAAGTGAATGGGTATGGTCAGGAGGAAGTAATTAGGGTGGTACCTGTGAATGTGTAAACATAGAATCGTCTTTGAAAAGACCTCCAAAATCATGGAATCCACCCATTACCCCAGGACTGCCATGTGCACTGCTAAACCATGTACTCAAATGCCACATTCAAACATATTTTGAATGCTTCTAAGGGGTGGTGATTACACCACTTCATTTACTAGGTGTTGCAATGCCTGACAACACTTCCAATGAAAAAAAATCTTAATATTCAATCTAAACCTCCCCTGGAACAACTTGAGGCTATTTCCTCTCATCCTGTCACTTGTTGCCTGGGGGACTGACCTCCATCTCACTACAACCTCCTTTCAGGTAGTTGTAGGGAGTGATAAGGTCTCCTGAGGACTCTTCTTCCAGGCTAAACAAGTCCAGCTCCCTCAGCTGCTCCTCATCACACTTGTATTCTCATCCCTTCACCAGCTCCACTGCCCTTTTTTGGTCACACTCCAGCACCTCAATATCTTTCTTGTAGTGAGGAGCCCCTGTATCATTGTTATTTGTCAGAGCTTGCAGTGTTTCCCAAACATGGGAGTACTGCCAGTAAGCATGACAAAATAGGAAAATTTAAATATTTGGTTTTACAGCTCTTTCCCTCTGAACCATTTCCTTTCTTCAGGGCTGCATGAGGTCTGTTGCTCCCTTTGAAATAACCTGAAGGCTAATTGCTCTATCTTTGAACAAGGAAAGCTTAAATTTGAATTGTTACAGCATGGTGAATGCTTAGCAATGCATGACTAAGTTGAAGTAGTACCTGTATGAAAGTTTGTTTCATTTTAAAAGTCTGTAAACTTATTTATGATGGACTTTATGCAATGCATTTCTCTGGTGGCTAAAATTTGATTCAGCATTTTTTTGCTGGTATGTGTGACTGTGAATTCAGTGTGGGAAATTGCTTCTATAAGGAACAAATAAACTTTACTTTGAGGTCTTATCTAGCTTTATTGCAGGTAGTCTTAAAACCAAAATTCATAATGCATTTTGTTGTCATTGATGCAGAGTTAGGCAAATTAAGTATACAGCTTATGTCCTGAGATCTAGATTTGTTTTAAAAGCAATCAAGGTGGAGATACCAGCTGGAAGAAAAGTAATATTGGGAAGGTATATACAGATCATTCCAAAGGTACTGTAGTGGTCCCCTTGATTAGTGAGTCTTTAAAAATTGAAACTTACACTCTTTCAGTGATTTCAATATAAAAATGGAATGATGCAGTGCTTGGACAGGTCTTTTTTTTTAAGAAACATTTTCTATGTAAAAGAAAAAGCAAAAGAAAAGTTTACCAGGAGTATATGAAAGTGCTTGTAGAGCTCATATCAGTTTTGCTTGCTGTCTGCCACACTTGATTTATAACCTCTGACTTGATCACCCTGGTTCAAATTCCTGTATGCCACTACAGCTCGATGAAAAGCTCTGTTAAATATGTCATTGGCTTCACAGCAATGGTGTAACATTTCCATATTTTTTGTCCTGTGATGAGAACTGGAAGGATTGAGTTGGACAATCCTAAATTGTCAAAAAATGTTGTTGTGGTAAAACTTTGTCAAAATTTGGGATTAGGAATCAGTCTTTGGGTTAGAAGTTCTTGGGATGATCCCACCATCCACTCTAAAAGTCACTTCAGTGTATATGTGTGCAGTGCCTGAGACATTGTGCTTCACTTTTAAACTATACTGAGCATTTATATTTAGAAAATATCTCCCTAATTGTATATATTGTTCTGGGTCATTATTTTCTCATTGTTTAAATTGCAGCTCATTTATTTAAAAGAATACTTGTCAAAGGAAAGCTTTAAGTACTGATTTAAGAAAGCAGTGTTAAATAATTGAAATGACTGTGATAAAATTGCCTTAGTTTAAACAGACCAGTTTTATCAGTCTGTTTAATGAATTGTGTTTTTATAGGGTGAGATAAATCTAATGTGAATTCAAGTGGTTGCACTAGAAATACCGCTCTAGGTGTGATCTCTAGTGGGTTTAGCTAGCAGAATTAGAGGGAAAAAAATGGCAGCTCTTCTCCTGCATCTCCTTTCAAAACCTCTTCATGTACAATAAGCAGTGCTGATATCTTACAGAGCTTTCTAATATCTACCTACCTGTAATGTCTGGGTATTTACATATGGATTGTGTATTGCTGACAAAGCGGCTTAGTCATTACTTGGAAAATATTTATACCTCTTGATGTGGAAATAAACTTAGAGTTTCATCCAGTCCTGGAATCATGAATTTTCATGCAGTGGAATAGTGTCACAATAAACTTCTTTGATTTCTTTGTTGATTGAAGGGACTTGGCAGGCAGATCTTGCTACCTACTGACAGTTTAGAAGGATGTTTCTTGCACAAAAACCATCATATCTGCCTTGCAATCAGGCTGAAGACAACCATTGGTCCCTGGCTGACACAGGAGAATCCTGGGATATTTTGGATGCTGTTGTTTATGCTTCTGTACATTGAGAACACATCTTGCACACAAGAATAGAAATAATCATTAAAAATATGCACTAAGTCCTTTAGTAGCTTTAGTACCTCATCAGCTCTTCTCTCTGCTAACCCATTTAAATAACGTATGCGTCAGGATTGGTACCTAATTTGGGGGGTTAAAAGAAGGGCTTCCTGTAGGATGCAGTTGCTTTGCACTTAAAGTGAAGTCCTTATATGCCTTCCCATGATGGACTAGTATACACAGTGCCATGAGCTTCCATCTAAGTTCTAGAAAGGTAGCATACAATGTGTGAGAAAATGTCACATTCTGGTCCCAAAATGCTGGTGAAATTCTTGTCTAGTAGGACAAGGAAGACTCAGTTGGTGTTGCATAACTCAAAGGAGATCACTGAACCATTACTAGCAGTTTTTATAGCTGGACTTACTCACATTAAATGTTTCTTAAATGCTGTTAAGCTGATTTGAGTCACAGTTTGCCCTATCAGCAGTCATTGTGGATCTAAGAGTCTCAGGAGAAAAGGTGATGCTGAGTGGGGCATATACATGTCCTTTCAACAGCTGCCAGTCCTTGGTAGTCTGTCTAATGAAAGAAATGCAAACTTGCTGTGTGAGCAGAATTTGTCAGACAGTATGTGACTGACTTCCCAGGAAATTTTACACCAGCAGCAGTTGAATCCATTCAGATACTTCTTGTTCTCAACAAGGCTTTCCTCACTAGTCTTGTGTAACCAGTCTATACCTTCAACTCTGCAACCCCACTTGCAGCACTGGAAATTATAAAAGAAAAAAAGGAAAAAAAGAAGAGGTTGTAGTATCACTGCTTTATACAAAACACTTTCCAGGGGAAGGCAGTGTTACAAGACAGTTGTGTATCATGTCATTTTGCTCCAATCAAACAGGCATTTATATTTCAAAATTTTGCGTATCGTCATGCCTTATATTTTTAGTTTATTATCCTTAGGTGTGCCATTCCCACTCAGATTGTTTTCTGCAACATTGATGTGTTTACTGACTGATATCAGGGTGTTGACAAAAGCCCCAGTTCATCTGAAGGAAGTTTGAGATTTCAATTGTTTAGCTGTTTTGAAAGGTGAGGGGAAATGCTCTTTATTGCAGAAGCTGTGAAACAGGATATTTCATAAATTGAGCTGGCTATTACTCCTCCTCTTCTTCCTCACCAAAACAATCTGTCTCCAAGGTGTGTGCTTTCCTGTTCTGTGTCTGCTACTGGCAGAAAATGGTCTTGCAGTTTTTATTACAGACTATCAGCTTGTCCATCTGTAGGAAAACAGACAGGATTCCTGTATCATTTAGCAGCTGTCTAGGGAATTCAGTCTAAGTTTTAAGCTTGTTGAAATCAAGCTGATTTGAATAGCTTGATTCTGATGGATTCTAATAAAGGAAAAAATACAAGTCTACATAACTGTCTTTCGTACTGGTTTTGTGATATGAGAATGAATCAGAAAACAAGAAAAAGTGAGTGTCTAAAATGGGGGAGGCATTTGAAGTACAAGAGCTTAACATTTTTACTGTTCAGAAAGTACTTATATTTTTATTAGGCAGTAGACTTCTGTCTTTGTTTTCTAGCCATTTCATATTTCTACTACAAAACTTTAAATAGTGGAAGGATATATTAAATGCTAAAGAAAATTATTTTTAAAAGCTATTTTAAAAATTAATTTAAATGTAGACAGACATAGTATTATGGCATTAAAACACCCCAGGGTCTTTTTTATTGGTCCATTAATACTTGCCTCGAGTGGTAGAACACACCTGAGGCAAGATTTAATGAACCAATAAAACATGCCCTAGAGTGCCCTAATGCTATATTGCTAACCATTCCTATTACATAAATGCACTGTTTGCATACTTCCTTCATACACTTCAGAAAAATCTTCAATTAAGTGAAGACCATATGACAATTCTCATCCGGAGTTTTCTTCAGCATATTTTGAAGTGATTAAAATGATTATTTGAGATATTCTCAATCAACTAATGCAATATATTGTGCCTAGAACTTAACGGATTGTCGAGATGGCAAATCCTTTAAGTGTGTTATGTGTTAAGTCAGTGTGTTTCCTTTCAGTTACTGAGAATTTTCTAAAGTCTTCCTAAAGAATTTGAATGGAATGCTCTTCTATTTCTGTTTTTATCTTGCAACTACCCCACTTGTTTGTCTAGAACCCACTCCAAAGCAGAAATATGGTAGAGGAACTGGTCATATCTCCAGTCCCATTAAAATCCTCAAGGATTTTACTAAGATGATGTTGTCCAAGACCTCTGACATTGTTTAGTCAAAGAGTAATTTTAGTCCTTCTTAAGGAGGGAGATTTTTAGTGTTGTAAATCAACTTTAATGGAGTTAAGCTGATTTACATCAGCTGATAGTCCAGCTCTTTGCTTTCCAGCACATTCAGTAGGATTAGAAATGTTGTACTCATATTGAATCTGACAGCTGAGATGGAAGAAAGTACGATGAATGCTTATTGTATTTTGCAATTGTTAATTTAAAGCCTTTGACTGAAGTCAGCTTTTGCCCTAATGATTTAGAATTCATAACCGTGAGCAAAAATTGATAAACATACCTAAGTGTATCTGTATTTAGTAATAGGAAAAAGGAGAAGATTGGTTTTGAATGTCATTGCACGAAGAATGATAACCCTCCATCAGAGAAGGGGAGTTTTGTGCCATTATTAGTTTTGCTCTCCAGCATTCTTTTGAGGCAGGATGATATTATCCTAAAGAAAGAAGACTGAGATTTTTAGATGTAGATTGTAAAAATGGCTTATGGCTTTTACATAATTGACAATCTAACATGAAATAATTTTTGCCTTAATGCAGCATCACAGTAGTCTGAGCCAAATTAGATATGACTTAAGAGGTATGCATTTAGCAGAATCCTTACTTGAAGGCTTGGCAGGGGAGAAAGAGAATCCCATATTGTTAAACTGATGTATAAAAACTGAAGAAATTACCACTTAAGCATTTTCTGGGGTGGAGAAGCTTTGCAGGCCAGGCTTGATCTTTGCAAGAGTATTTGACAAGTTGAGCATGCATGAGGATATGAGCCACAGATACTTGTTAGGGCAAAAGTAACTTCACTTACTTGTGAGTCTCGATCCTCAGCTATTGTGAGCTGGCATAGTTCCATGTAAGGAGTGAAATTATACCAGCTTATACCAGAGGATGAACTGTCCCCTAATCTTTCAAGTAACATGCTCATTAAATGCTTAGGGCCAAATACTTTCCTGACATGACTCCATTGCACTTAATGGAATTAAGCCAGGAGAGCATTTGGCCATTATTTAATACAGATAATAATCTAAGGGGAACCAGGTTTCTGTCTTTGTTTTTCTTTTGATATGTAGCATTAGCAAATGGTATGTGATTTTTATAAGACATAATATATGAAATACTGGCTAAAACAGTTTGCAGAGATCTCACAGGTACACCCCCAGATGTTCTTGATGTAATACCTTCTTTGGAACAAGTAATATTGACTTGATGACAGTTTTGAACCTCCTACTCTCTTTTGGAAATGTACTGTCCAGACGGTAAGCTCTCATCCCTATTTCTTCTTTTCTCATCATTTCACTGTACAATCATCTCAGAAATTTAAGCAAGGTTGAGTTTATTGTGGAAGCTAAGACTGAAAAATTATCTGAAAAATTATGCTGTTTTAATTCTAGGACCAAATAACTGATGCACATTTTCCAGAGTCATTACTAGCTTAGTTTTTTTCCTTTCAAAAGCATAATGGCACATTCTGTTTATGAATTTTTGCTGCATCATCTAGCAGCTAAAAGGCTCGAATGTGTTAAGTATAGCATTACTGTTACCAGAAATTGTTTCCTAGAGATGATTTCTTTTTTTTTTAAAATCTTGAAGTATTCGTCTAAGTTTTACCTTCATGTCTTTTCTGCAGCCTAATTATGGTTAGCTAGGCCTTCTTCTTTTGGCTCAGTGTGTGGATGACCTGAGCTTGTTAATGCTGGACATAAAATGTGGCTGAGAATCAGTCATGAATATTCAAACATACTTTGTTTTGGTTTTCCCCCTTTTTTTCTGCCCCTCTCCCTCCAGGTACCTCAAACAGAACTCTTTTTGCCTTCTTTACTGTTGTGACATCTCTTTTTTTTATGAATTGCTCTGAGATGTTACGTACTACTCTCAACAGCAGTTAGGCCTAGACCTTTGGGGGAATAAAGCTCTTTGCTGTATTTTTGGAGGACAATTTTGGAAAGGTGAATGCTACTGCCCACCCTAATCCATAATTGGTATTTGCTAAAGAAGAAAAACATTTTTGAATTAAATATTTACCATTGAAGCGCTCAAGGTCTTGTTAGGGCTTTGCAGGTGAGTTCAGGCGTAGCAGGAATCCTATCTCAGGGAAGATGAATTTCCCACTTAAAGGTTTTAAATCCAGTTCAGTGGTTGCTTTGTAACCTGCATGCAGTTTTATGGAAACATGAGTAACCCAAACATGAAAATCCAAAACAGAATCACCAGCCCTTTCTACAGCATTCTTATTACAGTTGGGCCAAGAGAGATCACTGCAAACTATTTGCAGTTGTGAATGATGTAACACAGCTCAAAGGCATTCAGTACCTGGCAAGCAGAACTGTCTTTGAATGGACTTAGACAAAGGACCACCACGAAAGCACAGAATGAAAAACAGTGGAAGGGAAATCCTTTGCCAATTAGTACCCAAAACATTCGGATAAACAAGAAGAGCTCCTTAAGCAAACCAAGTTGGGGGATGAAGTGTCTGGAAACCAGGTGGTAGGATGGAGTGACTCATTGGAAGTTATGCATGAAAACATAATCAAATGTCAAGGAGTCAGTAAAACTTCTGACTTGCATAAGCAGGAATAAGGTTTTCACATATCTTTCATGTTTTGGACTTGACCTAGGGCATGTAAAGAAGTAGGTATCTTTCTATGAAAGGGGAAGGGCACTATTACTGTTACAAATAATACCTTAACAGCCTCATTTAATGGAAGCCCCTGCCTTCTCTCTTTGCTCACCATCCTGGTTTGAATTACTCTAAATCAAAATCTAGGCAAGTAATTTATGACAAGTAAATGTGGTAGAGGAAGAAGAAGCTGTGCGACTGTCCTGATAACGCCAGCCTGCAGAGTTGTTTGCTTATAGAAATGAGTTTCCCAAATTTCTGATGAAGTGACACAGTGGGAGCTACAGAGCACAGTAGCACCAGGAGTTCTTGTTGGGGCTGGTGAGTGGCTTAATGGCACAGTCTGAATCTGTTTATTTGATTTTTCTTTTGTTTCAAAGAGGGCAGCTGCACATGAGCACGTTTTCAGTTTTACTGAGCAGCAGAGTTGTAATCTTGCGATAACAGTCAATGCATGTGCAGGACTGTGTGTTTGCAATGAATATTTTTTTTTCCTGCAAAATCAATTATAGAGATGTATATCAAGTTTAAATTAATGGCTGTGCTTCAACACTGTTTTTTTTTCCCTCACTGCATGCTTGAGTTGATGGTTACTCTTTCTATTCCTAAACAAAACTTACGGGAAAAATGTTTGTGTGAGATCACCCAGGTAATTAGCCGGTTTACTCATGCAAATAAATATTTTTTTATTCAACTTGGAACATCTTTTTGGCAGCATTGCCTTTAATTACAGAAACATTTAAAGGATGACAAGGATGTAGTGCATACTAAAAATGTTCTGTGCAAATAGTGAGAGGATTTAGGTGAGAAGCAGCAGCTCTGTAATTACCTTGCAGCCAGAAAGACCCTCACGTTATTCGAAGGCTGTTAAAAATAAGGAAAGAAATAATTTTCTTCTCATGGGAAAGGAATTAATTAGCAATGTGCTGAGGGCCTTGGGATTGGTTCTCATCCAAAGTAGATAAATAAACCAGCCATTATAGCAGACTACTCAACACGAGCAAATCTTACACTGGGAGAGCACCTTTGTAGGGCTGAACAGCAAATCTGGCCCATGAGGAGAATGGCTAAGGGAATTTTAAAGCACCTTTGCACTTTTCTAGCGTGGCTTATTCCAGAGGTCACTGAGGCACTTTACTAAGTAGAGGCAGCCTGAAGGCCTGTCTAAGTAACTCCATCCCTTTGGCTGACCTGCCAACTGACCTGCTCTTCTTTTTTAATCTGTGTTCTGTCAGTTTGGGCTTGCACTGAGATCTGCAGAAGGCAGCTTCAAAAATAAGTTTGTGAGACATCTGCACTGAAGGAGACAATCCTTACCCCATCATTAGATCTGGAGTTTGATTGTGTTCCAGTGTTTTCAGCTGACTTCAGAGGTCTAGATCCTAGGATCATAGACCTATCCCTAAATACCAGTGTAAGTCTTTGTAAATAATCAGATATTTATTAATGAATGAAAACTGAAAAACCTTTGCCTACTATAGCTTAGCATGGCCTCAGAAGGAAATAAGACTTATCCCTGCAAACGCCTGTTTTCCAGGGTTAAATTTTTAACTATTTGCCTGATTTCAACCATGCAATTTGACAAAACTTTGAGGAGTCAAAGATGATAATTTTGTGGACGTTTCTCACAAAGCATCTGGAAGGAGAAGAAAACAATTATTAATGCCTCTTCAGGAAAGAATTGATATTGGAAGCATGTTTATTACCAAAAGTGAATCTCTGCAGGAGGGAGAAATTATAAATGCCCCAACTGTTCAAAGAATTGCAATTGGAAGTCACATCTCGTGAAGCACTAGAAAATCCCAGTCATAAAACACAGACTCCTGTGACACCAGGCATTCTTGATTCTGCTGTTCACAGAACTTAAATATTTTTCTATATTTATAAGTTTTTTCCCCTCTCCATATACTGAAGCCATACCTTTAGGCCTGATTGCCTCTGTTAAAGGAAAGGATATTCATCAGTATCTCTTCATGATTTTTTCTAGCAAGTTGCTTTATCTGGTGTTGGAGTTCTCAGGGGATCAGACCACAGATAAAATTTCATTCATAAGCAGTGATATTTGTCCCCCTAAAATTTAGTTTTTTTCATGTGTTACCATTGACTGTTATTTGGTTCTGATACTGTAATAACTGCTAATAGAGACAATTAAAGTCCCACTATGCAAGATCTCATGCAAACACAACGCAGGAGTGTCAGATGTTATGTCTTTAAGCCTGCAACTGATCTCACAGGCTTATTTTTTGTTAACTAACTTCTGTGTTATAATTTACTAGCAAATATCCAACATCAGGATTACTAAGGTGGGCATTTGGGCAAAGCCTTGTACTTGTAGCTCTTTAGCTATCAAGCTAAGAATCTGAAAAATTCTTAGTTCTACAGAAACAAGAGAAAGATGTTGACAAGATTTTGGGTTTATAAGAGAGACGTGTCAAAGACTATTAGTTTAAAAGGAGAGTGACTTTACAAAACTGTTTTTGACTATTTGCTTTTGTCTTCAGTAGTGACTGCATTTTTGGAAACTTTTATGTAGCTTTGTGCTGCTTTCTTAGCTGTCTAATTTGTTTAAATTGAATTAACTTTGTATTTTGTTTAGTGCAAGAGAAGCATCCTGCATGTGTAACAGCAAAGAGGAAGTAGTTTTCAATGCCAGTTCATAGGAAACGAACATCTGGAATTCTTGAAAAGACCTAGTATGAAATATTAATTAAATATTGATGAAATATTAGTGCTAAGATACTGATCTACTGATACCTTGCTCCTTGCCAATCCTGAGTCTCTACAATGTGTATTTCTTGAGATTTTTTTCTACTAGAACTAGAAGATCCATTTGGTATTCCTGCTGTGAAATATGCTTAACAATACTTTGCAAAATGAATGAATTATTAACTTTGCTTATTAATAATTTTCTCATATATTCATTTAAATTTCTTGTATGTGGAAATTTGAGTATCTGATGTCTATGTCTAGTCAAGATTCAAGCTTAAATTTTATTTGAGGAAAAATCAAGACAAAAGAGAAGTAATATTTTGAGAATAACTTGCCTTCTTTTTGTGGATAAACAATATGATTATTTCATAATTTTGGAAATATGGGAAAAATGAGCTATTTTTGCATGAATATATGAAAATGTAAAGATATTAAATATGGAGAAGAAATTAAATAGTTCAATAGGTATGTTAGCAGAAGATGTATGTATAAATGCATAATGGCAATTTATGTTTTCAGTGGTAAGGAAAAGAAGCTTACTTATTTCACTGTAAAATACAGAAACATAAGTATAGAAATGAGTTACTTAGCCCAAGAGGGCTTGGTTTTGGTGACAAAAGATATCTCTGTCATTCATTTATTCCTAAGAAATTCTGTAAAACACACATTATTTTGAACAGTGTTTTGATCAAACAGGTGATTGCAAATATTTGTCCAATGCTTTTTACTGGGTTAAGTCTTGTTAGAACAATTTTCAAATACTTGATTCTTGTGAAGCTGTTTAGCATCTTAAGAGTTTAGGGTGGAATATACTCCAAATGTCCTATTTATTTTGATGGGGCTAGGTTTTTCAATATGATAGATGTTTTTTCCTTCATGTGCTATTCTCTGAAACTTTTAAAATTAAAATTACTTTTATTTGTTCACATGAGCATGAACACATTCCTAGCCAACCTGATCCAAAGTCCACTGATGTCAGGACTCCTATTTAATTTTTAGACAGGATCAAAAAAAGAAATTTTTTTTTGTCTTTGCAGGGGAAGGCTTAAATTCAGGTAAAAGAGCCATCTCTCTTGTCTAAACTTGGACAGTCCTGTTCTTCTCTTTGTTCATATATATTCCTGCTGCTATAAACTAAATGCTTGTTTGAAACAAAAATTCAAGGCCCCTCTCACTAACTTGCATTGTTTATTATACCTTCAGGCTATAACTAGTGTGTACACCAGAACTGATGCAGAACTGTGAATCCAGAAGATCTATCACAGTGATATGATTTTGGAAGCATCGTTGCACCAAATTACTTGGTATACATTTTCAGAGGCCCAGAAACCTAATATTCTCTCAGACTTCAACTTAATGGGTAAAGCTTCAACACATAAGAATAAAAGATATTTACTGTATGGGTGTACATAAGTAAATACTTAAGTATGGCTTCATTGAAGGCAATGGTGTTTTACCGCTGACTGCAGTGGGACCAAGCTTTTGATTATATGTTTATACTGAGTAACAGCAAAAAATACACTCAGACAAATGTCTCTAAATATACAAATAAAGAATGTCTTTCAGTTATTCATTACATTCATCATATTAAACAATTGCAAATCCATATGCCCATGACCGTGTATTTTCTGTAACTGTGAGTCTGTGGCATGTAGTATAATTACTAAGTCTGTGCAGTCTTCCTTTCTTTGTCTAAATGGAAAAGCAGGAACCTGTTAAATATTTTAAAATTGTTTCTCCAATTGATATTAGTAACATCGTGCATTTTTAAGGCTTTTGTTTTTCCAGGACTTAAATTTTTAACACAATGTTGCTCACAGCATTTTCTTTGCTTTGGAGATGACATTAAAAATGGTTTTTCCTTGTCTCTGCTTTCCTAAGATGCACACAGTATCTAATTTCACTGAAAACTAATTTTTTAACCTTAAGTTAAAAAGTGATTGGACAATGGCTGGGGGGCCTCAGCAATAACACACAGTTCCTTTTGCTGCTGAGATGATTCCAGGCTGAGGAATGTAGCATTTGTAAGTAGCAGGAGTTGTGATGAGATTAGATGGACAAGGCAGGCTTAAGTCTTGTGAAGGATATTGACACACCTTAAAATGACTGTGTTATGTGCAGCCCAGCTAAAGGCAGAATTCTCCCTGGTTGAAAAAAATGGGTAGGAATATCCATTGTCTACATTTTGCAGAGCTGAGATGGATCCTTTTTTGGTACTTTAAATGAGATCTCACCCTACATTTCTGCACAGTCAGCCTATTGGTGAAGGAGTGTTCGCCCTCTGTGCTTTTCAAAGTGTATTCTTACTAGTGGTGGGCATTTGGAGGAGATTTATATGTCTTCTGGAAGAATGGTGAAAACAGTTTCAGAATTTCTTCCAAGCCTTCTGGAGCCTCTTGGCATTCCCATGAAGAGAAAGTGTTATCTTCTTTCTCCTTTGGTGAGGGCAATTTTCAGCATTGATATTCCTAGTGCATGTGATGTTCGTGTGCAGGTTTACTGACAGAGAATGCTCCCTGCCACTCGGAGGAATCTGCACTGACATTAGCAGTGAACTTGGACTCTAGAATGACAGATCTGGAAATGAGAGATACTGGAAATGACAGTTGTGGTAAACTGAATTTGGTCTCCCATTGTTTAGAAGGTGAAAGGAAAATGAGAGCAAAAAGGCCCCTTAAAAAGATATTGTTTGGATTGGAAAACTAATATGGGAGATTTCTTTATATTTGTTAAATTTGGATCTATTAAATACATCTGTAATTCAGATTCCTGTCTTTCCTTTGGGATATAGTGACTAAATTACTAGGAGTTTCACCTGGAAATCTCATATCTAAAGCCACCTAGGATTTATCAATTTAATTCCTCTCTCTTTTTCGAGTTAGTGTCTTGCACAGCACCATCTCTAAACATAGCTCGCTATGTGATTTCATTTCTGGTTGTTGATTCTTTCCAGGACTGACTTACAATGAGGGGCTTATGAACTTGCATTATTTTTTCTGGAATCTACTTTGACATCCTTTTAAATAAAGAGCTCTTGTAATCCCTTCAGGGTTTAATTAACCGTCTCCTTTTGCTTTCAAGGCTTCCTCTTCTGGCATTCCGGCTATGGCTCTCTCTTTCCTCCGATTCAAGGAAAAAAGTCCTCTGTATATTTTTTTCTCTCTGGTCTTTCTGGGTAGTCTTTTCTGCAGAGAGAGATGGACATATTAATTCAGTGCAAGGTGAATTAATATGTCCATCTCTCTTTTCCTAAGAGAGAGTTAACTGATTCTTGCTGTAGTTCTGGTTCTCCACTTCTCCTGGGACAGGTGCCCAACAGAGTGAGGACAGGCCTCTCCATGCTGTGGCTGAGCCAGGAGCTGTGTCTGATGACAGGGCAAGCATAGCAGTGTCCTGACTATCTGGTGATGCGGTTCCACAGCATCCACAGCACAGTAGTGCAGAGTGCAGAGGAGGAAGCTGATAACAAGTGGGATCATCTGACAGTGCACTGATTGTCAGACACGTCCTACTGATGTCCACTTAAGCAGCACTGGAGCTGAATCAAATCTCTCTTGAATCAAAGCAGTGCACTAAAAAACAAATCCCATTTGGACCTCTGCCTGCCAGGGTCTGGAGAGGACTCACAATCCACCCTCAAAGCCTTTGGTTGCCTGTGATTAAGGTCTGCCTCAATGTGATGTAGCCTTACAACCTTGTGTCAGCCCTGCGAGGAGCCTCCTTGGAATCCCCCACCCTGAGGCCTGAGAGCCTTGTGCCTGCTGGCTTGATTTCCCAGCTCGGCTTAAGCCCCAGCTCTTAACTGTTGGGTCTGCTAATTTACAGCCAGCACTTATCTTTATATTATGTGAGGTTTAATTCTAAAATTAGCCAAGATGTGATTCATTGTTCTTGCTTCATTGCTGAAGTTTGCAGTACCCAAACCTTGGTTTGTGTCATAGCTTTTTTTTTAGATGGCCACGCAGCCGAGATTCAGTGAAAGTTAGGTTTTGTCTCCAATCATCAGAAAGTCTTGCCAGAGCTTTAGGTGTGAAAGCTGTGCCATTTGCTTGTCTCTGTCACTGTCCTGGAGAGCTAAGATATTTGTATATACTCGAATAGATTGCCAGAATCAATCCACTTTCCAGAGATGAACGTGGACATGTCCTCTTTTCCACAGTAATGTGAATACTCAAATCTTTCCACATAAGAAACTCAAATATATGAGTTTCACAGCACTCCCTAATAAGGTTTTATAGCCATTAGTGTCAGTGCCATATATCACTGAGGCATTGAAAAAGTGGAGTTTCTTTCCCAAACCACCTTTCTAAGCATCCAAGATGAAGTGGTTTTATAGCTTACACTTCCACAGATCTTTCAAATCCCACAGCACAACCTGTTTTACCTGAGCCTCAAAGATTTTTGTAAATGATTTCCCAGAAGCTCTTGAGGGGGTCTTGTCTCTCTTTCTTTATTTAAATTTATGCTTAAAATATGATTAGATTCTGTATAACACGAAATTGTTCTAGAATACATTGCAAGAAATGTGTGTACAAAAGGTAATCTACACTATCTAATAAATAAAATCGTGTAACAGTTTGAAATTTCAAATGTGATCATTTGCTTTAATATTGCGAAGTGTTTGTTAAACCTTTAAGCTTCTGACATTTTTCCGCACTGACAGCTAAATAATGAATTAATGACTTTAAAGTCCATGGCAGCCTGAGGGTTTCAAATACATGTTTAGTCAAAATAATTGGTGCTTTAATCATTCGTTATGAACCAAAATTGTTCCTTAGTTATACAGGAGCGGTGTTAAAGCAAATATCTATGCTGTGAATGTTCTTTTGTATTTCTAAAATTATCTGCTAAGTTGGAAAATGGTGTCTGGATGCATTTTATTCTCTGGAGTTTGAGTTTTTTTTTTACTTCCTTAATGACCACCTACATGGCTACAGGCTGTGCTGTCCCTTCACTGACAGTGAGCAGCTTATTGTTGATTTTGTATGTGTGTACAGAGACAACCAAGTTTTGAGAGCAGATTGCAGGGTGTGTGGGGCGGGTGGTGGGAGGAATCCTCAGCCCCTGCACTGTCAGATACCGTGTGTAGGACATACGTAACTAACTAAATTAGGGGATCTTTTTGCAACAAAATAAATCCCACCCAAATTATGACACATTAAAAGCCTGATCCAGAATATCTTCTGGTAATAATGGGAACAAAAATCTTAGGTTAAGCAAGGGAAGGAGCTCTGTCTTAATTATATGATTGGCTTCATATTAGTAGACTACTGTGCCTGCACGATGTTCTGTTGAGATGCTCATTTTGACTTCAGCGATGTATCTGTGCCATATGAGGAGGAGATCCTAACCCAGTTAAGACAGATCAAAATTTGCCACAAGGCCAAAAGGGGTCTAAGAAGGTTTCTGTTCCTGGTGCATTTGTGGCTTAGATAGGATCTCTTTTATAGCATGATTTAACATTGTCTCATGGAAGCTTGTAAACCCACAAATAACTATGATATGTAGGGTATACTAGAAAAAAATATTAGTCTAGGTTTGCTCTTTCTTTCACAGAACAGCCATTAGTGATATCTGTTTGACCAGATACAGGCTCAGATGAACTGTAGATGTGACTAGTTCCTGTGTTACATGATTAACTTCTAGAAAACATTGCTTATCAAATAACTAAAATGATATTATGGGAACTTTTGTCGTGCTTTTTAAATAAAAATAGTGGGGGCAGATCACAAATGGAAATTAATTCTCTTCAGCACATGCCTCAGTATGTATTTAGAACCAACTTAGTGTGTACTCTTTGAGAATTCCTGCCACCTTATATGATTTTGAAAACAATGTGTTTTAGAAATAGCTTTCTGTGTATCAAAGATATTACTGGTACCAGTTCTTCAGCCTATGTCTAAAACCAGTGAATTCCCACAACGCTGCCTTCTGTTGTCACAGCTCTGTGTGGGTTTAAAACAGCCTAACAGCCATGTTGGACTTTTTCTCTGATCTCCTCATGGGGTTTTGTAGTAGCCTAAGCACAAAGCAGTTTGATAGAGGAATGAGTAGCTGGCTGCTCCTGTCTTATCCCCAGTGCTTGTTAGGATTGAACTGTAGTTGGAGTGCAATTCTTTGAAACAGGCCTCCAACCTGGCAAAAGCCCAAAACCAATAGTGTGAATGGCTGCAAAATGCAATTATTCTTCTCTGACTGTTAATGCAGGAGGAAAATGGCTAATTTATAGCCAATTTCTTCCTATTTGGATAGCACGACTGTATCTGATTAAAAACTTCTTTGGAAGTTTTATTTCCTGACTTCTAGCTCAGTCTAAGCTGGTACACCAGCTTGTTCCCTTTCTGCCTGTAAAAGAGGAAGCATGGCCGTGATGCTGGATATGTTGGGGGTAAATCTGTCAACGTTAAGGAGTAAAGTGTCTTGGAAGGGGAGAAAAATTATCCTAGCAAGATACATCTGGCTCTTGTAACTGTTAGATGCTTTTGACAGACTCCAAAAATGTTTCAGCATTTCTTTGAAACTTTTCTTTAGTTTAGTCTGTGGCAATTACCTATTTTTTGTCTCGATATATCCTTGTTAAGGCAAATCCTGTATTTTCCCTTGTTTGATTCGCCCCTCCATTCTTGTTGTAGCTTCAAAATGGTACAATAAAGATTTTCCTACCTATATAAATTACATATTAATATAAATTATAGCTAATTATATAATTAAAACAGTGAATAATCCTCTCTACTATGGGTAAAACCATTTCAATATTGGAGTGCTGCATCTATAAACTCTGGTAGTAACAATTTTTTTGACTTACAGGCCTGAGATACTGGACAAATTCTGGTCTTAGTTTGTTGCAGCAGCAACATGTAAATGCTTCTATCAGGGTGCAGATGGCTTTCCTAAATACAGTGTCTGGATTTAGAGCTGGAATAGAACACAATTACAAACAAGGACAGTACCGAAAAAAAGAGAGGGTGAAAATTTGTTCTTTGAGAAGTAGGAAGTTACTGTGGCCAAATAAAGCAAAGAAAATTAAGAATGGCATTGCAAGATTCCTGCTAAAAGGAAGAAACATGCATTCTCAACTATTAAGCTTTGGAAATGAATATCACCTTTCAGGTGCCTTTCCAAATATACATTGAGCCTTCATTCATTCTCCAGCATTGGCTCAGTTTTCTCATCTTTTGCTCTTAGAAGTTAACAAAACACATCTTCTTCCACAAGAACTCCTAGAAAAATTTAGGCTTCTTAAGCTTTTCAGCCTAGAGTCAGTCATGACTAGAAGCTGTGCAAGTTGTTATAAGCTGCTATTGTTGTATAACTAGGTGTGTTCCAGTTTTTGTTTGAATAAACAACCATGAAAATCTGAACTAGGGAAAAACTAGTGAACTTGCTCCATTTCCTGAGAAGGCAATGTAGATTACTATGTAAATTCCAAAACATTCAAATAAATGTTTTAATTTCTACCATAGTTAAATATTTCAATATTTTAACTAATTACTTAGAACAATATATTTTAACTGCTTATGATTGTGCATGAGTTCTTCTCCTGATATGATATATTTTCTTTCTTCCACTGTTAACTATCTGTTTAGATCCTATATATGTTTAAATATAGTCAAACCTTCTCATTATGGTTATTTTACTGCTGTATCTGCTACTTATTTTCATTTTTTTTCCAAATTACTTTTAGTATTTACAAGTTACCAGTAGTACCCTGAAAATATTTACATTTTGATTTTTTTATTTTCATGCTGAGGATGTAACCATCTAAGCATATTCTACACAATTTCATCAACAGAATTTGAACGAATATCTATAGTTGTGATTTTTTTCTTTAATTGGAATCTGTTTCTAATGCAATCTATACATTATAGCTGCTGAAGCCCTTAAGAAAACAAAGTGTATTTTAATATGTGACATAAATATGAGACTTAGCAAAACTGAGCCTTCCATTTTTCATCTGGAAATATACTGAAGTTTGAGTCCACTTTGATAGTAGGCAAAAGAAATACATATTACATATTACAACTTGTCATTGAACGCACATAAAGCTCATAAAAATGCTGTCTATTTTGATTGTGTCTTCAACTTCAATATTTGAAGTCTACTTAAACATGAAACTCACAATGGAACATAACTGAAGAGGTGATGTGTGGATTGAAATGAGAGAAAATATTTATACTGAAATCTCTTAAGCTTCACCATTGTGTATTCTTTAAAAAAAAAAAGTGTATTGCATCTTTTGAGAACATTACTGTGAGTGTCCTAATGGAATCTGACTCCTTTGTCATAATCTCTTCATCTAATAATTCCTGTGTAGCATTTTTTCCCCCTTATCATTCACTGTGTGTTAATTTACATTTTGATTTCTGTGTCCTTGACCCAAAACTGTCAGGCCAGGATGACACCATCATATACAACAGATTGTGAACTATTAATTCTCTCTTCCTCTATGTGCAGTGGTGTGCAGATGGGGGCTCCTCCCCAGAACTTGTGCTTTCTTATCTTCGAGGGTCCTTGAGTCTGCCACAGGTGTTCTGATCTGGAACAAGACCTCAGAATGCGGTGGGTTTTTCTGCAGCCTCAGTCTCAGGGGCATAAGGTGTCTCCATGCTGTATCTCATAGCTCACCCATGAAATGTCTGGCCTCACATCTCCCTTTCAACAGTGACCATTGCCACACATTCCAGAGGAAAATGCAAGCAGCTTCAAATGGCTCCCTGGAAAGGATGTATCCATGGAGGAATTTTCTTAATAGTCACCATCATTTGCCAGGCTGTTTATTTGCAGAATAACACATCTTTTCTAGGTGTGTATTCATGTCTGGATTTGTATATAGATGCTTATATATATATTTTGTGCCCGTGACTACATGTATACATGAAGTAATATACAGTCTGAATGACAGAAACTCAAATATGTGGGTGGAGGAAAGGAAGGAGTTCAATTTTGAATTTCAGTGGAAATCTAGTTCTGATTTATAACTCCAGTGATTTTTCCCTCTCCCTTAGCAATTCAAATATTTTTGAAAGAGCATACTAAAACACAGTAACATTTAACAGGAATACAAGATGGTGTAAAAGAGCAGATGGGTCAGAAAAATACCTTTACATGGGGTCTGTACATGCTCTTTGAGTTGCCTTTATTGTGATATCTACCCATTCACTCAGCCAAGGCTGCATCTGTTCCTGGAGAGTGCTGGGGAATTCTGAAGGGAATCAAGGCGAGGATATAGGTATGACATGGACACTGGTAGCTGTCTAGCTGGACAGGCTTGCTGTCTTTCCCATTCACTGCTTTGACTAGTGCCCTCCATGGGGCTCTCAGCATTGTCCTAATTCCCATGAGGTTGCTTTCACTCACTTGCCAAGTCTCTTTCTCCTGCAGCAGTTCCAAACACACAGTTGCTTCATTAAGTAGCTCTGAGTAGTATGTACCATCTCACTTTTTGAAAACGGCTTATTCAAATCTCTCACCATTGTGGCCTCAAGAGGATCTACTTCAGCAATGCTACCTATCATTTGATAGTATAAGCCTAGAAAACATTATTGTGTAGCCCTGCTGTTTGAAAACATGCAATATTAATAGCGAGTGCCAGATATATTAACTGGTCATACCGTTGTACAACAATATGGGTCCTCCTTCTCTTTTATCCAGTTAAAGGGTGGGATAATTAAGTAGAGAGCAAGGATAACTTAAATGGTGCCATTAGAGATTATTGCTGCATTCCAAGTAACCCCTTTTCTACTAATCTGCTAGAAGAGACACTACCCACCTTAAAATTCAGAACAGAGAGCAGTTTTTTATGAGATGGAAAACCACCCAGATTTGCCATCATTTTTGGGTAGCTATTTTCTTTTCTCTTATTTCAGCCTCTTGTTGCTGGAGTCTTAAAATAGAACTGTTATATTCACACCTGTGTGTAATGGTGTTTTCTGTACAACACATGCTGTAGTTACTGATGGATGGGGATTGAAACTGGTGTCAGAGTGTGGATTCCTAATACTATTTAGGAATCCGATTTCTTTATAGCATCATAAATTCTGGAACCTTTTTTAATATCCTGATGATGATCCTGAATGAGGAGATGATAGCAATTCTGACCAGTTGCAGTTAACCATTTTTGATGAGGCATTTTTCTCATTGAACCTGAACTGAATATTCAGTTTCCAAACTGACAGGAAGTTTGTGTTGTGTTGCCTGTAACTATTCAGACTGGCCAACGTTTTGGCTGAGATTGCAGATAATAGATTTTCCCTACACTTTTAATACGGTGGCCATGACAGAGATAACGCAAGAGCATCAACAGCTTCTGAAAACAAAATTGACCCTATCTGTCATGAGAGTGCAGCCTTCCTGCCATTTGAGAAAATCACATTCCGCTAACCCATAAGATATTCAGTGATATTGATGATCTCTTGAATAAGAAAGCATAGCAAGTACAGACTTTTTATTGCTGTAGAAAAGAAAACAAACCCTCTTTTATATTGTAATGTATGTATTATTTCCTGTGTCCTGTATATGTAAAGTGGAAACACTTCTACAGTTGATCTGTATGTCAGAAAAGTATCATTGGTCACATTAATTTATTGCTGGAAACTCATTTCTTATAAGAAAAATAGAAGGAGCCACAAAACTTGATGATACCTTTTCATTGGTTACCTTAGAGTTTAAATGTGTACATAGAAGTAGTTTTGTACAGGGTTTGTGAAATCAGCTATATTATTTCTTAACTTCCATGCTGCAGTGATAAAATTCAGCCTTACTAGAGGAAAGTCTTATAATCATCTTCACATTTGCTATGCATTACTCTCTTCTTCTCTCCCCCTTTCCTTTTCTTAAATAAATAGTACTTTGCAACAAATTGATTTTGCTAGATAGTGCATTGATCATGCACCTTGCCTGGGGACAGAATATAGCTTCAAAAACAATAATAACTAAGACAATCATCTAATTTTACTGAAATAAAACTGAAAATGTACACCCAATGAAATAATCTCTGAGACTACTTTAGGTGCATTTGTGCTTGTACTTTATCCTCAGTGACACAGTAATCTACTAAAGTTCTTCTCTCGATTTTTCTCTTTGCAATCTGGAAGAACAGATTCACCAGTGATTGTGCTCATTTATAAAAGCATCCAAAACAAAATTGAACCCCAAGGCTGATAAACTATAAAGATGCTGATCAGATCTGAGCAGAATGGACGGGATGCTTTGGGGCTTGCTCAGCTAAAGACGGCTCTGCAAGACTGATGGCTTTATATACACAATTACAAACACCATAGCTTTGTCGAACGAATGGGAAATCATAAAATATGTTGCTTTCCTGTTATTAAGTAAAGAATGGTATTTTGTAAAATACTTGCAAAGATTTACTAAATTTCTGTAATTTAATTTCTGCCTCTGTGTTTTCTTTTCTTTGTGGAAAACTTAAGCATTTGTTTGGAAAGGACAATCCGATAGACTAAACCTCCTAGTCTTGAAGAGCAAGGGGCTAATTGATCTTGCTTACCAATACATAGCAAGTGGTGCATACTGTCTGCCTTATATAAAACTCATTCATTTTTATTGTGTCATAACCAAAAATGATTTAAAATTTCATTCATTCTCACAAAATTCTTCTGTAAACGAGACACTGAATGTAAGGGTTCTCTAAAAATTAGGTATTTATTGGAAATCATAAGAAGACATGCAACAGGACAGAGATTAAAAACTTGTGGGCTTCTAAGTGATATTTCCTGTTACCATAAAAAAGCTTTGTCTTTATGATGACATGAAAAAAACCTATGCTGTAGTTATTCATAGAGGATCTGTAGTGGCTTTTGAAATAAAATCATATAAGACAGAAAAACATTTTGGAAATAGTTAGCAATAGTCTTTTAAACCTCATTGATTTCCTAAGGACTGTTACATTTTGTTGCATTTTACTAGTCAATGGATATTTGAGTCTCTTTACAGTCTCTTTACAGTCTCTGTCATTTAGGGAAGCACCACATATATAGAAATATATATCTGGCAGGATGGAGGTGGGAGGCAGAGAGAAAAAGAAAAGAAAAAAGGAAGAAGTTATTAAAAGTTTTCTATATAGACTTTAAAAAAGAAGAGCATCTCCCAGGTGCATAGACATGGTAAAGTCTGGACTATTTATCAATGCAAGGTCTACCTGTTAGGTCACCTCAAAATTGCATTTCAAGGTAGAACAGTCAAGGTTACCCTTGACCTTTAGTGATTCAAATCGTGATTTTAAAATTAAAATGTATAGCGTGTCAGAAGTCACACACACAAATCTCTTAGCTTGCAGAAAGTGGTTTGAATGAAGTAGGACCAAGTACTTTTTAATTTTTTAGCAGGCATTCCTAGGATCATGTTGATTTTCTATAAACTCTAGATTGTTCGTACCCATCTTATACTCAAGATATCACAGAATCACAGTGTGTGTCAGGTTGAAAGGGGATCACAGTGGCTCATCTGGTCCAACTTCTCTGCCCAAGTAGTGTCATCCCAGAGCACTTGGTACAGGATTGCATTCAGATCGTGTTCTTGAATGTCTCCAGTGAGGGAGACTCTGCAACCTTTCTGGGCAATCTGCTCCAGTGTGAGTTACCCACACAGTAAAGAAGTTCTTCCTCCTGTTCAGGTGGAACTTCCTGTACATCAGCCCGTTGCCTCTTGTGCTATTGCTTGACGCCACTGAGAAGAGCCTGGCTCCCTCCTCTTGGCACCCTCCCTTCTGACACTGATAGATATGGATGAGGTGTATTCTCAGTTACCTCTTCTCGAGACTGAACAGAACGAGCTCCCTCAATCCTTCAAAAGAGAGGTTCTCCAACTCTTGACCAACTTTGTAGCTCTCTGCTGGACCCACTTCAGGAGTTTCGTGTCTCTCTTGCACTGTATAGACCAGAACTGGGCACAGCAGTCCAGGTAGGGCCTTACCAGGGCTGAGTAGAGGGGTAGATCACATCCCTTGACCTGTTGGCAATGCTTTTCCAAATGTACCCCAGGATTCCATTGGCCCTCTTGGCCACAAGGACACACTGCTGGCTCATGGACAGCTTGTTGTCCACCAGGACCCCGAGGTCCTCCTCTGCAGAGCTGCTTTCCAGCAGGTCACCTTTCAGCCTGATGTGTGGAGTTGTTCCTCCCCAGGTGTAGGACCCTTCATTTGCCTCTGTTGAATTTCAGAAGGTTCTTCTCTGTCCATCTGTCCAACCTGCTGAGGTCCCTCTGAGGGGCAGCACAATCCTCTGAGGTATCAGCCACTCTCCCATGCTTTGTATCATCAGCAAAGTTTCTGATGAGGCATCTGCCCCCTCGTGCAAGTCACTGATGAGCAAGTTACACATATGCCCTTGTCAGGTTTAGGCAACACAGAAAGAAAAGCCCTCAGGTGATTCAGAGCAATGAGGCTGGTTGGAATTATATCCTGGTGAAGTTAAGCATTTTACATCAAGTATGCAAGGAGATTTGCCTTACAATTTGTGCACTGGAACTAGATGTTATGAATCTTCCTCTCTTTCCCTTCCATGTTTTGGATAAACTTTCAAACTGTGCTTTGCTTCTTTTGTCTGTGACAGTCGAGAGCTTATTTCTGCCAGTGAAATTCATCTAAGAAATCCGTCAAAGGAGTGATTTTTTGTGTGTGTGTATTTTTGTAAAACTACTGCCTGGTCAGATTAAAAAAGGATCTTTTTAGATGAGTTTCACTTTGACATTTTTTATAAAATGCTGTCCTCTTTATTTTTTTCATGAACCACTTTAATTGCATTCTTTATGACTTGTAGAACAAGAGATTTGAAAATTTTGAGGCATAAGCTAAAAACAGTATTTATAATATGTACATGAGGTAAAAATGGAGTTTATAAGTTATTTTTTAATGCCAGGCACAATTTTGTCCTTCAGCTTGGCATGCATCTTTCTTGCATAATGACAATACACTGAGTAAAAGGAATAACAGACTGGCCAAGAGTATACCTAATGCAGTGAAGCAGATTATTTGGCTCTGATTTTTTCCCACCTTTTCCAGGCCTCTGATGTCTTGTTTAGGGGCAGTAACACACTTGCTATAAAAAACTAGATTTTTCATTAACGTAGTAAGTAGTGGTATTTTTCTTTTACTGTGTACTATGAAATTCTGTTGATCTAAAATGGAGTTACTTTCATTTTTAAAAACATGAGCTAAAATAAGCAGGTGGTTCTTACTGATTTTTTCTCAAATATTTTTTTCTGAATCTGATAAGAGCAATCCATTCCCTTCTGCTCCATTTTGTAAATGAAGAGAACTAGTTTTAAATGGTATGAGCTAAAGAATATCTTCATAATGTGTTTGTAATTTTTTTTTTTTACTGTTCTAGCTTTAATTCATAATTACAAGCTTATTCCAATCTCTGCATTATGGAACCACATTTTAGACCAACAGCTGTTATCTACTTTCACTTGTAGCCTTGGGGTATGCATATTTTAATATTCATTTACTATGTGCCGATAAACTAAATACTTCCTACTGGAAGTCTATGAAATTAATCACAGTATCTTAGTTGCTGTTCTGTCTTCCATGTAGCTCATATTTTTTAAACTTACTATGTTATATAAATTCCTCTCCTTCTCCTCCCCTGAATAAAAGGGGAAGAGGAAAGGTTATTACAAAATATACAAACAGAACAAGTTGATTAAATCTGTGATAATTAGAAAATAGAGAGGAATACAGTGTAGTCATTCAAATGACACAACCTTCTCTCTGGTTCCTGTATCTTGCATAAAACTAGTATAAAACCTTGCCACATTGCCTCCAGCAATATTTTAATAGCTGGCTTTGTATTTGAAGGTTGTGGTTTTAACTGTTATTTAAATAGTATTAGGTCCTCATATGCATATAATATAGCCTAAAGCTAGATATTTTCCAGTCTTCCAGGCACAAACACAACTACAAGTGTCTTTGTGTTAAAAATATAAAATATGTGGCAACTTTGGAGACAAAATGCAATGAACAGGGAGGAAATAAAAGTCATGCAGCCCATTAAGGTTTAAGGCTGTTTGTTGTGCAGCAATGGATAAAGGATTGGTGAAAAGCTGTAGAAGGGCATGAAAATAGATTATTTCAAGGATGAATTTGGTGATACAAAGTAATAACGTCAAGGCTGGAAATGTTTGGATGGATTTCTCATATGTTTATATTTCTGGAGCAATGTCCTTTTCACACAAATTACAGCTCAATGGCAGCACTTCAAGACACTAACAGACAGTACATACCTGCTTCTGCTCACACTAAATGGAGAATTTTGCTACAGAATTTGGTGGGGGCAGTGTTATCCAAAATCCCTTTGGGACATAACACTCACTACTGCATTGTGAATAGTTAGGCTCTGGGCTGTGCTATTGCCCGCCCTTGTACCTGAGTGTTCCCCAAGAGTCACCACAAGCACACTTCAGGCTAGATTCAGTAATTGAGCTTAGGAGCATGAATAAGACACAGACATCTGAAATCACAAACTGTGTCCCAGAAAGTCCCTGTTCAGCTGTTGGTTTAGGGTTGCAGATATCACCTTCATGAGTTACCTCCCCTCAACTGTTCTCAAGTCCCAAGCACACTAATAGTTACCTTCCACACTTGAGAACTAGGGACATTTTTATGTTGTCAGTGTATATTCTTTAAAAGTTCATTTGGGATGCAGAAACTGCATCTTCCTTCATGTAAGTCCCTGGAAGAAAAAATTCCAGTAATCATATTACAAAGCTGGCTGGATGCACTGGCGCTTTGTACTGAACTGTGCTTGAGAGAATTCCTAGAATTCAGGTCCTCTCACTCTCACTTACATCCTCTAGCTGGTTACTCTCTCTATCCAATGCATCTGGCTTTCTACCACTCCAATTTCATAGCCTCAAAGGGAAAGAGTGAGAAAACTCCTTATTCCAGAGCAGGATGTATTTTATTGTGGACAGTGCTCTCTGGAGATGGGGGTTTGAACTCCATAAAGTTGACAGAGGTGCTTTTGGATAATAGTCCAAAATATTTTCCATTTCCCAAAGGACTCCACTAATCACAAGGCTGCTAATCAAAAGCTGGATGCCAGCCCTACCACATTACCCTTCACCAAGAGGAGTGATAGGTTCCTGTCTTCAGGCTACCCATGCTGGGAGAGCCAGATGGACAGAGGTACCCATGCTTTGAAAAGCAGTGGAAAAATAATTCAGATACCCCTTCATTATCAGTATATCTTAAGTACAATCCTGTTCCTTTCTAAGTGTGAAAGTTCTCTTCAGTTTAATTCCTAATTACCATAACATGAATTTCTTATTTTTGTTCTGGTCTTTGAAACCTTCTGAGGTATACGGCTGGCTTCATTTAGTTCTCTGTGATCAGAAGAATCAAAGTGAATGAAAAAATATGCTATATTATGTTGATATTAAATATCTTGAGGAGGAGCAGACAATTTTATTTGTAATCACATTAAGATATAAAATTATATCTAATATGAAATTTGTATCTCTCTTTAATTAATCTCATAAAATGTATAATGGCCTGCAAACTGCGGTTCATCTTCATAAGCTCACTGATGCCCTTCATACCTCTTATGAAGTGCCTAGTGCACTTCTGAAGACTAAAAAATTGTAAAGAAAATTTAATATCAACTTATCAGTTGCATCTTTTTTTTTGGTAGTGAAAAAAATTTTCCTGAGTCATTAAAACACACACTTACACACACGCACACATACAAAGATAATAATATTCATTAAAAAAAATAGAATCCTAAACATAAATAGAAAGCAATGAATAAAAAAAAGTAAACTAAGTCACAACCTGTTTCAAACTATCAAACTTTACTCAAGCTTCAGGAAATCAAGAAATTGAACTGATGGCAGGTCATTGAAGCTTTGTCTCAGCAGAATCATGAGGAGAGCACAAACATAAATCGCAAATTAATTGGAAGCTGATTTTTTTTTTCACTTGCACAAATCTATACAAAGCACTCTTTTTGGGCTGAAATATATCAAAACACTCTTTTTAAGTCCATGTGGAATTAAAAAGTGGCACACCAGTCCTATGGGACATTAAATTTTGTTTAGAAGTGATACAAAATTAACAGGATACTTGGAAGCGGAAAGGTGCACGTTTTGCTTCAATGGTACACTGCCCCTGCCTGAAATGCTCTACTGCTGCATGAGAGCTGTCATGTGGCTGCTGTGGTCTGTATTTGCTTCTGCCCATCAGTGCTGTTGGGTTTCCCATAATGGCTCATGTTGTGTGGTCAAAGCTTAGGCCATTCTCTGATGGGAAATATAGTCCTTGCTGAGGCAGCAGCCTGTGTGCTAAACTGTGGGCTACTGCAGCTGCAGAATGGTGACTAACTGTTTTGATTTGCAATAAAACTAACTTGAAACACAGTTCTTTGTTTTGCTTTCAGGATTGAAAATACCTGTGATAAAATTAAGATGCTTCTAGAGCAAAGAGCAACCTCTTAAGAAAACTCTTCTTGCGAACAAATGTCTGATACAAGCAAGGAGCTTTCCTTTGTATAATTGCATGTCTTGCTTACTGAAATTTTGTGAAACTTAGGGACTACTGAAGTGAATATTGGCATGGTTCCTATATGATTTAAGACAGAAATCAGGTCAACACTGAAGTGCAATTTGCATCAGACTCTGATGTCATTGTCATCTGTGTAACATTATATAGTCCTCAAAGAGAAGATTTCATCTGCTTTAAGTAATATTGATATTGTTGCAGAGTTGCTTTTGAAGTTCCTCAATTTTCAGATCGCTAAACTTTTCCAAGCAAATGTCCAAACCCTTTTGTAATTAATTTATTATGGATGCTAAGCTCTTGTCATGGTCACCTTAGAACTTGCCTATGGATCATGAGTAAAAACTACTGAATTGAACTGTTTCACTTCTATTAATGGAAAATAAAAAAATCGGTGGACTTTTTAGGAGAAGCTGTCATGGAATATAAGAAACTCATTACCTATTTTGTGCTTTTATATGTGTTCCTTTTAAAAGAATTGTCAGTTAGATTATTGGGCCAAAGAAATCAAGTATGTAATAAAAATTTTCAAGTAACTATAGAAGCTTAGCAAAGAAACACAGAAGAGTCCTATAAATGAGTCAAAACAGATCACTAAAAATACCCACTGCTGCCAAAAAAATTCACATCAGCTGTACTAAATGCTCATAATTGTGAAATTTTTTATCTGGTTTCATATTTACTTCCAGATATTAGGTTTTAGTCTGCTGCAGTAAGCGAAAGAAGAGTGAAAGAGTGGTACCCATTACAGCTGTTGCATTACAGATTTAAAGGACAGATAAAGCCCTTATATGTCTGTATGTAGAGGATGCTTTGTTATGGTAGCAGAGTAGTGTCCTTGTGCTCTAAGTACCTTAACTTATTTTCATTGCAAAAAAATATATATATATTTATATGATATTAATTATTTTACATTATATATCATAAATTTGTTTGTGTCCGATACCTGATAAGATCTCAGATTGCTGCCTTATTTTCTTACTCTTTCACTCAGTGGTTCATGAATGCTGTTTCATCTCTACCAATATTCCAGTGATTTCCATTTTTTTTACAGTATTTCACCCTTTTCCACTCTACCAAAGCTCTTTTCAAAAAAATGTGAGACATCTTTCCTAGTTAAATCAAAAAGGCTTTGTTCCCCTCCCCAGCTGGCACCCTTGTTTTTCTGTCTGCTTTTCAGCAACTTATCCTTCAACTCCATGCCAGAGAGGCTAGATAATTCTGAATGTCAATGTTAGATTATTCTAAGATTGATGTTTATGTGAAGTCTTTAATTTATTTAGGAAATTATTTGTGTCATCAAACCTTAACCATATCGATTGCTTGACAAATGGAATTTGTCATTTGGTTTTTTGTGATTTTTCTCAGGAGCTGGTTCATCAGTTACAGTCTGTTTTGGTTTTTTTGGGTAGATGATTGAATTATACAAAAGAAGACCTTTTTTTTAATCTTTGCAAGCTTTTAGAAATATCTTGTTAATCTCCTCCAGTGTATTATGTTATTATTATTATCATTATTAAATAATTATGTAATTAAACAACACCAAAACAACAACAATAATAACAACAACAACAATAATAATAATAATAATTTGGGCAAGCCTTTGCTATTCTTAAGCTTTCTGGAAACATTTGTGTGAATGAAATGTTGGTCAGCTGAATTAGTGTAACTGAGAAAATGACAACAATAAAAGCAATTAAATGAACCAGAAAGCTTTATTTATGGCTTTGTTTGCTATTTTGAGGCTTGTAATGGGATATTTTTTGTGCTCATAATATGCACCTTTCTGATTTTCAACTTGCTTTTTTTCCCTGATTTTTCCCCTGACTTTCCCCCCCCCAGTTTGGGAATGAAAAAAAAGAAAAGCAAATAAAACAAAGGAGGAGGAATAAATTTCCCTCAATGAAATCTATTACATTGAGGTCATATTTCAGGATAATGTGGAGGGACATGAGGAATGATGTTTTCAAGTTTCACAAAGATGAAGCATCTTTATTATATGTTAACCATATCCAGTTCTCATTTCTGATGAAGGACAAAGGAATTTCGGAGCCTAATCTTTCAAATTACAAGGGTCTGCAGGAAAACTAGGGAAATTCACACATCTGTGTTCTTTCTGCAGAGTGATGGTTTCAGAGAGTAAAGTGAACAGTAGTCTTTGTCTGGAAGTTGTGAATTCTAGCACTTCTTAAACTTGGCAGCTAGAGATCTTCTCAGTAGTCTTAATTCTCTGATGCATGTTCTTTTTTATGAGATTTGTTTCAACTGAAAAGCATTCCTGCAGGAAAGCAGCATGAGTGGCATGTTATTGAAAAAAAAAGTATAGAATCTTTTGTCTATCTGAAATCATGTAGTTTGGAATTTGTCTAGATTTCATTAGCACTGTACTGTAAAGATCCAGAAAACTATGTGCAGAAAATAATAAATAATTGAATTTACAAGGAATTATCATAAAAATGGAAAATCAGAGAGAATAAATGTATGAAGAATGACATAAATTACATAAATCACATCAAGTGGGGTTTAAGAGCTCACATAGATGACCTTCACATTATTATAGATTATTAAAAAGAAAAATTAGTAGATCAATAAGCATTCAAAATTACTGTTATTGTCATTGCAGACATGGCCACAACAGATTCCAGCAGCATTCATAGAAAACACGTGCAAAAACAGCAAATAGGAAAAGCAAAATAATGTAAAAGCCCAGTTCTCTTCCAGAAGGTTGGAATAGGACTCTGGTTCAAGTGCTGTGAGAATTCTCTTGAGCCTCTAGAAAGTGCCTTCTGAAGGAATCTCCTGTCTTTCAGGTATAAGGAAGCCTGAGAAGATAAACTTCTAACAAGGGTGCTATGACTGTGTCCCTACTCTCGTTCTTACACCTAATATATATTTCAAAGGACCAGATTTTTGGCATACTGGTTTCTATTCACATATCAGTTCCTAAATCTGCCCGTTTAGTATAGATCTATTTTTATTTTCTGACTAAATATAGTAAGAAGTAGTAAGCTTATAGTCAGAAACCTCCATGCATCTGATGTGTTCTTCATGCACACAAGGACATTTCAAAATTGAAAGCTTGAAACTGCAAATAAACTCAAGCTTCTTTCTGATTCCAAATTCAACATTAGCAGAGTTTTCACAGCAATCTTCTTTATTTTTTGCTAGTTTTCAGTTTGGGATATTTGTGCTTTCCTAGCTTAGAATATTGTTTTTCCACAAAGGCATAAATTTTATATTTCTGAGATGGCTATAATTTCCATGGCAACAATCATAGTATTAGTAAGGTAAGCAAAATCCAGCTACAGAAGGATGCCAATGGCATAGATGAAAGCTTGAGGAAAAATCATAGGCTAAGTAAAAAGAGTTTCTTTTAAAATTCTCTCTATATTTGCTCAAGGAAAAAAATGTTTTTAAGGGAGGTGTTCCAGAGTTGTCTGAATTGACTTTGCACAGATTTGGACTGGCTCCTGGCAGAACTCTGGTAACACTAACTCCCCCATATCTCTGGCAGGTTCTGAATACCTTATTCAGGCAACATTTTTACTGAATTCCCTAGGAGTTTTCCAATTATATGGATTCCTATATCATCGGTTAGTACAGTTAAAAAATTTTAAGCTGTAATTTAAGTGTATAGCTCACACAAATATACCAAATGCTTGCTCAAGATTTCCAGAATGTTTCAAGTATATCTTGTATCCAGGACTGGTGCTCATGATTTTGCTGGTGCTGTTTTAAAAAAAGTTTTGCAATAAGTATTTGAGGTATATTAATGAAGTGTTTCATCTGTACAGTGGGACCTTATACAAATTAGATTCAAAAGAAACAAATTTTTGTATGGTATTTTAAAGATTATTAGATCTGCATTGAGTACTGCAGCAGTTTCTTTTCTTTCATATTGATTTTTAATTATGCTGACTGTACATTATTTAAGAGAGGGAAAAGGAAGTTAAATCCTAATCTTATTAGTACTGGTATAAAATGCATCAAGTTCAATGGCATTTCAGCTTGTTCTGAGTCTGATGTGACTGAGAACAGATGTGAGCCCTCGTGGATTAGTTTTTTGTTCCTATGACATAGTCATTTTGTTCTGGATTAGATTTTTCATTCATATGACATGGATTTGGCACATGTTGAATTGATCAAAAAGTAGACAAGGCCAAGACCATCTGATTATATAATTGCTTCATCTGTTGTACTGTAGTTGCACAGGGCCAAAATCTGAGATCTCCAGTCATTTTGAATCAGTCCTTTTTAAAGCAGGCCTCAGCTCTCTTTTAGGTTTGTTAATGCAATGGCACTGAAAACTGCAAATTTGCCTAATAAATGAGTGGTTTAAATAGAGAGGTGTAAATCTGTTAGTTCCTCTTAGCTGGTAGATTTGTACCTAGGTAACTAAAACCAGAGGCTGACCATGACTAGAAGAGGATGGTTTCAGCTGTTTGGCTTAATCTTCAGTTTTTCCAGGAATTTCTGTGTAACCTTAGTCAAGGTATGTTGTTACTTTGTGCAATATTCCACCTAAATGTCTCTGGTTTCCAGCTTTGCTGTAGCCTTTTGGAAATCAAAACTCAAAAAAAACAGAAATGTGTTTTAGTGCCTTCAGGAAGAGCTCAATAGCACAGGAAGACAGCCTTAGAGGATACTACGGGATTTGACCTCAGTTCAACTGCAATAGCCTGACAGTTGTGCATGTCGAGGATTTTCAGCGTATGTATGGCTGTACAGGGGAAAAAGTCATACTGTGGCTTCTACACCTCCATTCCAGTAATGGAATGTAATCAGGCTATCTCGTACCTGAGGCTTATGTGACCTTTAGATGGTACAAAACTGTCTGTTACAGTCAAAAGTCTTCTTGTATTAAAAGCTCAGTTGCCAGTTTTCTAATACTTCCTGAAATTGTTCTTGTGGACCAGCTCCTTTCTTGTTGGTGCATAAAATAACTACAGTCACAACAGATGCTATTGTGCATCTTGCTTGAGAAAATGTCTTTCATTCTTCATTTGTTCTGAAAAAAGCAACAGCACCAGAGAGCCCTCTTCCCTGTCTGTAATAATCATATTGTTTCACTCACTTGTAGCTGGTGACTTTTCTAAATATTTTTGATCAATAGAAAGAAATGTAAAAAATCAGTAGATTGCAGCTTGTAGCTGGAATTGATAGATAGTTTAGGTGGCAGGCTTTGAACTCCCTTGGCAATCAGTAGTTGAAAGAAATTACCTTACTTCCATAGCTAGGATCTTCTGCCAAATTTACCCTGTTCACGTCTAAATCTCTTACATATTTTAAAGGATTAAAGCTAAAGATGAGATTAAAAACTTTCCTCTTGGCTTCAAAAAGAGAACAAAATTCTCTATACAAGCATAACTGACAACCTCCCATGAGAAAAACAAGTAAAACACTAAAGATGTTTTCCCATCTCCTTAACCATTTCTCTTCCTTTTTTTTTAAACTAGGTGTCTCACTGAGATGCCTCTTTACAATATGGTGTTGTTAGACCTTATGCAAAGGTTATACTTTATGATTTGACATACAGTATTTTTCTTCCTTTGAACTCTTCTTTGAATCCTTAAATCTTAACAGTGTAGTTAATTCTGCATGTTGTGGCAGAATTAATTGTGTTGCCATAACATCACTTTCCCCTAATAAATTTTCCACTGTGGGGATTTCAGCACTTCAAAGACGATAAAACATACCTTTTGCTAACCAGATGATAAGGTTTCGTCTATGCAATGGAGCCAATGATTATTTTTGAACCAACATATAATTATGAAGACACAGTGAGAGAACTTTCAACATGCTCACAAGTGGCAGAACTAAATGCAAGTAGAAATGTCATGTTGGGGTGGAGGTTCAAAGTTAGCATCCAGTCTTCGACTCTGCAGCTGCTATAATTACACAACTCTGTAAATTGGAATCATTTATCCTCTGCCAACTGCAGTAATTAATTTTCTCTTCAGTCAGTGGAGGGGGGATTGATCTTTCCTTTGTGAAAATCTTTCTCACGCAAATACCACTTGGCTCTTCTATGTTTCCAGTTCTGGAAATTTGTCCTTCGATGCAACAGCTATTAAAGAGTGGGGCTGCAGCTTCCTTGCCTGTGTGTTCTTGTCTGTGTAGCAGTGATGAAAACTAAGATCCAAAGTACAGGGTTTCATCATAATATTTAATCACTACCTGATTGTGGAATTAGGATGGCTTGGCTAGTAGAAAATGTGCAAACCTTAAGCTGATTCTAATAATCACTAGAAGACAGATATTTCTGCTGTCTAAAGGCCTCTTGAAATCTATGAAAACTATGCGTGATTTACATTGCATGCATAATGTGTGTCTCTATGCTCACACTGTCCTTATTATCTAAATAAGTGGCAATTCAGGAAGAAATCTTGCATTAAGAAAGCCATAATCTGAAATTCAGGGATTTATCCTTTGAGATCAGTTTTTATCCGGGCTTTAGCTTCTTTATAATTTTTGGTTGCTGCAAAAGAGCTGTTGCCACAATGCTGAATAGATACTGTGCAGGGAGAGAAGTCTACACTGTGACAGGCTTTATGTTGTACTGTTGTCCTAACTGATCTGGAGTTAAGCACAGAGGCTGTATGTAGTTGTGAGAGGTGACATGGTGTGCCTCTGCAGGATGGTCAGTGTTCCTGACGGCCTGGAAGCACCTCCAGTCAGCGACAGTGAATATACGATGGAAGTTTCTGCTGGTTCTAATTGACTGATCCCTCACAGACCACAGAAATAAATCAGCAAGAATGGAGTCACATTCTTTCCAAAGACCTGCTGGTTCTAAATATGTGACTGGGCAGGAGTCAGGACTTATAGCCAGGGAGGACAGGATCTGACTTTTCCTGAGCCTACGCTGTTGTCCTTCCAGTTCACGAAGAGGCATTTCAATGATGCGGTGTGGGAGACCCCTTTGTTACCATTACCCACACTCTGCTTGTCCACAAAGAATACGGAAGACTTCTGACTGTGCTCAGAACCCTTCTCCTGAACAAGAACTTCCTCAGGTTTTGTTTGGTCTTAAATACTGTATTCATCTGGCCTTTTCACATACTATATCTCGCACTTTCAGGGCCAGATCTTCCACTGCAGTAAAGCTGTTGGCACTTTTCTGGTGGCTTACTGGGTTCTGATGAATTCTGAGGTGTAAGCTGCTCTTAACTACTCTGAAGCTACTTCATCGTCCCTGGTGACTTACTGAGCTATACCAGCCTCCAGCTGCCACAGGTTGCTCACCTGTGAAGGCAGGTGAAAACCCAAGGGAAGGTTTTCATCCCTCCTTGTAACTAGTTGTATTTTATTTAGGCTAGTGACCCCCCCAGAGCTCTAGGAGCTGATTTGTAGTTTAGTGTGATTCTGAGTGAAGCTACAGTGCAGGAAGGATTAGAGCCAAGGCAGAATTCTTCACTGTGTTATCAATATGATGATGGGTCTTTTAAAATGTTTGTCTTTCTTTCTTTGCATGTGCCTGGTTGAACCCTTTCTATAATACTGTGCAAATTATCTGGTGCTCTTGAAAGATTTTTTTGTGATAAGTAAGAGAAAATAAAACTATAGGAGTTAGAATGCTTGTAATGTAAGAAGTAAAAGAAACATTATTTTTGCTTTTTTTTTCTTTCAGCCTCTATATATCAGATATCTATGTGTTAGTAAAACTACTGTATATACAGTAAAAAAGATGGCCATTTGAGTAGAAATAAAATTATTTTTACCTTTTGATCATAAACAAGAAATGGGGAATTTCTCTCCTAAAAGAAACGCACTATATTCCTGTTTGAGATACTTGATAATCCTTCTTTGTATCAGAGTTTGCTACACAGTTAAAACACATCAAACATTATCAAGCTACATTTATCAGCAGAAAACAGCTCAAGTAAAATTATTAAAAATCCTTTGAATTTCAAAGGTAAGAATACAGCATGCTCCTTTGGTGTTTAACTTCATATGGTGATGCAGAATAATCTGCTTCCAGGCCTTGATCTTTGCATATTTATACTTCTTTATTGGTATTGGGGGTTTTGTTTGTATTTAATAATAATGCAGCTGAGAGTGGCTGTTGAATGCATTTCTGGCAGTTTTGTAAAAATCAGTAGAAGTCTGGACAGGCAAAGCCTGCATACTTTGACTGTAGACATGCATTTGAAATCAATACATGACTTGGATTTGGGAAGCCTGGAGCAAAATCCTCAGGTGAAGTAAATCACCATAACTCCTTTGACTTCCATGAGATAAAGCTGATTTTCACCATCTGGTAGTCTAGACTTTGTTTTGGTTTCCCATTTGACTAAACTGAGACAAAAGCAAAGGAAATGTTTTATAGATACATAGTTTTCCTGAAAAAGAAATTAAAAGGGAAAAAATATCTGAGTGGGGATCGCAGTAAATGAGCATCTCTGAGTGGAACAAAGGAATAGAAGAGAGGGGCTAATTGTTTAATTAGTAAATGTCTGCTTGGTTAATGACATATTAATGAGTTTTTAAGACAGTCATATCATTTACCATAAAAGACCCATGTGCGTATCCCTGGATGTACTGTATAATTAAGTAATGTGACCCACAGGAGTTCATCATTTAAAAACCTGTCAGCTGTCTCATGTTTGGTAGCAGATGAGTAAGCTCATGAGGGGCTCACCAGGAGGACTCGGTTAGGTGTCCAAAATGTATTGCTGTAAAACAATCTGGTAATCTGTCAGTGGCGTGGTACCTGTGCATAAAGACAACAGAGATTAAAATTTGCCCATCAGTCTATTGAATTTTGTAAACAGAAGAGTGGTTTTTGTAAGGTGGTGGGTCTTACCAGAGATGTTTCTTCCTCTCAGCCTAATTTCATCATCTGTAGGAACTGAGCAAGTTAGGTGCTTCTTCAAGGTGCTGGCCCTTGGGTTGAGAAGTGAATTTTACCCATAACTGATGCAGCTCATTTTATTCTCTAGCTTATTTATCTCTGCTAGTAAGAACTTACCTTGGGTTGTATGTCTGATAAAAACATGTACTGTACTCCTAAAGAATTCTTCAGGCTATGACAACAATGCAGACCCATCTAAAAATTTCCTCCCTCCTTCTCCTGCACCCCACTATAGGGCCACAGAAGGCATAGGGGTGTTTTAATCACAAAATGCATCCTTCATGCTTTTCATATCTGAATATTGCTTTGTGGAGTGTTACAGCAAACTCCTTGCTGCTCACAGTTCTTTAGCTTTTAAGATGAAGGTGTACATTAGGAAAGGTGTGGCTATTGGAAACTACTTGCCTTCACCTTCAAAGAGGGGTACAAATGTCAGTATCACTCATCCTTTCTGTCTCAATGTGTACATATATATAATTTCATACACAAATACATTTCATACCTGGGATCCAGGTTATCAAAATTTGGGATGAGCTTCAGGTGCAGGGTACATGGGCCTAATGTGTATGCTTTCTCTCAAAACTGTCTTAAGCCATTGAAAGAGCCTGGGCAAAGTACTGTGTGATATGCAGAGAATGCTAATTGCACACCTAATTGATGGGAATGTGCAGATCCGATACCGATCAATTATGCAGCATGTGTGGTAAATCTGATACATCTGATATTATAGGTAGAGGTGATGAAAGCCCTTTTAAATCTTGGGGTTTTGGGCTTGGCTTGGCTTGTGGGTGTATGATATACAGGAAAAACACTCCTATTATTTTTCCTCAAAAGTTTTTGGAGGGATTACAAGAGCACACTGTCTCCAGACTTCCAGACTTTATTGCACAGAATACAAATAGAGCCTGAAAAGAGATGGTTAGGTCTAACTTTGCTGTGCTCTTCTATTAGTAATTTCGAGTCTTGCCTAAAGAGGCTATGAGCACATGGAGAAAGGTCTTTGGTTTCCATAATACATGCTTAGCAAGTTAAAAAAATATCTGTGTACAGAAAACCATTAAGAAACATTAAGAAACATTAAGAAACATTGAAGCAGTTTTTAATTTCTGTGTATTAAATTTGCATGACTTTGTCCAGTTTATTTTTTCCAATTGGACATCTGTGACAAAATATTGTAGGAGTAGCTGTCTAAGAAAATATTATAGTTCTAGAAGCAGGTTTTGTTCGAAATGACTAAAAGCTTTTTTCTTATTTTCTGTTAAAATAAATACACATATATGTGACAGAAAAATAATTCCAGGCATTGTAGAATGAAGATCATGGTTTGTTGTGAGTCGTGGTATCTTGGAACTGGATATATTTTGAGGTTCTCCTTGCTAGGGCACCTCTTCCATTCTTTTCAAGTTTGGTAATGAAATAGAAGTAGACAAAGCAGAAAGCTTCTTTATCATACATGTAAACAAAACCAAAAATGGTGCTATCTTAGCAGTAGGCATGACAAGACAGCAGAAGAAGCTAAATGGATCATTATATCTATGCACAAGCAGAAATAGGAGAGCACTTAGTAAATACCTGTCCCTAATACATGGTGTAGAGGTCACAGAGAGAAATCATATAGACCTTATAAATTTTTAATTTTTTTTCCAATTTGTTTTTTTGGCAATGGTAAGTGAAGTATCATTGCTCCTGATAGATGAAGTTTGAGAGCAAATATTACACACTGACTAAAGGCTTAATTCTGATCTCCCCTCTGCGGGTGTGTATCATTAATGATTCATTGCATATTTTGAATAATAAGCTGTCTGCATAGCAGAGGGCAGAATGTAGTCCTAGGAGACTATTGCATGTGTGATGCATTAAGAATGATATTGAGAATGCGTAGCTTATTAAAGTAGTTGTCTTGGGTTAAGTCACTTTTGGGGTGTATGTATGTCCATTTATCTGAAAATTAGAGAAAATTAAAAAGCCATCTCAGAAAACATTCTGCACAATGAGAATATAGAAATACAATTTTAAAGGAAAGCTATTTTTTTTTAAAGGACATGAAGCATGACCTTCACCTCCTAAGTTAATAACATTCGAGCAAAACTGACAAAATGTATTTGCCTGTTCTAGTTCATTTAGATTCTTTTATCTGTTTAAAGTGTAATCTCCATCTTGTAAAATGAATGTGAAAATTAAGTGACTTTGGCAACACTCTCCTTTCCTGAAATGATAACTATAATGAAAAATGAGTAATATTTCATTTGTCTATAAAATACATTCGTGTGTAAGAGAGAAGTGGAACCTCAGAAAGTTGCTATGTGTATGATCTGTGCAGAAACATGTATGGACTCGGTTTTCCACGTGTGTGTGTGTAATGTGCACACACATCAGACTGTCAAAATGTCTGTCCTCTTATTGTCAAGTAAGTATGGTTACAGAAAAATAAAACTAAAACAAAATCTCCAAACTCTTCCTTTTTATTTTCCTCTCTTTTTTCTTTCTTTTCTTTCTTCTTTTTTTTTTTTAATTTTTTTTTCCTCTGTCTTTCAACAAAGCTAAATATAGTTGGCTTCTTAGCTTTGGGTTGAGTCACAAGAGCCTGCCCCATCCAAAGATCTGCCTCATGGTAAGTATGGCCTGTTAAAAGAGCATGTTAATGCAACGTTATTCCACGTTCTATTGTACCTTTAATATATCTCATCATAGTATGATTATGCATATTATAGTATGACTGTGGTACATATTATGATCATGCTATACAAATTTTCAGGAATGTAATCCTAGCATGACTGAGGCCAATTCACACTCTCAGGTCAGGAAACTAAAACATTACATCTCTAAAAACAGTATTAATTTCCTGTACTTACAAGAAAATGCTTTTTCTAAGAATTGTCTTCCATTTTCCAACTCCTTCCATAAGAACACCTTGTCAGTCTACTTTAGGAATGCAGCAGGACTGTCGTGTCCAGATTGGAAGGTGAAGGTTTTTCCGCTTGCTCTTCTGTTGGCTGAAACTTGAGAATGAAGGAAAACAAAAGGGCGAAAGTACAGTTGCTGTTACCCTTTTTCCCATGCTTCCCATTCCCTAACCTCTCTTCAAGCACAGGCAGAAATATGTTATTTATAAACAAAACTTAGGCATGTGGGAAACTGGGTTTGATCCAACAATGCACGTGTACCTTGAAGACCGTGGCTAGCCAGGGGTGGTGATATTGAAGTTACGTTGTGCAATTCTAGTAGTTGCTTGAAGAATACATGTGAGGAAATGTTTTGCTTGAGGAAAGTCATGGACCCAGGCTTTGGCATTCTTCCTGACAGGATGAAACCATGAAAGAAGTAGTTTTTCTGTAGTAGAGCAGGGATATTTGGTCTATTGATGCTACCATTTTCTAGCTCCGTTTCTGTACTGGGAATATTTGGGGGTAAATAGTAGCTACACACTGGTATGTGCATATTTATTATATTTACTCCTAGCGTATCTTATTGTCTGTTATGTGTACAATTTACATAGATAATAGAGTAGAAAGAAATGCAATTGTGTGTATACTGGAGCAGATAGTGCTGTCTGTGCTGGGAGGAAGGAAGGAGGGTTATTTGATCTGTTTTTTAAGAGAGAGTGATACTGTGAAGTTTTTTTAACTTTGTAAGCTTTCCCTTTGAGTGAGATATGTATGCAATCTGCATGCCTGGCTAGCTCTTTGATGATAAATTTGGACTCAGTTTTTAGTCAACTACAAGAAGGTGCCAAAAGCATTGGCATCTGTTTTAGAGAATTGGCAGACTTTCCTTGGCTGCAAATTTCTTTATCCCGCCTCATTACTTTGCTCCTATCAGCTTTTACCTGCATGAAGAAAGACCAAAAGAAAAAGCCCAGAAAACCCTTTAAAACTTAAGTAGCTATTACAACAACAGAGCCCAAAGCACTCAGGGTGAATATTCTATAATTTCCACTCTTTACACATACTAGGTGCAATCAAACGACTTGAAGCAATAACACAGGGGGAAATATGTTTTACATAACTTGACTTCCAAATAGTGATTATCCCTTCAAGGCTATTTGTTTTCCCAAGAATCCTGCTGATTACAGGCTCTATGTTAAACCTGTTTCAGATGATAACCTAGCTAAACCTTGGCATCCATTACACCAACTGAATTGTGGTTGCTATGAATGAGCAAGAAATATGGGTTTCTTCTGCATGCAGAAATGTTTTAGACAGACTAGTATGGTGATATGAGGCACCGATTCCAGGAGATTACAAAATATAAGGTGAAACCTCAGAGCTGAAGACCATTAGCAGAAACCTTGTTGACCTCAGTGCAGCCAAGCCATTGCCTCTAGTATTTACAAGTGATTCTTCTAGTTGGCTGCATGTGGCTTAAGATACTAAGAAGGAAACTGGTTTTGTTTCATGGTGAATAGGTTCATGGCTTAGTTGGTCTTCTCGTATTTTGCTTTATTTTTTAAATATATTTTTTGTTGTTTTCTTCCCCCCTAAGATTTCCTATGATTATTTTGAAAATATGAGGTAGAGTCATGCTCTGATCAGAATGAGGTGACAAAATAAATGGGAGATACTGTTCTTAATCTATAATTCATTGTATAAGGAGATCTAAAATCATCTAAGCAGAACTGAAGTTATGAGATCCTAGAAAGCTGTCAAGAATCTAGCCTCTGTCTTTTGTAATAATATGTAGTCCCAAGGGAAATCACATTCGCATTTCATGCTCCTTCTGTCTGAAGCTGGCAGAGACTGGATGTTTCTTAGAGATAAAATATCTCAGTTTTACTTGTAAACTGTTAGTTTTTCTTGTAGGGCTTTCAGTGCAGAGCAACTTAGGCATATAGTGCAAATACCACCCCTTACTGATGGTCCTTGTCTGGCTCTCATTTAGTTCACAGCCCAAATCTCTCTTTATCTGAGTTTCTGAAGCCTGTCTTGCATTGAATTTATGATGTTTGAAGGAAGTTATTTTGGAAAGAAGCTCATAGTGCATTTTAGTTCCTGGAAGCTGCAAATCTCCCCAGCAGCAATTTCTTAGGTATGAAGGTTTTTTCCTAGACATCCTTCATTCCTTCCTCTTGTTATGTCTACAATGGAAATTGATTCTACCCTATGTCCAGAACAAGTTGCATCTGTAAAACAGATGAATCCAGAGATGGATAATGATAAATTTGTGGTAGAGATTAAAGGGCATGTGAATCACCACAATACAAATAGTAAATATTATAATTTTCACTCTGCATATTTCAAGAAATATATTATTTGAAAATTGTTCCTGCAATTATATGAAAATTTATGCAGGTAACAACTATATGTAAAGCAAATAATTGATATTTCATAAGCAAATTTTTAATATTAGCAAGGGTTTCATTTATATTAGCATGCTATGTCAGTACTAAGATGTCTCTGTAGCTTTCACTTTCAATATTGCCAATTTAGGTCTTTTAGTTAAATTAATTGTATTCTATAATAGGAAAGCTGAAAAAAAATTAAAGAAGCATGTTAGATATTTTCTTCCTCATGCTTTGAACTCCTAAAAGTATTTCTTGCAGTCATTTAAGAATCACTACTATATTCAGTCCCCACTGCAAATGCTCTAAAACATCCATCTTGTGGTAGTGTTCAAGATATAAGTCATTGGAGCAACTCTGCAGTAAGGAAGAAAACATAAGGAGTCAAAGGATCATAATTCACACCTTCTGCAGTACAAATGGCCTGCCAGGTGATTTAAGAACTTAGAGCTCTATAGTTTAACTTGGTCGTGGTACTAAGATAAAACCCAGACTTCTGCACATTTGCTAGCATTTGCAGTCACTGGCTTTTTAAGTGGTATTAGATATGCTTAATATTATGTGATAAGTAGTGTATACAGCTTTATTGCACCAAAATATCGTTGGCCTTTCCAAGAGTATGGCTTGATCATGAATTAAATAAATTGATCACCTATGTCTCTTTGTCTGTCACTAAAGCTGGTAGAATATTAGTGTTGTTTGCGGGATATATTCATGAATTTGCAAGTTAAACATTTAAACAGTTTAAAATACACATGTGGGAAACACTAATGCCTAAATGTAATTGCTGTTCACTTAGGTGACTCATCCAGCTCCGTAAGAAATAGAGCTGAGGGACTAGAAAAAGAAAAAAATATGTTTGAGGACATACATATATATAGTGGTTAAAAGCTTAATTCTTATTGAATTTATTTACTTATTAAATTTTATTTCTTGGTTGAAATTTCTTTATGTTTAGATGGTATAATAATTACTAATAGTCTGATATGAGGTAGTTATTGGCATTACATTCATAGAAGGGATAAAATCATTAAGAGGCTGTGTCTTATTGTGCATGTATTCATCCCTTTGTGAGTGGAGCATTGAGAAGGCTGCCCCTTAGATGGGCGTAAGAGTCCTTGACTTGCATATTTTTATAAATATCTGGAAGGGTGGGGAGGAAAATTTTCGGATGCCTGAGTTGATGGGGCATTGCCAGTATGTCAGTCTATTAATTTTGTTGTGGTTTTGTTTGTCACTTGTTTTTGTGCACCTATAATGTCTTTTCATAACCCCTTTAAACATTATTGAAAGTTCCTCGATGGGTTGACTGATCTGCAAAATTGTTAAGAGAGATTTTATACAGTCTTTATAAAGCCACAGATACAGGCACAACTCTGGATTGTAGAACAAACTCATCATAGGTGGTGAGGTTTTTTGGTGGATGGTTTTGGGTTTTTTTTGGGGGTGGGGGGAAGGAAACAGGGGAAGATTTGTTTGTTTCTGAGAGTGTTTCTGGTTTTTGTTTGTTCGTTTAGGGAAGCACACCTGAGTAGATTGAGTGCTGCCTTAACCATACAGTGTTGGCAGGCAGCACACAAGTACCAAGTGCTTAAAAATGTGATACATCCTCATTTTTGTTCATTCTAACTGCAATGCAGGCTTGACGAAAGAAGTGGAAACTTTACACTCTTTTCCCAGATTCAATAAAGTGACATTTGATGTTTAGGATACAATTCCCTCCCACTTCTTTTTTGTCTGGTCTCTTTCACCTGTGTGTCTCTTAAGACAGAATTACTAGGAAGAGAGTTTTGTGTCAGGAAGGTCAAAGTGTTGAACTTTAAGGGGTATCAACTGCAATTGGATGGCAGCCCAGTAGGAGGATCTTTTAATGGGGTGGAATAAAAAACTTACTTTTTAGTCTGCTAAAAGGTAATACTTCAAAATATGTGCTCCAAGGAAACAGTCTTTGATTTAGCATGTTTTGTGTCCTGCTTTTCAGAACATGCAGGCCTTAGATATTTGGATAATTAAACTACTTTTAGTAGATGAGAATTCCTCTGAATTTGATTATGGTTTCTTCTGCATTTAACCTCACCTGAAGAGGGGTACAGCTGGGGATTTTTCCTCTGTCAAGTTTTTGGTGTGTTTGCTGGAACTGTGTCACTTTCTCATTTGTTCATCTTAATTTCTAGCTATTCGTATTAACTTCTACATATCAGTAAGTATGACATAATCTCTGACAGCCAGAAACATGGAAATGGTCCTTGTTCACTTGATTAGCCAGCTTGGGTAGCAGATGGAGCAGGAACTTCTCAGTCACAGCTAAACTGAGCAATAAAAAAGTGAAATTGTTCATCTCTTGTAAGAAACATAACAAGCAAGTTTTCTTATGAAAATTTTGTCCTTTGCTTTCTTCTCTCATAGAGACATTTCTATCTATTAGTTTTATCTTTAAATGTACTGTGATCACATGGACGCTATTATTTTTTGTAGAAATTTGTGTTGTTGCCCCTAAAAACACCCAAAGCAGCAAAATAAAAAGAATGTGAAGCTAGTATGTTTTAAAGCAATATAGCCAATATCAAATGTAACATCTTTAGACAAGGACTGATTTGTATTTTGTATATAACTTAGCTGACTTATTGAAGCTGGCACACTACTGCTCTAAGCAAAGATGAACAGCTCAGCAGTGGATGTGTCTTCTGCTGCACAACTCTAGACTTTACTGCACCCTTTTATGCCTGAAGGTCTAGGGGGAGATATCATTGCTGTCTTTATATGTCAGGAAATAAAAGCCAGGAAGGAAGAATGAGCAAAACTGGCACGAGAATAAGTGGGTATAAAACCGCCATAAATTCATTAGAATGGAAATTAGAAGGATGTTTCTGTTCTCTTTGAGCACTTAGGTTCTGGAACATCTCTCTGATAGGAAGAGTAGGGGTGAAAAAAAAACCAACCAACACAAATACCACCCCAAAATCCCCAAAACCTTCTAACTCCTTTAGAAGTTAGAATGAAAAAATTGGTAGTAGTAATATAATGCCTATGCTTGGGCTTGAGTTGTCTGACTTAGCAGCTGGGATAGCCTTGGTGGCCTGGAAAATGTCATCCAATCCAGTGCTCCTACAGCTCATTCCAGTGAAATCACTGCCAATGCTGACATTCACTGGATCTCCACCACTTGGTGTCAGTGAGAAGTAAGCCCTGTACAGCATTTAGAAGCTGGCTCATTGAAAATCATTTTGTAGATTTAATGATAAATACAAATGAAAGAAATTCTCTTATTTCAAGGCTTACAAATCACACGGTGCTTTTTTCACTTTTCTCTCCAGAACTCAGAACAGTCCAGAGCGAGCAGAGGTGGGGAACACAGGCCCTGAAGCTGTGACCAGCATATATGTGTGACTGTTAATGCAATACTAAGATACCAGACATGAAATTGTTTCTTAACATCTATTCATTTAAAGGAATACAAAATGCCATCATTTGAGTGGCAGGTCTTATCCATAAAGCATTATTCTCTCTCTTAAACTTTGATTAGATACATCATGTGCCATTAGATTCCACTGCATTATGTTTAATTTCTCTTCCACAAAGTAATAATGCCATACATTAAAGTTAAACCTTAAAAACATTTAAGAGATGATACTTTAACCTGCATTCAGAGTGTATTTAGCTATCCATAAAGCTTTTTTCTGCCCTAAAGATAAATACCCAGACACTAAAATAGGCACAATACTTATGCTAAAACAAATAGATTCCTATAATGGACTACTTCTTTTTTTTTTTTTTTTTCCTCCCTATGAATGCCAGGCTTGATACAATTATAGTGTAAAGAAAGTCTGTTGCTATAGGAAAACCTGTCATCTGACAATTCCCAGGAACCCCTCTGCCGCTCTAAAGTCTTTTTCTCTTTGGACAACTGCCAAAATCCATTTTAATCCAAAATACTTTAAAGACTTACGGGTTTGATCCGAAGTCCATTGAAGTCAGTGGAGATTTTCGGTGCCTTCAATGGGTTGAACAGGCTGTTGAAACAAGCTGAAGGCTGACATCTCATTTACGTTGGGGATACTGTTATCTTATTTATGTAGGTTAAGAGTAATTATAGGTAACATAGTGGGACAAACCCTGCAATCCTAAGATAATTCTTATTTAAGCTCAACTACTGTTTAAATCATGGATAGAGATGAAAATATTCTACTTTGTTCTTTAATTAGCAACAATAACCAAAGGCACATATCTTTAATTTCTCATTAACTATCAGTATATTAGGCCAGGTAAGAAGAAGAAGATATGGAAAAAAATATGTTTTGGTTTTAAATGTTTGTCCCCAAGAAGCAGCATTCAGAGGATTATGGCATTCATTTTCTTGCCTAATAAGGTTTTATGCCACGCCCTTAAGCACATTTCTGAAGTATGTTTAGGAACAGTTTATAGCAACAATAGCCTAATTTTCCTTTCCTCCCTGAGGCAGTTGGTGCTCTTGGTTTTCTTGTTTGTTTTCTTGCTTACCTACTTTTCTCTTTTGCCTGTGACTTGGCACACTGAAGCTGGTACCAAATGTGTTGTAGCCCTCACTGCACTTTTGACAGCAGGGAAGGTTAAGAAGAGGATGTCCAAATGTGCTGGGTTAGGAATGACTGTCTTTTATGTCCACTTCTGAAGTAGAGCACTTTAATCAAATTCCCAAATCACTCCAGTGTTTCACCGCTCTCAGTTCCTCCCTCTGAAAGGAAAATTCACAGGATACTATATTTTAAAAAGTCTATAAAGAAACTATCATTTTAACCTTCCCTTCAAAGATGCTTGTGTTTTGACAGTTTACCTTTTGAAGAGAAGTTTTGATTTTTAAAAAATTGTACTGGAAAACTTCTGATCAGATTCTAGCTGAAATCCTGGTGTCTTCTTAAATGTTTTTAGCTGCTCTACTAATGACAATGTTCACCTTAACAGTTTTGGGTTGATAATTGCTCCAAACTTTCTGCCAATCTGCTGCAGCTTGTCAGCAAGTGCTATCAGGTTTATGTGATTTTGTTCTATTAAAAACATGCATATTTGAACCTGTCCTACCAGCAGCTCTGTACTTTTCCAAAACCTGTCAGAGACTTGACTATTCTTGACTGATTCTATTCTTCCATTTAAACACAGGAGTGTTTAATTGCACAGGAGTATCTGTAATATTTTTCAATTTAATGCTGATTTTCTGGTTATGACATACAAGAAAGAATCTTCAACAGTTTTTCATAATTTAAAATATAATATTTTATTTGGTCCCTGTTGTAGATGCAACATCAATACTACTGTTTTTGTCGCTAAAATCTACATCAAAGACATGAATTGTGAAGATAAAACTGAAGGCAGCTTTCCATTTGGATTCCTAATTGTATTTTCTTCTGAAACAGATATATCAATGTTAATACATGTATATGCACAATTAGAATTAAAAAAAAAAGCCATATTTTAAACTTTAGTTCTTCGTATTTTCTGGCCATGGTTAAAATTAAATTTTATGATACTTACTAGTCAATGTTATTGGTTAGCCTGGATAAAAAGGGAAAAGAAAAAGACCATTGTGACCACCAAGTATTATTCAAATAAGGCCCTGGTCAAAAGGGTGGAGGTTCTTGATGGGCAGAAATATTTAACCTTTTGTGAATTACTTTTGCATTGTGTCTACCTGTGGCTTTGTGATTATTTGGTTTATTTAGGCAAATTAGCTCTCTTACGGTTGCCACAGTGGCAGCAATGTCAATAGGAGAGAATTACTTTAACAATGCCAGTGTCAATAGGAGCTGGGAAAATATTGGTTTGACAGATAATGCATTGATAATGCATGACAGATACATCACCTCTGCTGCATCATGGCTGCTCACCACCTTGTGCAGTGCAGCACTAGGGATGATTTCCCATTTGATTACTTTAGGCATAGTCTGATGCCATCAGCAGGGTTCTGAAGAAATACTCTGACCAAAAATGGTATCCATCTTCCTCAAAGGGAGATAGCCCCCAAGAATTAGCCACGCTTCATACTGATTTTGTGGACATCCCAGATCGAATATACAGTTTTGATGATAATTTTTGAGGGCTACAAAGTTTCCTGAGAGAATGCCCCCATACGATGTGGGTCTGAACAGTTCCATAGGCACCTATATTCTGAAGAGACTTATTGGCTAAAAGATTGAGATAACCAAGGTGTTATAGAAGTTACTTTTAATGTTCATATGGATTGATCAAACACTTAACAGTGACGTGATGAAGGAAGACATCTGTGTTATTTGTTAGTTTACTGTAAAATGGATTAACGTTAAGCATGATTTCAGCAATATGTGGTGGTGTTGGCTGTTATGAAATGTTTTAGCAGCTGTAGAAATGCTGGTCTCTGAATGTACCCAGTGCCATGAATGTAGCTCATAGGATTTTGGCCAGCCTTAGACCTCTTCCTGAGCATGTTAAACTAAACCATAAAAGGTGATGCTTGTGCTCAAACTAAGTGTGTGAGACTTGGATATTTCCTTTTTTTAAATTAGTGCTCTGGCTTTTTAGGTAGAAGAGGTATCAGGAGCAAGTAGTGCCAAAATTTACCAGAGTAGGCCTGCCAATAGGAGCCAATTGATAGAGCATTGAATTGCAGTGGTGAGTGGAGGAAACATGTTTTCCCTTTCTTCTAGCATACTGAAGGAATGCTATTTGGTGGTGTTTGTTCAGCATATGTTCCTCAATAGGATATATGTCTCCAGAGATCTCATTAGAATATTTTATTACAGTACATGTAACAAAACTTTAGGAAATGAAAAGCATTATGCTATTTTTTTTCTACACCGTCCAGAGTGTTGCTGCTACAGTTTTAGGAAATTATTCCATTGTCTAACAATTATGGGGATGACTGTAACTTTTTGGGAGTGGAACTGTAGAGAGGAAGCTGCTATTACCTAGTCTAACCTTACTCAGAGAATTTTCTGTGATACTGAGGAAAACCTCTGTCTGTGTGCTGCTGGCAGATACTAGGATGAGGAGCATGTATCCATAGCAGTCAACTCCATGGGATGTTTTTTTAGAGAAGGAAGACTAGATACTAGTCTCCACCAACTGGGCTGGTAGACACAAAAATGGAGGAAAAAAACCCCAACGAAACAAAACCAAAAAACCAACACAAACCACCCTACTTTTGAAATACACTCTTTCCTCTGGCTAGTGCCATTTTACCTTCAGGAATGACAAAAAGAATTGTAAACCTAACTGCAAAGTATACAGAGATTACTTCACACATCATTGAAGTATATCCTGTCTCTGGGGCAAAAGCTAGCAGTGGTTTAAGAGCATACAGTAATGCTCTACAGGAATTTCTTTTTGATACAGTTCCAGCTCCTAGATGTAATTTCACACTATCAAGTTCATGATGGTGATGAAGCTAATGTTGCTGTTCTTATTTTAAATGTGCTGGAAGGCTCTTTGATAATTCAAAATATTCTGGGCATCTTGACTATATCTTAAAATTGAAAGAATCTCTCTTCAGTAAGAGTTATTTCTGTGGAGTTCAATAGGGATAGGTGGATGTAGATAAACCATATTGGCCTATGACATCTGTGCCAGTACTGTAGGAGATTGCTTTGCCTCTCTGCTGCTGGCCAGATAATTTAAATCAGCCAGTGGTTAATTAATGATGCGTTCTTTGCTGTAGGACCATGTTCTAGAGATGGTCAAATACAGATTCACTTCAGATGTGAGAGAAATAAATCAGCACAAAGTAATATGGTTGAGGTTTTGGTGGGTTTATAGGTGTTGAACTGTGGAAAGTTGTGGTGTTTAGTAGTTTAGAAAGAGAGGTTAGAGTTTTCCATGACCACTCTACACTTGGTGTACAGTGATTTGGGTAGTAAAAGACAAAAAGCTGAAAGATAAAAAATAAAAAATCCTGTTAGGACCTGTAATAAAAAATGAATCCCACAAGAATTTTGGAGTGATCACTTAATACATTCCATGTGTTGTAACTATGGCAGAACTTTTTGAGTCATGAGGTAATATTTCCAAGTAATTTCCCAAATTGGACTAACTGGCAGGAATAATTTTTTTCAGTCAACATAACTGTATTTATAAAGTTTGACAAACCAATTGTAGTTTACTTCAGGCTGTTGTATCTGGTTTCTTATGGTATGTTTCACCAGTTTACTTGATAGCTCTGTTGCACAGAACGAGCCAAATCTATTTTACATACTGGAGGCTCTGTGGTCAACTGGAATTAAGCCTTTGCCTTCTAATTCTGTGAACCTGGATACACATGTGATTTGAGTTCAATAGAATAATGTGTTTTGTGGTCTCCTTTATGTCACCAGAAGAAATTTGTCCATATTAGACAAACTACTCAGTTTTGATGGAGTCCAGGGCAATTTGCATCCTCTCACCCAGAGAAGTAAAACAGTAGAAGAAAATGGCAGGAGTTCAGAATGGATTAGCTCTGATCCGGGTATCTGATGGTCACATCTGATATGTGTACAGTAGACACTGCAAGCTTTGCTGCTGTGACAATACTGTGAGGGGAATAATTTCATAAGAAAGGACAGTTGTTGAAATTCTTTAATGTGCACAGGATGGATTCTTTTTTCATCTTCTAGATTTAGTGAATGTCCATCTCTGTACCTGCTGTGATTGCATTTTCTAAGATACAGAGCAATATCCTTTCCAAAGCCAAAGTAGATTTCCTCTGGCTCTGCATCAGGACATAATTACTGTACAATAGACAGTAGAAATAATTTCTTCTATGGTGGTCCCTCATTTGGTCTCGTTGGCTGATTTTCTTCAATTTTCTCAATCATAGTAGACACTGTGTACCAGGGACAGTACCCACTAACTTTTGTACCAGTGACTGTAGAGCCTGTAACCATGTACTCCTACTATCACCCTTCCTCTGAGAGTGTGGAATAGAAGAATCATAGAAAAATTTAGATTGGAGAGAATTTATGGAAGTCATTTAGTCTTTCCTGCTCAAGGTTGCTCAGTTTGCCCTTTTCAATTCTGGATAAGGGTGTTTAGGTACTTAGACAAGGATCTGGAAATCCTCAAGGGGTAAAGTTGTCTGCCTCTCTGGGCAACTGTTTCAGTGCTTAGACATGCTTATTGTGGGGAATTTTTTTTTTTTTATATATACAACTGGAATTTCCCTTGTTGCTATTTGTAACTGTGCTTTTTGTCCTTTTGTTGAAGGACTTTGCTTCTGTCCACCAGCACTTTTCTGGAAAGTCACCATTAGTCTCTTCTTCATCTCCTTACTCCTCCCTTCCTCTAGAGAGCTTAGCAGGTCTTACAGGTTTGGCCTCAGACTTTACTACTGTCTAATTTTCTTCTGGAAGGGAAAAATAGCAGACTCAAAATTATCTTCTCACCACACC
>VXBQ01002333.1:129621-231771 GCA_013400175.1 Phainopepla nitens
CCCCCCATCATGGAATGTCTTTACATAAAGGATGCAAAATTCTCTATATTTTGTCTACTCCTTATCAGAATTACTCAAGAGATGGAGAAGTGCACTAGGCAAGTATTTTTAGGAAATCTTCAAAGGCAAATGAAACTGAGTCAGATCAATGCTACTCAACATCTCAAGGTAGAGGAGGCAGCTGCATATTTTTGAGGTAAGGATCTCGGGATCTCGCTTTGGTGCAAGTGCAAACCTCACACTAAAGTTTGTGAAAGTCTAAAATTTAAGAAAAATGTTTGAAGTAACACAGAGACTGCTTGGATGTTTTCCTATGTATTCATGGTAAATCTTGATTTGTAATGCAATTAAAATGCTTTTGTATGTAAGTGTAATCATAAAAAAAAAAAAACTGTAGAAAGTTGAGCTATGTTTTTACATACTCATCTGTATGCTGAAAGAGAATCTTTTATCTATGTGATTGTTAATATACCCAGACACAGAATCATATTATGAGATCAGCAGCAGATTATCATGTGCAGAGATTTCATTAAATACCCTGGAAGGAATGCTCTCTTCTGCCAAAGTGTCATGGTTTAAGTCCAAATGACAGTGTAAAGGCTAAGTGGATTTTGTTCACAGATGCACATTCTGTTGGTGGTGCTTGTAGTCTGCTTGTTCCAGACAACTCCAGACACTTTTGTACTTCTTGATAATCAACAGGTTATTTGCAAGGTTGGGCCATGTAGTGTCCTGAGCACAGCAAAACATTGTTTGGTACAAGTGTGTGGTAGTATTTCATTCATGTCTGTTGCAACAAAAGGTAGGTTAAAATTCACAGACTTATAAGCTAGGAGCCATGCTAGCTGCACATGACTCTTGCTAGCTGCTACATGAAGTCACCAGCTTTGTCAGCTGACCCAGTCAAAGTGCAGTCTCAAATCTCTGATATGCTTGTCCTTTCCTATAGAGCGAGGACACTTGTCCCAGCAATATTTCTCATATTAGAATTTCTACATAAAATAGAGTTGGCAAAGGTTTCTGCCTCATGTTGGATAAAACAGGTTCCTGTTTTGATGAAAGTAAGTGGCCATTATGAGTTCACAAAATGCACATTATCTGGACCAGTTTTATCTTAAGAATATATAAACCAAGAGGACAAAGAATGAAAATTCTAACCGAAGTTATATGAAAAAATTAGTTAGATAAAAAACCCACAGAAACAACACAACCCCCCCTAATGTCCCTAAAAAATATAACCAGAAAACACCCAAAAAAGCAAACCCATTTGAAGGCCAAACTGGAAACACTGAAAATTACAGAAGAGTCCCCAAACAGAGATTGGAGCCCTGCAGTTGTGGCCTCACTATGGTAAACTAAATCATCTGTACAAGCTGGTTCCAATAAACCATTCAACGTGATAAAGGGATGCTATTATATTACAAAGCCCAGAAGGCTCTAGTACTTCCACTGTCATGAATCGAATAGGTTAAAAGTATTTTGATGCAACTGGCATAGCTTTCTTCAGTGAAAATAGAGCTATAGACAGAAAAAAAAATACCCCTTTATTAATGTATACGGTAGGCCACTAGGACAAATTAGAGGGAAGTAATCTGGTTTGTTCCAATCACTCAGTACTGTGAAAACAGTTTAAGAAACTATGTAAAAGCATCTGGGAAGCAAATTATTTTTATAAGAAGTCTTGTAATAAAAAATTTCTCTTGGAAAATGAATTCCATGTTGTAGTTGAAGGGCCCCTGTCAAGATGCAGTCATGTTTTTTACTGAGGGGAAAGTTAGCCCAGAACCAGTCTCTGGAAGGAAGACTCTGAACCGTGCCACCTTGCAGTTATTGTTTTATTCTTTCCTTCCTGGTTTCAGTACTAGTGGTGTGACAGAGCAGAGAGACTGTTGCCTGTGAATGATAATTCTTATTCTGAAACATCCGCTCTTCTTGGAGTTCTGTATTGCCTCTGTGGTCATCTGACATTCAGCAAAATAGGATAAAGACAAAACAAAGCCTGTGAGCCAAATGCCAGAGTCCTTACTCAAGCTCCATTCCCTGCTTCTTGATGCAAAACGTGTGAGAATGGGCTGCAAGGGAGAGGAAATCACTGTGAATTTCAGCTCCTCACAGCTCCCTCTTGAATTCTCTTGTCAGAGTGGGTTTTAAATCCCAGAAACCTCTGCCCTTAAAATGTGAAATGCATATCTTAGGCAATCTGAAGGCATCAAACAATCAAATAGAAATGCTATAGCATTTGATGATAGCTCTGTGGCAGCACGGTTCTACTGAATTTGTCTGGTGGTGTTTGTTTATGGTTTATGTATACAGGGACTGCTGGGCCAGGCAAGTTCCTTGGGTGTGGGGCTTATGTGGATGGAATGGCACAGGTTCTTTGTACAAGGAGCAGCAAGGTGTGATTTGTACCCCAGTCTACCGGGACAAAAACCCCAGCGTTCCAAAAACCCATGAACTTTCTCTGATTTCCTGTTGAGAGTCATTTCTTGTGAACAGGATAGACTCTGAGAAGGAAGGAGTTACATAGCAGGATGCCTTAGCATGTTAGGTGATTTGGGGTAACAAGCTCCCCTTACCATTAAAGACCTTGGAATTTTTGTTGTGAAAGTTGTTGAAGCCACAGGATGCTTGGAGGGAAAGGCTGTAAAGAAAAAGGAGGGAAAACACTGCTAAGTCAGTGCTTTCTGTGCAAGGGGGAGCCCTGAATTTTTGTAGCTCTTCTGTAGTTGTCAGTGCAGCTTCTTAGTGAAGGTCTAGAGCCTCTGCAGGTGTAAAAGGACATAACTCCTCCAAAAGCCCACCCAGGTTTGTCTGACCACCTTGGTTGAAGATCAAGCCTTTAAACACCATGAGGCTTTGTAGAGCACTATGATTTGGGTCAGGTCTGCAGGAGGTACAGTCACTAGAACTCAACACATTTCTAGGACCTTGCTCCAACAGCCATAGTCTGCACAGTTAGCTCTTTGATTTTACTCTAATTCACAGAGTCAGAGCCAAAAATAGAGTCCTAAAAGTGCATCTTTGTGTCAGTTATATATGTTTAGATATCACTGGCCTTCACCACAAATCTGCCAATGCAATCATGGCAATTAGTATCTTAGGTTTTCTCATGTTAATGATGAATTGAGACCTATCACCTCTCCTTCACCACACATCCTTCCCAGAAACTCTTGATTCTGCAGTATTTGAGAAAGAAAAGCAAATTCAAATATTAAGCAAAACTTCTTGTCACAAAAAAATATGAAATAAAAAAAAAGACATTAAATGCTCTGTATCATTTACGATGTAATCTCCTGGCAATAGAAAGCTGGCAATGTGCTACAGTCATGCTTTCAATTACATTACTAAGTAATCACACATTAAAATCTAATGGCAAATGATTCTTTATTCCCAGGCTGCCCTGTCCAATTGTTTTCTAAATTGGTTTCAGGAATAAGGATGCAAGTATGACTGCAAAAATATTATTTATGGTTTGGAAGTCATCTTTTGTATCTTTTTTTTTTTTTTCCCTGTGTGCTTTTGGCAGATAGTTCAGAATGTAGTTTATTATTTCTAGGGACATGTTATAGTTTGACAGTTAAGGAATGCTTAAACCTCATGATAAACTTGGTTGGATGGATAGAGTTGTCATATTTTCACTGCCACCAAATATGTTGTTTGTGCTGTAGGAAATTAATGGTTTCTCAGGAAAGACCTGTATTGGAATTTGGTATTTTTTGCCTTTCTCATGCACTTGAATTGCTCTTTCTCAGTGCCTGCAGCCACTGGTATGCAGTGAAAAGAATGTACAGGCTTTGTGTCTTAACAATAATAGAGTCTTCAAATATTACAAAATTTAGGGCTTATGGTGCTTTTCTTAATAATAATTAATAATAATAATAATAAAATAAAAATAATTCCCGGAGAAACGGAGAACCCCAAATTACAAAATAATTTTCAAAGTTTTAAGAAGGTAAAACCTCAAATTTTAGTAGAAATTCGTGCTAAATATTTGACGTTTGCCTTTATATTGCACTTTGCAAAAGTATATTTCTACAGCTGACATTTTCTTTTCTCAATATCATTGTGTTTAAACATTTTGGAAGCACTTAATCTCATGATAGTTCTTAATGAACAGGTTTTTTACATTCAAATGCATTTTTGCATAGAGCAGAAAAATAAAACCCTTCATAAAGTCTAATTAATCAAGACATCACACATTAAGGTCATCAAAAGGATGCTATATCTCTGGTGGTTACTTGAGTATTACTTGGTAACTTGCCACTTGGGTACAAAGAAGGAAGAAATGCAAAGCCAGGCTTGTGTGAAAATGATGTACTCTGAGGTCATGAAGAGAAAAGACATTATAAAGAGATCTAGTTCCATAGGTGTGCTCCAGACCCACCTGAAGCAGCCAAGACTATCATCAGCAGCTGTCTGTCCATCAGTGTTTGATGCTCTGAGCATAGAACTTTGGTCTTGAAAAATTTAGATATTTTGGATGGCCCAAATGGAAGCCGGTTTCCCCATTGCCATCACTCCCGGTTTTTCAGAAGCCTTTCCATCATCTGTAGTACTTTCTCAGAATCAAATCTTTATGCTGCTTTTAATATCAATATGCATATATAGAGAGAAACAAAATAATAAATTCAAGATTTGTATTGCAGAGAAAGGTATTTAACAAAGACACAATTGTTGGGTTACAACTTATGCAGCACATATATAGGGGCAAGCTGAGTTTCTCTTAGCTCCTGCTGCTCTTACTATTTCTGCCTTCTGTTCTCCCTGGGCTGTGTGGTGTGTTGTGTGATGTGGAGATACTTCGAAACTGATTTTTTTTTTTTTTTAGTTTCATTCTTCCTATACTTTAACACCAAGTGTGTCATCTGGTGGAAAAACGCTGCTACCAGAGACATAGGCCCAGCAGGAGCCCAATGTGAGCACTGCCAAGCTGCCCCAGAGCCCAGTATGAGCCCTGCAAGGTTTGATGAATTCTAAATGTTAATTAAGTCAGATGGCTAGTTTTAGTTAAGACCATAAGTGGGTCTGATCCCTGTGAGATTTTGCTATAGTGAAAATGCAAGTACTAGAAATTACATTCCTGTAATGACTTTTACAGGGTCTATACACTGAGCCCAGTAACTAAGCTAGTGAGAGGGGCTGCTTGCTGTGTGGGAGTAAAGATGATGTTTAATATAGAAGTGGAATTGAAATGAGTGTTGTGGTAGATGGATCTGATTGTTTGATTTGAGTGCCTCAGTCTTTGCCTTGTACTGCAGCACTTTATATAATTGTGGCTACCAGGGCAGACAACCTCTAAGTTTTAGGAAAGAAGCCACCACAATCACTGTGGGAGAAGAGTTTGTCTTGGTGGTGTTTTTCTTAATAAAATACCTGACAATCAGATGAAGACATTTTTCAGAAAGTACCTGGTGCTGCCCCTAAACTCTCAAATCAGGAAATAAAGTGGGTCATTTGAGAAAACTGTTGTGTTTGGGAGCCACAGCAGGACAACTCTGACCTTACTCCCTGCAGCACTGTGAAAGGAGTTGTCTTGCCAACATGTTGTGAGCTATGCAATGTGGACTTTGAATGAGACTCTTACCAAGACCTTTCACCTAAGTCCTGAATTAAATTTGACAGACCTAAGTAAGGTTGTGACTCACTGCAAGTAGATATTCTAAAATAGTCCTGCAATTATTTATTTGATTGGTTTGCTTTTGATGTAACATTTAATAGGTACAGTGGATTTTATGTGAAGTGATCATTTTAAGGGTAATGCTATAAATACTATTGTAAACAAGTGTGTGAATAATTCCTTTAAGTGTTTTTCTGTCTCAAGTGCTCTTGAGAGACATTACCATTAACATGCTTTATATTGAACTATACTTATCAGGAAGTCTAGAGTATCTGCTTCTTGCATTTATTGGATCACTTTTTGACCTGAAACAAGATCAGCTGAGGACAAAACCGAAGCATAAAAGAATAAAGTTTATAAAAATGGTTATTGCTGCAAGTGTTCTGTAAAGAAATAATTTTGTTGTGTGATTTTACCCGTATCTGCCTCTTCTAGTGAAAGAAGAGGGAGAAGAGAAGAAAATGAGGTTGGAAGTGTTCCAAATACTCTGAGCATAATTTACTGATGCTTGGTTTGTGCTACAAATGTTCAGAAATTAATTAGAAAACTGTCCAAATTCCCTGAGAGTACACTGACATGTTGTCTTTCACCAAAGGTTGTTCTAACAGTGAGAAATTGTTTGGTAGAGACTGTATTGAGAGTGTGCTAAGTACTTTCAGGTATATCACTTTATTTAAAGGTCCCCAGGTTTTATAATAATCCTGAGGTTTTGTGCTAGGTGATGTACAAAGACAATGGGGGCAAGGGAATCAGTAAGGGCCCTTGAAATGTGGAAAATCCGAAGAGGAAAATGTGCATGCAGGACGCCTTTATTCTCATTTTATGCTGTAGTATCAGAGACAGAGTAAGGTTTGCACTGACTGAGGAAGGTGCTTTAAACACCTGCCTCTCATAGGCATCTAATTTATCTCTTGTAAATATGTATGTTGGTATGTAAATGAACTAAGATTATGGTGGATCGTCTGAAATCACATTATGTGTCTATGACACAGGCAGCAACAGAACACAGGCCTGAATTCCAATCCTGTGGTTTAGCAGCAGTGTCAACCTAACTTTAAATGTGAATCCATTGCCATTTATTGAAGCTCCTGTGTCTCCCTGCCTCACCCTACCTCACAAATTCTGGAGACTTCAACAAGTTTTAATGTTCTTATTGTGTTTTATTATCAGTTATTTTTTGTGATGGTGTGAGCAAGGTATGATCCAGTTCCAATCTGAAAGCAGTTTGATTAGGGTCAAACATGCACAGGAGCATGTGTTTTCCAGCCCAATTCAGGTTAATAATTTAACCTCATTGCTGCAGAAATGCACTGAGTTGCATAACTTTGAGTCAGTTTGAACTACAGGGATGTTTTCATGGGTGTCCAGGAGGCACAAGTTTACAAGTTTTGTAATAAAATTCTTACCTACATTTTAGTCAACATTTGTTCTTCCAGCAGGTCTTAGTTCCTCTTTTGGTATTAAAATCATAAAGATTTCACTTATGATTGCATTCAGAGATGTTAAAACATTGGTTTGGCTTCATTAGATATGGGGGATTTAATTTATTTTGCATTATTATGACTTCTAAAGAAATATTACACATGAAGATGAAATATGTTTGAGATCTAATTGTCTTGTTGTTGTTATGGAATATATTTTTTGTCCTTCTAAGAAGGAATTTTGAGAGGAGATTCACAGCAAATGAATGAACTCATGATCTTGGAAGAATATAACTTAGGATGGACTTTCACCTCAATAGACTGTGGACTAATCTCTATATGCATCTTGTAGTTTGGATCATGGGGTTCTCGTGATTACCATGTACTGTACTTGAAGTGAGAGATACTTTGTGTTTGGTAATTTTGGATTTCACTCCATAAAGATTAAAATCTATGACACTGAAAAATGGTAAAAGCCTCCAGGGATATTTCAGATATAAGAAAGTGCAGTGAGCCTGTCTATATAACTGATCACACCTTGACTTAGAAGCTTATTCTGAAATCAATGCCACACAACTACACACAACATAAGGGGAAGTCTTCAGATGAAAATATGAAGTTAGGCAGTGTTCAAAATTATAAATGCATGATACTTTCTTCAGATGAAAAGCCGGTTATAGAATAATAAAATTTTTTGTTTCTTTTAATTTAAAGAACATGACCAAAGATAACTAGAAATTGATTCAGTTGAATTATTTTCAAGGAATCAAATAACTTATTTCCATGGACTTGCAATTTAAGCCTGTGGATAGGGGAGCTTAGCTGGTGAACACATACTTTCATATAAAACATAAGCTGTAATCAAGAGGGGGTTTGTGCCCTCAAAATTCCCATGAATAACTTCCTTTAAAATTCAGTTCAATATATCTTTTTTTTTTTCTTCCAGACTGTGAGTTGAAACATTATTAACTATATGTAAAGAATGGGAGAATTAAAGACTTCTGAGCTGAGCTAAATTTTCTTAAACTTTATACAGCTGCAGACAAGAAATTTATTTGTATAATGTGCATATATATACCTATATGCACAAACATTCTGATGAAGAAATAACAGACTTGTGTACTAGAAATGAAAAAGATAACAAGGAATAGTAATACATTAAATTGTTCATCAGAGGGTCTGAAAGTACTTCCCTTTCAGAAGTAGTAGTTAATTAGTCCAGAAAATGCCCTTTATGATAAAGCTCATTTTATAAAAGAATATTAAGGGATCAAAAGTGTTTGTGACCATTTTAACTTATTCCTAAATTCATAAGAATTTGTTGTTTTTTCTCAAATGCAGTCAAGGTAATGGCTAATTGTAAGCATGTGCTAAAGTTACATGGGCATGAATACATAATTAAGTTTTAAGAGCTCTTGCTGAATAGGTTTGCTTTTCTGTTTCAGCTCTGACTGTGGAAAGTAATGATGCATTTTTATACCACAATTAATATAAAAATCTCTTAAGTTTGCAAAAAAAATTACTTCTTTTTTTTTAAATTATTATTAATATAGATAAATTCTTTAATTCTGCTTCTACTGTCTATGTATTGCTGTAATCTGAAGTATCTTGAGTGAGTTACAATATTAGATCATTCATAAAACTATGCAAAAGGATTATGCTGACTTCATCCTATATACTCTGTCTTTTCCTTGACAAATGTGATCTGCATTAATTGATTAATTACTGTATGTTTATAGCTAGAGATTGAAGTAGTTATCATGCTTTTGTAGTAGCCAGTTCCTCTTCTTGCTGATTTTTTCTACTCTAGACAATAAAAGAAATTCAAAGTAAAAGCCACTGACTGTATATCCTGTGCATTAAGGTTACCATTTGGTGGTCTAATTAAAAAATTCTGCCAGTTACTAACATAATTTCAAACAAAGTTTGATGGAGACCACTAAAAAGGCATTGTCCTACAGCCTGAAGGCAGAGATCATGTTCAGAAACAATCCCTTTTGTCTGTGAGTAAGTATATTGTTCATTCTTTGGAAATCTGACAAAGATATTTGTTGCTGACATTTACATTTCTGTTGAGCTGCATGAAAATATTCACCATAATTGCATCCCACATGGGCAGGCTTCTCAGTGTCCTGGAGTCCCAATGTGTGCAACAGCTTTTCCTGCATCACGTGAAGGAAGGAGAGGAGTGCAGGCATCTTGTCCCCGGGTGAGCACAGGTCTGTGTGATGGTGGAACAAGGGGGAGACCCTCCTCTTGGATGCACCCAGGTGATAGGACAGAGCTGTGCTGGTGCTGGTTGGGAATTTTGGGGGTCCAGGACTGTTCCTGAGAGCAAGCCTCTGCTTTCAGGGTGACCTGCCTGCTCTTGGCACCTCTCTTGCCCTCTGGACAGATGGAGAAGGTGACTGGCAGATGATGTGCATCATATTTGGGGGGACATGCAATGCTGTCCTTCCAACAACGTGAAATAGTCTAATTTCAATTTTCACATCATATCCTCTACTTGTGGGTGCTGCAGCCCTGGATCTTCAGTGTCTGCCTGAGCTATGATTGTGTGGTTTTTTTCCCAGCTCAGCCATGGCTGTGTCTGTGCCTGGCCAAGGGCCCTGTTGATCTGAGCTGAGACCCATGGACTGATTTCTTGGTTTGACCTTGGACCTGACTTGTCACCAGCTCCTGGCCCATTGTGCCCAAAGGCCAGAACCCTGCAGCTTCCCAACACAGTGATTGCTTCTGCTCATCATTGTTTCCCTTGTGCGGATGCAATTATCTAGGAAGGTGCTATATAATACCAAACTGAAGTTTACTTTCTGCCTTACAATGTACTATTTTTATGTTTTAAGATTTGAACTAAGAGAAGTAGAAAAATACACAGTACTGGGGTGGACAAATCCCAGCTGTTTATTTGTGCTTCTTGAAGTACAATTGTGCCTTTTATTGGAAGCAACATATGCAACTATTGCTCATTTCTCTCACAGCAAGAACTTCTGCTGTTTTGTTTTCTTACACCTTGTCTCTAAATTGGCATGTGGAGGTGCATGAGTCCCTTCAGTGACCTTTAAGAAAGTGGAGGTGCCTCAGCTCAGTGTCCCAAGACAGACAAGACTAAGTTTGAGCACTTTGTATCATCACCCATTGCACATTTGAAACATCTCATGAAGCGAGTAGGCAGACTTCAAAAATCTATTCTTTATTCATTTCAGTTCAGTCCATATGCACAAAAACCCCCAAATGTATTTAAGAGTTGGCTGAAAACCTGGCATAAATGTGTTGGCTTACAGTGACGGCTGTTCTCATTTTGTGTTTTGAGAGGACGTTTGCAACACAAGGAAATCAGGCTGCAGATGTCTAAGGTCCTGTGAGTGCTCATGACAGAGGGAACTAGATGTTTAAAGTGTTTCCAGTGGAATAAAAAGTTACCACAAGATGTAGACACAAGAGAGTTTTTAACTGCTGGTTAAAAGCCTTGCCTAGAGTTGTTCACAGTTGTGAAATAGTGACAAATCCCTGGTAATGGCTTTTCATCTGTGCATCCTGTAAAATACTGTAATGCCACTTCACATAACTGAACTGGAAGGTTACCTAAAATTCAACTTCATGCTGTCCTTACAAGAGTATAGATTAAAATTTTACATCCTCAATGTTCAGATTACATCAGGCATGTTTGGAAATGCTCTCTAAAATAATTTTATTACTTTCTGTTCACATTGTAACTTATCTGCAAATTTCTTTCAAAATAAAGTCTTTCCAAATAGCTTATCAAAATCATACTTTAAGGTATGTAAGTCCATAGTGATACTCTGTGTTAGATCCTAAAAACACTGTATAAGGAATAACCATACTAATGATAGTTACTTTTTCATTGGAAGTCTACAGAAGTGGAACAATGTATTGGACATTCCATTTAATAGAGTTAATTAGTGTACAATGGTTATTTAATATGTTAATCAAGATTTAATCATGATAATATAGACTAATCTTGCCATTATTCTGCCATTTTAAAAGTGTAATTGAAATAGATTGGGAAAAAAATACAGTACATTCTTGTCGGTGTCTTAAAAACTGTGAGCTCGGTAGCACTGCAGTGCTCCAACACACATTTCAAAATTAGTTGTATTTAATCAAAGGAGCTTTAATTCAGTTAGTGTTTTACATTGAAACTAAGAGCCACCCACTTGACAGAAACAAGCTCAGCACATAATTCTGCAAACATGTTTCCTCTTTTAGCTTGGTTTCCTAGGGAGGAGGCTGAGGTGGTCATTGTGTCTGTCTCTGCCTTTGTTTATTCTTCTTTCTGACCATCTCCATGATGTCCAAACTCTTGGAAATCTTCAGCCAGATTTGTCAGAAGAGGAGCAGTTCCGAAGGAATGAAATGTCACTGAGCTTCAGAAATGTATAGGAGAAGAGGGAGTTGATACTAGCAGCTATGCTGACAAAGTGACTGCAAGCTGAGCTCACACGTTGGATTACTGGGACTCTGCATGAGAGAAAGGCATCCCAAATGCATTATGGAGTTCTTTTGGGTTTCATTAGACGATCCAAGAAGTACAAGTTCATAGGAACCCACACCCCATTAGTTTCATTGAGTTACTTACAGAAAAAGTTGTCTAAACTTTGCAGCAGGGGCAGTTGTTGGTGGGGCTTTAATCTTAATTAACACATTGCTTATGCAGGCCAGCTTAATTACCGTAGCTTGCAATGATCTGTCTTCAGCTATCACTTGGGCTGTTTTCTAAGGACTGTTTTCCAAGCAAGGATGCCTCACACTTAAGTACACTAAGGATGCACATTTTTGACCCAGACCACAGAGAAAAAAGGGAGAGGACCTTTTAGAGGCAATTTAGTCACAGATGCAGGGCAGCATATTTCATTAGGAAGGGAGAGGATGCCCTCTCACTTAGGTGTGTGATAGCCCAATTGTACCAGCAGCCACAGTCTATAAGTAACTGTACCAATTATAAATTTGTGATTAAAATCAATTATTTTCATTTCCCTCTAGCTTTTGGGGCAGTCTTCAGAGTTCATGGTTTTGGTCTATCCTCTGTAACCAAGGGGTTATCAATATTTTAACTATCTTAAAATAATTAAGTCTGATGCATTCATGACTTCAGGGTTGAATCTCTAAGAAATCTGTACAATGAGTACCTGAACTTGTGATGCTCCAGATAACATTATCTGTGCGTCCAAATTTTATAATTTTATTGGTTTCAGATTTTTCAGTAGTTTAAATGAGTAAATCAGACTGGTATAAATGAGTACATTAAATTATTACAAGTATTTAGAGGTCTGACTTTTGTGCATAAGCCAAAATCTTCTTGATTTCCAAGGGGTGCCATGTTTTATATAGCTGTGAATGCAGTTAATACCTGTGTATTGTGAATTTGGTGTCTGATTATGTCTGCAGAAACACTGTTCTTCAAAGATCATAAAACTTTTTTTCCTATTCACTGTTTCTTCAAGCTGTGGGGTTGATTTTCTTTTTTTAATAATGCTGAAAACAGCACTGTGGATAACATCATACCCTGTTAAATTTTAGCTCTGGAGAACAATTTCATGCAGACCTTTATGTTAGAAAGCTCTCAGAAGGAGGACATTGTAGGTAAGTTTACAGTGCATTGTCTCTTAGCGAAGAAAAGTCAGGTTTAGTGAGTTTTAGTGATGCTTGTTTCCTACTGAGCACTTTTGATATGAACTGTGCTTTGGAATATTTTCTGTGTTAAATTTTTTATGAATCTGTTAAAAAATCATTCATACTTATGAGATGAAAATGATTGCTGCTAATTTTTACCATGCCCTTTTAACAGGAAGATCAACAAAGAGCAGTCAAATATTTCTGATGTGGGGTCCAATTTGACCTAATAGGTGAAAAAACAAGTACCTGGGCCAAATTAAGTCCTGACAGAAATAATGGTGCAGATGATGTGAACACCTTGCTTTTAGTAGTAAGGCACTTTTTCTCAGAATCCTGAGCTATAACACTGGAAAACCCCGCCTTCTTTTTTCCTTCACCTCTGCCGTTCTGGCAGGCAGGGGATCTAGAGTGAAGAACAGGGAAATCTCCAGATGACCTCCCTATCCCTGCTATAGTCTTGAACAGCCAGAGCAGAAGCACTGCCCCAAACAGGCTGTGTCATCCCCTGATTGGGTGTCTACTGTAGGGAAGTTGCCTAGGTAAATTACGGCAGGTTTTTGCCTTGAAAAGTAACTGACATGGAATATTCCCTTTATGCCAATAATTTTGTACCTGTTGCCTACAAATATTAATGGCTGCTTCTGAGGACTCCCATTTCCCATGCAGGAGTAGGCACTGACTCTGTAATGCTTCTGCATCCAGTGACTTGAAAATGTTTGTTTGCTGATTTCTGCAGTGCAAATAATTTGGTGAAATTTTCAGTGGGCAGTGTACAAACTCAAATTGCCCAAACGTTTTATGGAACCTTAAGTACCAACTTTTTGTTCAGTCAACTGAAATATGAGACCGTTTCAGATGACTGGGGAAATTAACAGGACATAGGGATGCTCAGTTAAGTGTTGGCAATACAGTACTCAGGTTTTCTGATATATAGTTTTTTCCTCTACTGAAGTTGTTTGGGAAAAAAACCACAACTAATTGGTAAACTTAATTGATAAGCTCGTTGTTCCCCTTTATTTTTTGAGAGAAAGTTATTTTTGTTATCCAGGTTTCAAAAATTACCCATATTCTTTTCTCATTAAAACCTTCAGATTATTTTCACTGAAATTTTAATTAAGAATGAATGTAGATCAGTTGCTAAATAGCTGATTTTCCAATATGTTATGGTCTTGGAAGGGACAGGATAGCTCTGGTAAATTTAAAATATTGCTAACCTTTTCTTAATTTACAACATATAGAATGGAAATGAAACTTTTACTTTCAAATACTTGAGATAGTTTTATAGGAAAAAAAGCATGAGATGCTTTGAACAGTTTGTGAAAGTCTCATGGAAAAAAAAAATCCATGTAGTTTTACTGTTGTTGTTAAGCCAGCTCAAGAAAAGGATAATTTTTGATATCATGTAACCAAAATGGATTTGAGATTCAGAGCAGGCACATGACTGAGAGCCAAGGGTTTGTCTATCATTTATTGGGAACTTTCTTAAATAGTGACCTTCAAGAGATCTCTGTATTTATTATGTTCCATTTGTACACCAACTCACTTTCAGATGGTGAAATTCCCAGAACATTGCTATTGTAAATACATGGAATTACTTAACTCTATGTCCTAGTTATTGCTATCAGTATTTCAGAGTCACAGATGTTAGCTCATGAAGTTGAAGAGTAGCATGTTAAAAGCTAATAAGAAATATTGATTACTCCCATGGGATTTAACCAGCAGAAGTTGTGGTGGGAGTTTTTGGAGAGAGAGTTTATTTTTGAACAATTATGGTAGTGGTGAATAATTCTGAGCTTTTAAAAAAACCTTCTAGGTTTGGTTGGTATTTTTTGTAGGTTTTTTTTTTTTTGTGATTTGGAAGGGATTTCATTTCATGTGATTACAGTAAAAAGATGTTTCATCTGGTCTGCTTGCTGCCTCCAGTGTATGTAATGGCTGTGAGGGCAGTAAATGTTACTGTAATAACTGAAGTCCATGTGTGAGCAGTCAGAGGAGCTGCTGTGGCCAAGGCTGCTGCTTTGATGTGACTGCACAGGAGTTCCAAAACTTTAGAGTGCAGAGAGAACCTCTCTGGACAGTACTGAGCAAGAAGGACAAGTAAAAAACTGCATAGTGTTTTTGGTTGGTTGGTTGGTTGGTTTTGTTTTTGGGGTTTTTTTGTGTGTGTGTGATTGTTTTGGTTTGGTTGGGGTTTTTTGTTTTTAATTATAACTTATTGAGCTGCTGGGCTAGGTGGACTGGTTTAGAAAATCTAATAGAATTACAGTTAGCTTCAGAATGAGTTGGAAATTCCTCCAGCTTCGTACCCTTTAAATCCAGTTCTAGAGGTGCTGAAAGCAGGGTAGAGTGTAAAGAACCTGGAATTTATACAGGAAGGGCAGCCTGTTTTGTGCATGGCTAGCTCTGATGTCACTGTGACTAGGGATGATAGGCTGAGCATTTTACTGATGGAGGTGTTTTACCCGAACACAAATCAGTTGAAGAACCACTAGCATTGCTTTCTGACATAGAAACAGCCACAAAAGTCATAGTTAAAGCTGGTTGAAGAATGTTCAGAATGTTTTTCCTGCGATTTTTTGTTTGCTGGGGAGATTTTTTTGTGGAGAGTTATTTTATCTAGTTTATCTCTTTTTTCCCCCCCTCTTTTCCATTGTGCTGCTTTAACTGTAAACATAAAGCACATTTTAGCCTGTGAGTCATTATCTGATTTGTCCCTGTTGTCATCTGGTGAAATGCTAAGATATCATTATCTGATTTGTCCCTGTTGTCATCTGGTGAAATGCTAAGATACTTTGGCTGCATGATTGGTCAACTGAATCACATGATATTGATGTTATTTTTGTATCTGACAGCTTAAATGTAATGAGTTGTATATTCTGTAAGCCTTGAAGGTCTACTGGATCTGTCAGAATAATTTGATGTACGTTTTTTGACTGGTTTCTTTGTTAAGAATTTTTTGCCAGAAACATAGTATTATTCTATACTATTCATCCCAAATGGAAGGTAGAATTTTGTTTTTCCTTACAAAAAGTTCTTACAAAAAGAATTTAACTCACTGTGGAATACCATTCTGTTTTTTTCATCTGCCAATTACAGTGGTGAGCCTCAAATTTGTTTACAGTAAACACTTGCATGCAGAAAACTTTCCTCACACAAATGCTCACAAAAAGCAAGATCAGTTAACATGTTTAAAATGAAATTCTATTTACAAACCATGGCTGGTTTTTTCAGTGATAATTCAAGCTCTCTGTTTAAATTATGGTTCTTCAATTCTGAGCACAAGTCTTGAATGTGACCGTGGCAACAAGATGGTAAGAGATCTTATGATTTTTGTTTTTGTTTGGGTTTTTATGTTGGTTTTGTTTGTTTGTTTGTTTGTTTGTTTGTTTTGGCTCATGGCTTGATTCATGCATCATTGTTCCAAGATCAGGAGCTAAGGCACAATTACCTCTGGACTTCTGGTGTCCAGGAAGGCATCACTACTTCAGAATAGTGCTAGGATCCAGCAGGTTTTGCAGGAGTATCAGTAAGTCATGGCATGGGAAGGGCAGTGTAGCAGTAGAGGAGTTAAAGTAACTCATGTGGAACTGGCAATTGCCCAAATGATCTAATTCCATTAAACTGGGAACTTGTGTCACCGTTCTTAGTGGCGAAGGGGATAAATGAAATCGATGGCTACTGTGCAACTGCAGATCAATAATTGTCTTTAAAAAGTAAATACGGTCTCCAACCACGTTTGACAATAACTGGGAATGATTCTTTGGCAGCCGTCTGTTTGCTAAACCCAATGTGACCTGTCGGAGCTCATTAGGGCTGGATACAGGCGGGCTGCTGGGCTGCCTCCGCTGGATTTAGTCAGCAAGTTGGGTTATTACCGCCGTTCAGCAAAAAACAACTCCCGGCCAGCTGTGCGGGGACAGTTGTCTCTCTTCGGGATACCACTACGAAGCTTTCCACCTTTCAAAGCAGCGAGGGTGACTTCATTTTTCCTTGTTTTTTGCGTCGCCCGTGTGCCGGGCGGAGCGGGCTGTGCCCGGCCGGTGCCGGCAGGTGGCAGTGTGGGCGTGCGGATGGCGCCCGCCGAACCCCGCGCCGGAAACGAGCCCCCAAAAAATGGCTTTTTGCCTCAGAAGCATTTATTAAGCGAGCCCTTCGCCGTGGGAGTGTCAGCCCGCCAGGTCTCCTGAAAGAAGCCAGCAAAACGCAGGTGCTGCTCTGCAAGTGCACGCTCCGAAACGGAGCTGAAAAGCTTCTCGGAGAAGAGGGGGGGAAAAGGAAAAGAGAGGGGGAAAAAAATAACATATGTGTGTTATTCATTTATTCAGAGCCACGCACTCTGCCAATCATCCTTTACATCACTCTGTGCCTCGGGAAACGCTGCTCAGAAACAATCTTTGTTACTCGAGAGAACCAGGCTTGTGCTTTTGCGCCACTTGGAGAAAGCATAAAACATTTTGTCCGTTATGAAACTCGGCACGCACAAATCGATTAGGAGAAGATCTGAAACCTCTGACCCTTGCAGATTCAGACCAATCAAGGCTAAACCCTTCCCTTACTTATTCTTTCTTGCACTCACAAATAAAGTAAGCATAAAACAAAAACGTGAGGAGAGAAAGAAGGAAAGAAGTCTGAACTGACAGCCCAGGCCCTGGAGAAGGGGCTGTCTCAGCTGTGTGTGTGCTGAATGGCTGTAAAGATGCTCTGTGTGTGTAATAGACCTTGAACAAAGTCACTACAGGAGAAACAATTTTTATTTTTTTTTTTTAATTTCATTTGTAGCTAACGAAAGCTCGTCTTTAACAGAAATTACACTGTCAGCATTAACAAAAGGGATGCAAGATCTTTCCCGAAGGGAGATCACGGAGCCTCATGGAAGAGGCTGGGAACCCTGTCTCATGGGACGCCTGAGTGCACTTGGATTTGCAGCGAGAGCCACACCTTGGGAGGACAGGAGGGTTCCAAGTGCTGCTCTGGCAGTCAATTCAGAGTTCTTTATTCTTTAGTGGGGCTAGGTGGAGGTTGTTAAAGGATGATATAGCCACACATACAAAGGAAGCAATTTAGAATGTCACTAAAAGGAGATGTATTGATCCCACAAAATCCAAGAGCTATGCTGCATATTTTTGGTTATCATATATTGACATCTTATAGTGAATTTAGTTAAAAAATGTTACTGCTTATAATTAGGGTGGGGTATATTCTCCTTCAATTACTCAAGTAATTATGTTCATAGCTAGTCTTATGCTATACCTTTCATGCTTCAGTGATCTTTATTCTCCAGTTCAATACATATTGAGCTGGGACAACTGCCTTTCAACTTGGTTTGCCTAAAAGCCACATTAGCCCTTAACTCCACGTTATCTAATATTGAGATAAAACAGAGGTCTTAGTCGTGATGCAGGATTTTCTCTTTATAAATTTCTGAAAGAGACAAGACCTGGCACCTTTGCTAACAGGCATCATGCCGTGCATTGCACTCCCTCTATTTCCTGTTAATTGCTGTCTTCACTTTCCATGGGGAAAGTGGTTGTGGGGGTATAAAAACAAACAGACCTTCGGAGATACTGTAGATCTTTCCGCTGGACCAGCCTGGGATCATATACCAAAAGCACTCATAGCACAGAACTGTTTCTTGGGCCTCTTAATGCTTTTATCAGCCCCTGCCCAGAGGAAGGAATTTGCCCCCTGGGGGAGGATTCTCTCTGCCACGCCTGTGTTGTTGATTTGGGGATTTTTTTGTGAAGTCTGTCAGTGAAACTCACCTCTTAGTGAGCTTATGATGTGAGGGTAGGGTGGGATGGAAGATATCCTATTATACTTTGCAGACAAGCCCATAATAAACTCCTTCTCACTTGTTTGTTTGTTGTTTTGGGTTTTTTTCTTTGTTCGTTTATTTACTTTTTAAATTTTATCTATTATAGGTCTTCCCAGTTTATAGTTTTTGAAATGTCAGGATTTTACTGAGTAGCTTTTGCAGGAATCAGAATTTTAGAATGTCTTTTGCTGTGTTCTGAGTCACATGCATGATCTGGGAGTATTTGAGAGTCATCTAGAAAGCCTAGTGCGTTGTGGAAAAATAATTCTGGGTTTGAATCTTTGCATCGTTCTCCACCTAAGGCTAGAGGGGATGGGGAGCTGTGCTAGAGGAAAACCAATTACTTTAAAATACTGAATATCCCTAAAATCAATATTGTTCACTGTCCACGTGTACTTAGAGAATTAGAGTCAGTTAATAAGTTTTGCATGTATGCTTCTGAGGGTCACTTTTTTTTTTTCTTCTTTTTTTTTTTTTTGGTCTGGAGTATCTTACTTCTACCCTTGACAGGAATAGACTGCACAGGAGGTTCTTAAACAGCAGCCAAAACAGGGACTCACATGTTTTTTTAAGGTTAGTTATACATCTGTTTTGGGTAAAATTGTTGCAGGAATGGAATTTGACCTATAGCACTGGGCTCTTTGTGTGACTTGTTTGGGCTACAGTTATAATTTAGTTTTATTTATGTTAATCTGTAAATTCTAAAAAGAAATTTTACCTGAATCATACAGTGTGCTTGTCTGTTTTTCTGTCTACTAGATGAAATCTGAAAATAAGAGGGAAAAACCACCGGTATTTGATCATGCCTGTGAAGGAGACAAAAGCTCTTGGATTCTGGGTATGGAAAGCTTTTCTTATTCCTTTTAGTGATGGGCTAGTCTCCAAAAACCTGTGAAGTGTTCAGTTTGCATAAACAATCAAAGATCTGGATGTTTATCTGCGGCTTTTCTATGGCTCTATGGGGTGGAAATGGGTTTAACAGACTTAAGAAAATGAGCTCTTTGTGCTCTTTGCATTTGTTGTGGTCAAGATTTCCACAAGAACAGATTTTTTTCCAGTCATTTGGCATTTCAGCTTCCTGTTCTGGTTCCACCTCAAGGTGGCTGATACTGAAGCAAACGAAAGGGTCTTAAAGCAACATTGTGAAGAGAGAAACTAGAAAAAATTCAAAAATTAAATTTCTGTCTTGCCTTAAATGACAAAGTGCATCTTCAAAATTTTGTCTCTGAGGGGATTCCTTATGCACAAGGGGATTTTTCTCTGTATTGGAATACCTGGGCATTTGCTCCGGCTAGCCAGGGGACTAGCCAGTCCTAGCCAGGTTAGAAGTTGAGTGGTAGATGGAACATGATGTTACTCTCTTTATTTATTAATTTATTTTTCAGTTTACATTTCAAATTTTACTCTGTTCTATCTTTACTGGTATCTTTAAAGATATTGGAGCGGGGGGGAGGTCGAGGGTTGAGTCTTGAGTCTTTTTAAAAACCCAAAAACTCAAGCCAAAAAACCAGTGGGAGGTCAGTTTCAAGCTGGACTGGCTATGTGGCAAGATTATTATTTTACCCTAGTGGATTTGCAGACTCTTAGTTTTGTTTGCTCATTTTAAACTAAAATATAAAGCTCTGTTAAAAAAACCCCCGCTTACTAAACCCTGTTTCCTGATGGATTGGATCACCTAAACTGCAGGACACTGTAGGGGTATTTTTACACTGCCTGGCTTTTGGTTTGATTACTCAAAAGTTGTGCTGCTGCTTTGAATCTCCAAGCTCCAGCTCTGAGCCAGTTTGGGGAGCTTGTCAGGCTGGCTGTGGAAAGCTGGATGATGTAATTTAGCTTTTCCTCACAGGTGGAAAGCACCTTCCAGGTGCCTAGGAAGGACTGTTAGTGAGGCAATACTGAAGGGCTGCAGAGATCACCTGAGCAGGGTGAGCGTCTGACAGGGCAGGTCAGAAGTCCTGAGCTGCAGAAAACTTTGGAGGAGTTCTCTAAACCACCCCTGTGGATACAGACCTCTCTCTGAAATGCATCTCATTAAAGGATTCTTAGGCATATATAAAGTAGGCAAGATATATTTCCCATGAAGAGCAGCTTCTAGGCATTAGGAGATGGTCCATGAATTAGTTATACGGCAGTGAACACCAACCAGTCTACCACTGCAGGCCAGAGTGCAGCCAGCCTGTTTCAAATCAGTTTGTATTATCAGTGAAAATCTTTTTGGCACTTTTTCATTACCCTTTTTAAGCCAAAGGAGATTATCCACTGTTTCCTTTAATGACATCTGTTTGGTTTATGAGGAATGACTCAAGGAAGTTTTTTTCTAATTCAAAGCAAACAGTCTGCTTACATGGGTTTGTCTGTCCTGGAGAGCCTGCACACATCAGGTGTTACAAGAGTGGAAATGATTTTCAGAATCAGGCAGGAGAAAGAGAAACAAATGTCTTCTAGGAAGCCATGGCTGTTGATAACTTTTCATCTCTCACCTGTTATAAAGATCTGAACGAAAATTAGACCCATTATATGGTGTACTGAGGTAGTAAACTATTAGTTAGTTAGCCCTGGGTTCCTCTCTAATTGGTAGAAAAAGATGTATTACCCCAGAGAACAGTTCAAAGCACCTTGGGCAGGAGACTGCTTTGTGGTCCTATGAAGTGAATGATTTCTCTCTGCTGACAACTGGCCTGGCTGTGCTGCCCAAAGTTAGGCTGTGCGTGCTCCCTTCATGTCTCCCTGTTTTGTGCAGTAAACAACAGTTCAATATTGTTTGTGCTGAAATGACTTTTCTCTTCCTCACAATTTCTTTTGTGTGTACAGTGTACTTCCAAAATGCAACTTGAGAGTTTTCTGGCTTTTACTGTTGTGTAAAAATTTCCAATAAAGGAATAATTGGTAAGAAGATACATAGCTTAGTGATGAGCAGGGGAGGAACAGCTTTTACAATAATCATACCAACCAGCTTGAGTTCACACTGGCTCAGTTATGCTGGTAAGATGCTTCTTCCACATCGTGTTTGTTGGCCCATATGAAGGGGGGTTAAATATAACTGGTAAGGATTGTTTGTTAGGCACTGAGGTTTAGTTGATGCTCCATAAGATGTAAAATATACCTAATCCCTCTAAAATTTACAAAAGGAGACGCCATGCTGTAGGAAACACATGAAAAAAAAGGTTAAAATGGGTTGTGGAATATTGTACATAGTTATTGAAAAACCTGTCATTTTCAGAAGCACTGGCAACTGGTGCAATAAATACCCATGAGACCTAGATAAATGTTTATTGGGGTGCTTGTTAAAATAAGAGGTCTTTGCAACCTGGACACATCTAGTTTGAAATGAACATTTGTAAATAATATTCTTAAGGACATTACCTACACTGGACCAATGTTTAAAGCATATTTTAAAAGTAAAATAGTAGACAAATGAACAACAGATAAGTGTATACTTACATACTGAATGTGGTATGGTAGATTGAAAGAATCAAGGAAATCTGAGGCAAGATTTTATATGGACTGGACAGGTCAGGGAGAGGACGGTTCCTGATGTTAGGTGTAAGTGAGGTGAGTGGATAAGGATTTCTACAGAGTTACAGTGTGCTTTCTGCACATATATACAATGTATATATATATAGGCAAAATATAGCTCACATGCTCTTCTAAAATCTCGTGTCAGTGATGAGATCAAGCTCACACAGCAGCAAATTGCTCCTTCACTGCTAGGAGGGTTGCGGACCTCTTAATATCAAAAATTCTTGGTCATTGTATCGGCCCTGTGATATTAGAACACCATAAATTGCCTGCTTCACAACTGACAGGTTAGAGCTTTCTGCATTTCAGTGTTACATAGTGTAATCAATAAGGGTAATACTTCTTGTGTGGTCTTAGAGGCAGTTAAAAATATATAGAAGAAAATAAGTGAAATCTAAGTTTTTTTCATTCTGCAGCATTAGAGTTTTCATATGTTATTTTAAATGTAAATTACAATTCTAACGGTGATTTTAAAAAATCGATTTGCAAATGTTTCATAGAATAATGGGAAATAAGTCTGAGAAGTATCAAGGAGTAGAATCAAGTTTATCAGCATGGGTTTTGGCAGATATTTGTCTAACATCTTGATAAAAACCTCCAACTGGAGATTCCACAATCACTCTAGAAAGTCTATTTTAAGGCTTAGCTTTCCTAATATCAGAAGATTTTCACTGTTTTCTACATCACACCTGCTGAAATATAAGTGTCTTATGACTTACCCTGCCAAAGTGCACAAGTGGAATGCATTATTCCCCTCCTCTTTGCCAAAGTCTTTCTCCCTTTATGTATAAAATACTTTTTTTAAAAATAAACGTTAGGCATTTGATGCACACGTTCCTGTAGAACATGTTTCCTACAAAAGCTGCAGTGCCTTTGGTTTAGTCAAGTTATCCTAAACATTATGCCTCGTGTGTATTTCCTGTGGTGTTGCTTTTCCCACTCTCCGCGCAGACCGATCCACAATCAGTTCCTGCAGTGATTTTGCTCACAGTTCCTTTCTAAACTGCCATAATACTGTATTCCCAAGGCATCAATAAATCTGATGTATTTTGACTATTTATCTTGCAGGCAATAAATATCTGTTTACAAAGTGCGTTTCGTGAATTCGCTCAAATTACATTTGGGCTGCTGCAATCTTGGAAAAAAAAAAGAGGTGTTAAAGGTTTGATGTGGGAGAACATTGCATTTAACTTCAGGGGAGAGCTAAACTTGTGATTCTGTCATCAGAGGTGAAACAGCAGAGCCCTATTTCTTGCTAACGTTAAACCATTTATTCTTATTTACCCGTCATTTTTATTACAGGCATTCAGTCTGATGCTCATGACAAAAAAGTTCAGACATGCTTCAAAATGAATTCATTGCATACCGAGTGTAGAAAACTATACTTTATGGATGGTAGCTGATGACTTGTGGTTTGCCACTGATTATAAATTATTTAAAGGGAAATATATATAATTGATATTCAGAGCTGATAGCATCAATATTTATTGGAACCTACTCTCATCTCTTTTTTCTTTTTTTTTTTTTGTGGCTATAAGCAGGTGGATTAACCCAGGCATGTGACACTTTGAACCTTGATGAGCCCAACAGCTCTTCGTTTACTCTTGATCTGTCAAACTGCTGTTTATGCAAATATTTTTAGAAACAGTGTTAAGTTATAATTGGGAGTATAGATTTTATACTATTGAGATGGCATGATGAAAAATAAATTCTTACTCTCTAATAGCATAATATTTCTTCTAAGGAAAAGGGTAGTTCCTTAAACAGGTAATGTAAATATGAGTCACTTGAGTGAATGATGCACATATATATAAGAAGCCAAATTTCTGAACCTATATATAGTCTCAGAGTAAATTTGTCCCTCTCTTGCATTCATCTACAGTAGCAGACAACATTGGTATTCACAAGTATTCCTAAACCTAACCTGCTTTGATCCTTTTGAATCTACACCCTAAGATTCTTCCGAGCAGATACCACAATTACCTTTTTACTGTCTGACCATCCTCAGCTGAGCAAGTGCAGCAACTTGCTCTGGTGTACCTTGCCAAAGCTGTTAAAAGAAAAGTCAGTGTTTGCAATGTGGGCTTGAGCTATGGCCCTTGTTCTTGCTCTGGGGGACCATTGCAGAGTGTTCCATCTTCCTGTTTTTGCCTGGTTTATTCTGTGATCATGAGAAGATATTTTTGTGTTTGTTTGTTTAGGTTTTGCAGAGTACAAATTGTGTCACTGACTAGTGTTAGATGTGTACTTTCCCTTAGACTTTATGGCAGAAAGTGGAGAAAAGCGAGAAATTTTACTGCGTAGCAACAAAATGAGTGTCCGGTGGTCTTTAGAACACCGTGCTCCCATGCAGCTCTGCCAACCATCAGAGCTGTTGTGTTCAGCTGCTGAGATCAAAGTGGGAAGATGGGCTTTAGCCACTGTTCACAGTGTCTCTGTTACCTCAGAAATAAGAAAAGAGTTGTTATTTTCAGCCTGCAAAGTTTTTATATTTAGAGATTTAAAAGAACTGGCACGCCAGTGTGACACACTTAGACATCATCTGGCCTTTATAACATGATTATCGGGGTCACTGGAAGTGATTTTAATGAGCCACTGAGTGTCACTAGTCACTATGGAGTGTTTTGAGAACATATGTGCAAGACAGGGATCTGGACAAATAATTTTGGAATAAATTACCTGTAACCTCTAAATCCACTTAGGTGTTGAAATGGACTAAGCAACTGCTAGGTTGGTTGGTGCATTTCCGGTGCTGACCTTGGGAAGTTTAACATGCAACTACATTTAAGCTATAATAAATTAGTCTGTTCTGTGTTTTCCAGGTTCCAGCACAATAATGGGATCTCATTATTTCAGAAGTTCTAATGCAACAGCAATAGAAAGTAGTCAATGCCATAAAGGAGTCTGCTAATTAAGTAAAACATAGAACATCTGTGAACATCCATATAGAGTTTTGGCCATAAGTATTTTTCAAAACAGATTATAACTGTTGGGGAAAATATGTGACAAAGAAAAAAAGGAAGGGAAGTAGTTTACAGAAAATGAGCATAATACTGAGAGCTGTTTGCAGCTCTCTTATGAGTTAGTTTCAAAACATGTCTGATGAGATATGTTACTCCCTAGTCAGGTAACTCAGCAGTAACAGGCCACAGACATCCTCTTGGGCATATTTTTGACAAAGTAAATGGACCCTTCTTAACAGTTGCTTCAAGTATTCAGAAATGAGATTTTGGCACTTCCTCCATCATCAGACCTTCCTGCTTGGTAAGGTCTATGTGCCTTCCCATGAGATGCAGATGTAACCAGGTATCACTTGTATCATAGTGATATCAACTATTGTACCTTGCCCAGATTAACTGCTATGTCATTGTCACTGAGAGTGCTGTGATATATCATGCTGAGACAGGCATGTGCTACCTGTACTACATATCATGAAATCCATGAAAACCTGGCATTCAGTCAATATAGTGTCAATATTGCCTTGCCTCATGGTGTGCTTTTTTTTGTTTCTGTTTTTTATTTTGGTTTGGGTTTTTTGGTGTGGGTTTTTTTTTTTTTTAAGCAAGAGGAAGACGGGTGAAAGTAATACAAAATTTGAACAGTCTGCTGTTATTTGGGTGAAGGAGAAATAAGATACTGTCTGAGGGTCTCTGTAAGCTGCCTCTGTTTGGGGGCCTTTCACTGAGGGCATATTCAGGAAAAACTGCCTCATAAAACTCTTAGGCAAATCATAGCTATAAATCATAGGCAACAAAACAATTTCCCCCAAGCCAATGGCAAATCGTTGCTATATCTTGAGTGTAAATTACTAACAATCAGCAACACACCTAGGAAATGGAGCAAGTCTACAGTATATTTACGATTTATCAGAGCTGAATATACTTTTGACAGAATTTAAGATCTCCAGAAAAACATAAAGAAATAGGTTTGTCCCTTAGGTTGTACTTACCTGCCTTTCCTGGGGACCTTCCTGCCTGGTGCAGGAGCTGCTCAGTGCTACCTTTTTTATTGCTCATTCCCAAGTCTGAGGCAGTTTGGTTGTTTTTTTTTTTTTCCTTTCATCTAGAGATATACTCTGTTAGACAAGATAATTAAATGTGTATGGGCTAAATTCTGTTCTTATTTACAGAGTCTGCAGTAAATCTGAACTCACTCCAGTGACTGCAAGGGAGTCATTCTAGATTTATGTTATTATAAATGAGATCAGAATTTGACTTGTATAAATGAATATTAAAGAGGTAAAAGAACTGTTCATGTTCACACTCCTAGCCTCTGGCAAGGACTAACTTAACTTCCTTAGCCTTCTTCATTGAACATTAAAAGGTTCAGTTACCACTGCTCTTTAGGAAGGATTCAACCTGATTTTAGAGCTTTCAGAGAACCAATCATAATTATTAATTAATATTATTATTATTTATAAATGTGTTGCTGCCAAAAAAGTCTAACGTAATTCTGACTTTATATCTGGTTCTGCATTGATCTTTGGTAAAACTAAGGATCACTTCTGTGTTTCAAACACCTTTTCTCCTTCTTAAATTATACGTTCCTTTCCTGTTAAAAATGTTGTGAGAAGCACACTGACAACCAGGGATGGAGGTACACCTTATTATGCAAGAAATCTGTATTTTTTTACAAATTAGCCCAGTATGCTGCTCAAGGTTTCATGCCACTCTCTTGCCTTGGTGTCTCCATAAAAGTCCCAACCTAACTCTTAAACAAACTTTTGACTGGGATTGGGCAATGGTTGGATATATAGCATGGCAGAATGCTGAATTGTTTAATACATAATGTTATGGCTTCTCCATTTTTGTTTTCTTTACCCTAGTAATGAGAAAAGAGAGAGCAAGAAAATGAGTTTAACATGCATTTTTGATAAACATTTTTCTGAAAAGTAATATTTTTTTTATATATATACTATGGTAAATCAGTCTCCACTCAACTATAACCAGCAAATGATTCATTTTGAAAACTGGGGATTATGGTTGAAGACTTTTTTTTCTCCATCCTATGATTGCAGGTACATAAATCAAAATCACTTTCTCCCCCCCACGCCCCCTTCCAGTAAACAAAACCTAGATATTAGAAAGCAGGGAAGCCAGATTCATCTCAGTTAGCACTAAGTTTTGGAGAAAGATGGGTGTTTTTATAGAACTCAGATATAAGTGGCTTCATTATTTTTGAAGAATTTTTTTCTCCCCTGACAAAGAAGGGATCCTGCAGCAGATACAGTCAGTATCTTATTGAAGTGTTAGTTGTTATGTGCTGTGACTCCAAAGTCAAATTCCACCTCTTTCCAATTTGTATATATAAAATAAGAAAGTGAATACATAATACTGGATGTTTTTGTTCTACTATTTCCCTTCTTTTTTTTCTCAGAAGACTGCAGTCTTCTTTTGTGGTAGTATGTGAAGATATAAATTAGATACCTTCCAAGTAATGTCACTGTGTGACTCTAAACAGTGACTTGGTAGCTGAGTTTTTCAGAGGAAGACCTGAGATGCTACACGAGGATAAAGGGGGTTCAGGTGTCTGATCCTGGCATTGTTTCAGGTAGGGAGGAGTGAGGACTTTGTAAGTGGTACTTCCTCCCTTGGGTTTTCATTTTGTGATTTCTGCACTGTGTGACTTAACAGCTATGATCCCTTTCTAGCAACTGCCCACCCCCAATTTTCTTCTTCTGCTATAAACTTTCACCATTTTACTATACCTATAGGCTTTTACCACTTAACTGTGAGTAGCCTAAAAATGAAATTATTTATCTGAACATGTACAAACTCCGTTTGATCTTGAATAAAATGGATGTGTGTCAGTAGAAAGCCAGATTCACTTTTTTTTTTTTTTTTTTTAATGAGGAACAAGCATGGTTTCTGTCTTGGTTCTTCTCTCTTCGAATAGTTTGATTAGTGCATTTTTAACATGGAAGTTTCTGAGAATGACACAAAGCCAAGCCATGAATAAAACCTATAGGCTGACAGAATAACTTTCAAAATTAAATGTATTAATTTGTGGAGGAAAGTGTCCCTAACACATTGGAAGTGTCCTTGCTTACAGCTAAACAGATGCTCTGTCATATTTTTCCAGTAAGAGTAAGAAAGTAATCCCCTTTTTGAATAAAACCGAGACTGGCACTTTGTTGAAAGCTGTTAAGTGATTTAGAATATAAATTCACCTATCCAAAAAAAAACCTTATCGGGGTTCGAATTCCAATGTTTATTCTACATGTCATTATTCGTTAATGTATTCCCTTCCAGAGGCAGAACAATAAACCCCTGATTTCATGAAAGGCAGGAATGTAGCCAGTAGTCATCTTGGAGCTTTAATGTATTGTGTGAACATTGGAGAAGGTTTTGTGTATTTTTTTTTTAAATCACCTAGTCATTTCCTAGCCAAGTAATAGACAAGGTGTGGTATATCTTATTTATTTTATATGAGCAAATAAACCAAGTAATTGGCAGGGGGGAAAATCATGTGTCAGGTCCAATGTACTTCTAAAATTTACCTTTTAATTCTTATCTTTACTTGATTCTTCACTCTCATTTGCAGCAATGCAATTTTTGGGTAACTGATGCTGGAGCATCATTTTCAGTTTATCAGTGCACACAAAAAGATGATACCAGATATATTTCATTTTGAATTTGTTGACTTGAGTCAATCTGGTGCTATACTCAGATTCTTCTGTGTTCATTCTTTATTCATGTTGCTTTCAGTTTGATTCATAGCTTTTTTGGTGTTTCACACACATATTGTCAGAGTAGCAGGTATTTATTTTTAAGCTGCTTTTATGCAAAGTGCAACTAATGTAGTTTTCTTCAGATAAAAAATTGGAGTCCTCTAAGTGTGATTCTCTGTCATCTCAGACCATGAAATCAATGCATCTTTGTGTGTCAGTCTTTTAAGATTTTAAGTCTTGGATAATTCTCGTACTTCATGTTAATTGAAATTCTATTCACATAAATGTGGAACACCAGCGAATCTAAGTAGTGATGTACTAAACATTTGCATGACAGATTATATTTGGTGACACCAGAACACGTTTCAAAAAAATAAATACTAAAATCATCTTTAGCTCCTCAGAAGTCCAGTTAGTTGCAAAATCCATTACACAACTGGCTCAGTGATACGCTACTTGTTTTGATGCCTCAGATTTTAGCTTTTATATTTTTCAGATTCTCTGCTGCCTGGTATGTAACTCTGGAGCTTCATATTAAGTGTTAGTAAGTTCTCTTCACAGGGTAGTTAGACAAAACAATCCCTTCCCAGCTAGGGAATCAAGGACAACCAATACCCAAAAGGACAAACAATGGTGAAGAGAAGGCGGCAAACCGGGGTGGGGGTGAGACTTCATGATCTAGAGCTGTAATTAGACAACTAAACCCAATATGTAGATGAACAAAAACTTATAAAAGTGTAAAAACTCGTGGCCAAGATGCATCTTGGATTTATCCTGAGTGTAACCCTGGTTGGGCTCTTGTGCTGCCCAAGGTGTATCCTTTTAAGGCCTTTCAATAAATACCTACTTTATTCCTTTTGCTCTGTCTAGTCTCTGTTCCAGGTCAGCCTTTCTAGGCATCAGTTTCTTCCTAGATATCTTTGGTGCAGTAATATTTAATTTGTTCCCTTCCCCCTCCTCCTCTTAGGTAACAAGGCTGCTCTCCTTGAAGATGGCAGACCCTAGGGGAGAGATGAAAGTTGCCTGTTGTAACTGCTGCTCAAGAGGCTCTCAACAAAATGGCATTTTGGAAGTTGCTTTCACAATGCAAACTGTTCATTTATGAAAAGTCAGGCACAGGTTACAAAATCAAATTTCTGTATATTCTCCAAGAATTTCTTCAGTATCTAATTCTTGAATATCTGTTGCTGAGATGAGAAGTAGGACAACTTCTTTCGGGTGCAAGAGCAGGGGCAAAAAAGCGCTACTCTCAAAGGCATGGTTATTTGAGGAGGTTGGGAACGACACACACTGACCTCTTACAAACATTTTACCATCAGAAGTTCTTATGTGTTCCCTTGGATGATCAGAGCAGACAGAAGGACTATTATGCTGAATTGAATGATTCATGTTATCCATCCAGTCTAATATACTCACTCCAAGGCTATGCAGTTAGGAAGGCCATTTCTGTGGACCTGACAGGAATTTTTCTGCTTTCTTTTTTATCAGGTGCTTGTAATCAAGGATAAAAGGTGATGATTCCACATGACAGTTTGAATTTGCAGCTTTTGGAAAGGAATCAAATACAAGGGCATCTCCCCCATTTGTCCCTGCCCACTCCCATTTTAAATAACTTGGTGGTTTTTCCTTGGCTTTTTTGGTTGGCTTGGTTCCTTTTGCTGGTGGTTTGTGGGTTATTGTTTGTTTTAGTTTTCGGAGGTTTGTTGCTTTTTTTTGGTGGTGGTGGTTCTTGTTTTTGTTTTTGTTTTGAGCTTTTTTGGTCAGTGTTATTTGGAGTTGCCAGTGGGGTTAATTCCTTGACTGTTCTGTCAAATGCCAGCTTCTAGTACAGATATTTGTGTATATATGAACAACTGTTTTTTAATAACCTGCCAAGAAGCTATAATCTTCCATTGCAATCCCTTGGGATTTAATTAGAATGGTTTTCCACAGCCTGACATGTTTATGGGGCATAGGTAAAGAGACAGTTCATAAAGCTGTCAATCTTCTGAGAAATTAAAGAAAAATTGGGCTGCTTAGTGCCTTGGCAATTCCATGCTGCTGATACTAGCATTGCAAACAATGAAATCAAAGGCAATGTAACAAGATACTGATGCATTAGAGATGGGGAGGGTTTAAAATTATATACAAAGGCATTTGTCAATTTGAATTTGAATGCAGAAGAGGAGAAGTATGGAAAACAAAATATGAACTCCAGTAGCTGTTCAGGTTTAAACAGCACAAAGCTGAACAATGGTATCTTCATTGCTTTAACAGTAGCTGTAACTTTCCTGGGGCAAGTGGGAAGAGATGAAAACTGTGAAAGGAAGTAAGTCTGGACTATGAAAACCCTTCCTACAGATTTTCATGTTCTTTGCTGACTGGAGTCTCAGGGTGCTTGTTCATATAATAAAAGAGTCTGAGCAATTCTTAGAGGTACAGTTCCAGTATGGTCTCATAGCTGATGTAGCCCAGGTCTCTTTGAGACTCTATTATGTGCTGGCCAACCCAACGGCCAAATTGAAAATAACCCAACTGCAAAATTCTGTCCTTTTTATTTTTAGTAACTTTTCAGTCGAGCTATTAGGGTATATCTGCATCCAGCCACCCTCTTTAATGTAAAATAGCAACTATTCCCCCTTCTTCATGGCTCTCACGTGTGATTGTTTGTTAAAAGGAATTAGAGTACCATCTCTACCTGTCCTGAAAATTCCCTGTAACTTCATGACAGAGTTAAATTGGTATTAAGAGCAGTGAGCAGTCAGAGTTTGGAACATGGTTTCAATAGCAGGATGAGGTATTGTTGAGGAAGCTCTGTAGTTGGGTTGGCATTTAAAGAGAATTTAATTAGGATAGTTCGTGCCTATGTTTAGTATCAAGCATGAACTTCTATAACACACTTTAATATGACTGAATATAAGGTCAGATACCTGTTTCATCTTTTCCATTCAGTTGCTAGCTTTTGCCTGAGTTCTGTGAATTACATTTTAGGAATTAATATGGACAGGCTGTGGAGTGTTCAAGAGAAGGCTAACAGGTAGTGCACAAAAGAAAAGGATCATGATGTAGAACTCTCCAAGTAAAACCTTTTTTAAAATGGTGTTTCTCTTGCTTTCCATAAAAAAAAAAAAAGTTTGCAGAGACACAAAGCAGTTTTTCTGATGTATCAAGGACACATCTCCAGGTCCAGCAAAGTCATGACAGGAAACATGAAGTTTGTTCATTTATCAACAAAAATGACTGACATTAGGAGAGACTTTCTAGCTGTAACTAAATCCCTGGAATTACAGGTTGTGCAGTCTTTTCCAGTGGAGACTTGTAAGGAGGTTGGACAAATTCTTGCTTTTTATGTTCTACCTGCTGTAGTGTAAAACAGAGAACTGTTCTAGTTCTGGTGTTCTGCATTGCACTTTCTGAGAATTGGAGCATGTGCAATGTCCCAAACCAATAAATTATCACAGCTTCAGTTAATCAAGAGTCACTGTATAGCAGTGACTGTGCTCTGTTTCCGCAGATGAGGCACTTGAAAACCCTGGTGCTGCAAAAGAGGTGTTTAGGAACTGGTTAGGGAATTAAATACATTTGCTTTATCCAGATCTGGGACTGTTTGAAGCTGCTCAGGTATAAAGAGTGCAAAGCTGAGCAGTAGTTCTGTTCAGGGCATATGGACTAGGCTCCATATTTCTCCTCAAAGTAAACAGAAGAGTGTGACATTTCAGACTGATGGTGCCTTGGCCTACTGTTACCTTGTGTCCTCTCTCTTTTTCTCTGTCCACATACTCATCTATTATACCCAGCAAGACAGTGGAGTGTCCTTCATGTCTGGAGTTTGTTCATACAATGCAATGCAGTGCATAATGCAACAAGGCCCTGCACTGCAGTCCCCAGGCACCATTTCAGTAGTAATCACCATCAATGATGTCAGCATTTACTGTGGATTCATTTGTTTAATTTTATTATGCTGTTTCTTAAGCCACGTCGTTTCCTTTTCATTGGCTTACTCTGTCTCTCTATGGATTCCCCTTTTGCTCTCATTTATTTCTCTTCATTAATATTCCTATTCCTTTTAATTTTTTTTAAATTTTCCTGCCTACCTAAGTCTCCTCTCTGTCCAGCTGTTAAGTTATAGTCATTACTCCCATAAAATATATTGTAGGAGCCAGCAGATACAGAGTTTGTGTGATGTGCCTCTTATAACCATAAAACACCTTAGGGAGAATACTTTCTCAGCCCAAAACATCATATTTTTCCTCCTTGCAAGATTATTTAACTTCCTGTCTTTTTCCCATTTCTTTTTAGATTCCTACCATGCTTACTAGGTTGGTGGGTTTTTTCGAGCAACTATTAAATAAAAGTCACCAAGCCATTGGATCTAGGTTCTTTCTTTTATATATTTCTACACGTACGTGATAAAAAAGGGAAAATAAAAGTTTATGAGCAGAGAGACTGAAAAAGAAAGGAATGGAAGTCAAGGAGAGTCTGTGCTATAGGTCAGCAAAGAACACAGAGATTGAGTGCAGATCAAAGAAAGTTAAAAATTATTTGACAGCATTTGATTTAGAACAGCCATGCTGAGAAGTCTCCTGTAATATTTTATCCTACCTTTCACTCGTAGATTGCTGAGCTGTCTTGAAAGAATTCAGAGACTGTGGAATGCAGCCACTCTTTTCATTTATGATTTGAGAAGATGGGATTCAATGCAATGTGTCAATGTGAGATCAAGGTGTCACCCTCTATCAAGATGGCTCTCAGTGATTTTCTACAAAAGGCTGTGAACTGAATATTCATGAAAAAGAAGGAGTCTATCCTATTATTTATGAGGCTGATTGAAGAAAGCTTAGAATAAAATGTCACCATGTAAAATTGTACCTCCTCCTGAGATTATTTCATTTTGTAGAAGCTCTCTCATATTATGAGTACTTTTGCTGTGGTGGGGAGGTACAATAAAAATAGAATGCAATAGGTTGTGCTTAAGGTTAGTGTGATTCGGGATCTGGTGTGTTCCATGTCTTATAGACTTGCTTCTCATCTCAAGTGTATGTTAGAACCCTGACATTCCATTTAGTACAATCCTGTTCCTTCTGAAGTGGGCCCCATAATTCACTGCAGGGGCAAAGAATATAAATCATAAATAAATGCATAGAGGAAGACAAGCTAAAATAACACTTGTTAAGATTGAACTGTACTGTCTCAACTACAAAAATGTTTTAGGAAAATTTTACTAGGGTCCTAAAAACTTCTCATGGGGACTTCTACTATTATTTATGCAGGGATGCCTTGACATCTGCAGCATCTACTGCAGGGCAATGTCCTTGCTGGTGCTACACCTGCTGAATTCACGTGTCAGGCCATATCCTCCAAACTCATGAGGCTGGTTTAAAATTGAGAAAAGTTCATTCAGTGTTCTGAGATTTTGGGCTTCTAGAATTACACCCAATGGTACATGTCTATGACGCAAAGCAGTTTCAAGGTATGTCATCAAAAAGAGTAAAGTAGAATGCCCGAACATGCTGGAGCTGTTCATACTTTCAGCATCCTTTGTGGTGGACACCTGCCAAACAACAATAACGCTACAGAGAGTGAAGTGGGGAGTATATTTTGCTGGCAGGAAATGCCTAATAATAATAATAAGAAATGCTCTGAAGTCTTCTATGACAATTCCATTTTGGTTTAGACAACAGTCAAATGAGTGTTGCTGTTTTCACTGATGGATGTGGCCTGATTGGCAGTGGAACATAATTCAAGTATTGAAGATTTCTGCTGCTATCACGGGAAATCATATAAAATATGCCACGGCAGACCTTGAACATTTTTTCTTCTATTTTTCTAATGTTGCTTTGTAAGGAAAATGACCTGTAAGAATTTAATTCACAAGCACAAATTAGACGCCAATAATATGTTTTAAGGGATGTTAATTTAATTTTTAGCTAGAACTCACAGAAGCTTCATCTAAGAAAAAAAAAACATTTAAAACAAACAAATAAACAAACACAATGATGCTGAGTACTCATGCCTGACCAATACATCTCTTCTGGGAGAAGGAAGTCTGAGTTAAAAGTTTCCAGACAAGGTTGATTAACATGAACTTTTAGCCTTGCATTTTCTTCAGTGTTGATGGTGTTTAGCACGTCTTCAAGAGCATGAGGAAAGGTATGAAAGCAACTTTTGAGCACACACAGTATGCTGGCATTTCTTTTCCACTATACTGTAAAAGGAAAAGAAATTATAGTAAGACCCATGACAAGTTGTGTTTTTCTGCAATTGTGCTGCTATTTCATGGCTAGATGACCATTGTCTTTGTAAGAGACTCCTTGGACAGTGAGCTCAAATATACAGGTCTATGTCATCCATGTCTGTTTTTATTCAGATGTTTCTGACCTCAGTCTCTGGTTTGTCTTTAAGCTTTCATATGACTTTGTTAGCAAGTTTCTAATACTTATTCTGTTCCATTTCAAGACTTTATGTAATTTATTATTACTACACGTTATTATCTCTTCTAACTCTGTCTTGCTTTTTATTAGAATTTTTTGCCTAATTACTGCCTGCCACATCCTGTTTGTTACTTTTGGGTCTTCTTCTCTTGCAAGTGCCCGTCTGTGTGCAGTGGTTTCAATGGGCTCCCACTTTAAAGCTTTTCTAAATTTTGTGAAATTTAGCAATAAATATGTCTGAGCTGCTCACTCTTTTACTATATATATGATCTAGTCTCAACCTATTTTGGTACCTGCTTCACAGGTGAGTTTAATTTCTTACTGCAATAAGAAATCTGGAATGATTGGGTAGGCTATGACCAGCCATGGTGGTTTTCACTAAGGCCAACTGATAAAGAACTTTATCAGGGCAACCAGCAGCAAGGGTCTAAACTCTGTGGTTTTAATCATTCTTTGGAGGGAGTGGTAATTTTTAATGATGTCAGACCATGAAAACTGAGATTCCTGTCAGGAAAATGAAGGAACTAAAGCTTATTTTTTTAATCTAAGAGCTACAGATTTCAGTGGCACTTAACAAAGAACGTTAGTTTAAATAGAGATACAAGATCTTCAATAGATTTGTGTAAGCCTGTCTGAGCAATACCCACTTTTGTTTCTTTGAATAGAGACTAATTTGATTAAAATGTTCATTTAAATTCAGCACCTCACTGAATTTTTTCTAAGCTTTGTGGAAAAGTCTTTTGAAGCTTTTAATATATGATGTTTCCACTATTTCTGTTTAAAATCAGAGTACATGTAAAGTATGTATTTCCAAGATTATTAAAGTAAATGTTGTAACATTGCAGCCCTAGATCAAAGGATTCACCAGTTACAATGTAGATTTTACCCTCCTTGCTTTAAATGTGACTTCAAATGCAACATCCATCTCTAATGCTTGTGGCTTTCTGTTTTCTAAATTGCTATCTTGAAAGATCTATTTAACATCTCATTACTAACAGTTTGCATTAAGGTTTCTAACATGGAAACCAGGCTTTGCTTTAGCCTGTTACTGTGGGGTTCATTTCAGTTCACTGTCTTCTGTAGACCTGATGTAAGATGATATTCCTTTGACCATCTTTAGTTGTACAGTGAAGAATGTAGATGCATCTTTCCTTTATTCAGAGATTTGAGCAGCACTTCAGGAGAGTTGCTCAAATTCCTTTTTGATATATAGATTGTGATTATTTTGGTGTGGGTTCAGTCTAGGCAATAAAGACCGAGTCCCATGTTTCAGTGCAATTTTCCAAATACTGAATTTTGAGGTGTGACTTATGATCCCTGGTTTATGTATTTTTTTCCCCACATATTCTGTGTCTACTTCACAGGCAGCTAGTGAAGTGGGAATTCCAGTTTCCCAGATAATCATAAATCTGAGAATCCAAGAATTCCAGAATGTTTTGGATTGGAATAGACCTTAAAGTTACAACCCCACTGCCATGACCTTCTACTAGACCAGGGAGGGGCTCAGAGCCCTGTTCTCCCTGCCTTGATGGGCCCTGAAATATTATTAAGATATGACTGTATTTGTCTTTACATCTGTATTTAGACAACTCTCTCTAAAATCAGAATGAAGTTATCCTCTTGAATGGTGCAGATGGTTAACTCCCTATAATCTGTATTACTTGTCCTTTTAGAATTGCTTCAACAACAAGTAAATATCTGTGTCATTTGCATTATCTGAGTTGAGCTCTGCTCTGCTTTTTAGAGACTATTTTCCTAATGGAAGGATTTTCATTTACTGATAGTATTACTTATTATTTTTTGTTTCATTTTTCCAAGCCATGGTTGCCTTGACTTTCCTAATCATTGAATTTCCTTGAATTTCCCTGAAATTCTTTGACTTTCCTTGAATTTCCTAATTTGTTTCTCTAATGTTGCCTCCCTCAAAAATCTGATTATGATCAAACTGATCTGCAAGCATGTTTTCTTATGTCAGACACCGCGTGCAAATTCCAGTAACATGAAATTCAGAGCACTTCTGTAGTCACTATGATGTGCTGACTTGCACAGGATGTTGACCTTCTCTCGTAAATCCCACTAAGAAGGAGAAATTGAAGGAAAAGTCATAGCACCAGTGGCAGTTACCCATTTACCATGGGTGAGCCATAGGAAGCCAGCCCTGGGTGTCACCTTCCCCTTCCTTTGACATCTTTTTCAACTGGGCACTTGATACTGTGACTTCACATAGCATGATGCTCACCTTTGCTGTGCACCATCCAATTCCATTGCTGTTTGAATCATTTTTGTCACAAACACTTTCTAATGACGTAATTGCTTCCAGCAGGCTACAAATTGCCTTACCATTGTTTTGGCTTGCACTGCCATTGTGGAACCTGTGGAATCTCAGGTTCTAACCTTGTGTGTACTCCTAAAGTTGTCTTTTGGTAGTTTTAGACCAATACATCTGTCAGTCTCAGATGCAAAATACAGGCATTTTTCATGTCATTTTTTTCCCCAGAGTCACCTGCAACAATACATGGTTCACACATTCAGCCCTTTTAGGGAAAAGCTAGTACTAAGAAAGGCCAGAAATGGGAGAATTTCTGTTTCCCTAAAAATTCCCTAAACCTGTGAAGAAGGTTGCATGAGCAGTGCTTAGTGTAAGCAGTCACCCAAGGCTCAGAAACTGAGATAATTTTGTGATTTTTAAATGTACTGTTCAGCTGCATGCAGCAGGGAAGTGCCATTTCACCTGCTGCACACACATGTAGCTACCCGTGGCTCAAATGAGAGAGATCAATTTTATGCTCAGCACTTGACTGTGGCTGGAATGATGGTGGCATGTCAACAACCACAACAGGCCATGGGACTCTCAGATGAGGAAAAGATTTTAAGATCTAAAGCTGAAAGTTAGGTGTATTTGTGAAGGGGAATGCAATAAAAGGATAATTTTTTTTTTCAGTGCATCAGAGGAAGGGGCTCTAAACACCCTCTCCCAAGGAATTCAGCTGCATATCAGTGAAGGTAAAGTGGATATAAGAAAAATGCCATGTGTTTGGAGAGCATTAGGAGAGGTCATATATTTCAAGAAAGAATATTGTTTACAAGGAGTGTTAATAGGTTTCAAGGGAAATGTTAATTTTTTTTCCTGGCTGAAATAGCTACTGTAAGTTTTTAATGGTTAATCATTCATTCTTGAATTTTTATATTAAGCATTTCATATTACTTTATTGACTTAACTTTTATGCTCTTCTTCATTTTGACAGTAAAGAATGACCAGGCAATACTCTTTGAAAATTGGAGACCATTTGCAGCTGCTCTCTGCTGAGGAAAGTGAATAATAGGGTGCCCTCAAGGAATTTCAAAGGTATCACTCAACAGAAACTTTTGTGTCTGAAGAAAACTAGATCATTTTATCATGGTAGGCATACTGATATGTTTGCTTTAATAAAATGCCATATTTCTGCCTTTAATCTCTTGTCAACCAGCTATTAAAACCCCGAAGTGTATGCGTGCAGCACATGTAAACACTTGTAGTTTCAAGTTTGTCGCACAACATGAAAACAAAGCCTGTAATTTTTGTTTAGTGAGCAATCTATAATAAACTTACTGAGTAATGGCAATAAGGCTCTTTTTCTCACCCCTTCCTCAAGCCAACAAATCAATTTGGTTTAATTCAATAATCCATGCAATTTTTAAAAAGCATTATCTAAATCCTACAGAGCCCTCCAAAGCGGCCAGATGACGAAATAATGACAACTGTTTTCCATGTAAATAGTGAGGAGCACCTGAAATAATAGCAGTGTTGGAAGATGATTACTTATGAGAACTGACATTATGTGCCTCGAGCCCCCAGAATTTTGCACCTGCACTGAACAGTTCCCCTTGTCTTTCAGCATGGCAATTCTGTGCTGTTAACTCACTCATCATTTCTTGCCTGTTAAGGCAAGGCTTGAATCGGTGCCCACAGTAATAGAAGACTGCTTTGGGAGTAAATGACAGTGTTTGTGACCCAGGTCTTGTGGTCCTTGCATCATGTTAATTCAGAAATTCCTCCAAGTTTTGTGGGTAAGGATACCTTACCGAGTTTGGAAGTCGTTTCAAATAATAGTAGAAGACTAAAAGATAATATTTTCTGAACAATAGCCAATAAATATTTTCTTAATAACAGTAATGCTGTTTATGAAATAGATGAAAAAACTAATTACATTAACAGATATCCATATCCTTTCTGTCAATCCTCATGTGCTCAAGTATTTCAGAAGGTGGTATACATGAAAGAAGCCTGATTGTTGATAAAACACTGACCCAAAAAATCAATGATAAAGATTGATAAAAACTATGCATTTAAGGTTGTCAGCAGTCATATATCACATCAGTGAACCACAAGTATTGGAAGTATTGGTGGTTGAGAGGAAAGAATAAAGCCTCACACGCTGCGGCTGCACGTGCTGGTGTCTGCAGGACAGACCCCAGACCGTGTGTGTGAACAAACTGGGAGTGAAGATTGCATTTCCCTGAGCCCAGTGGAAAGGGAGCCATAGTTACTCTTGGCCAGTAGCAACACTGTCAACTAACTGCCTGTTTGCGCCCGTCCTTTTCCCCATGACATTAACTCTTGTCAGTGTTTCTTTCAATGGAGTTGTGTTAAACTTTCTTATTTCTACTTCTGGGGAAGTTTTTCAGTACCATTACTAAGTTCTGTGCCCTTTCTTTATCGCCAATGTTTTTTTTAAGATGGAGTTTATCGTAAAGAAGTTACTGTTAGAAGTAAAGAAATGCAATAAATTTCAAAAGTTACTATGTCATTGTTGATATTCCATAAATGGAACCTGTAGTTAAGTTTTCGCGTTGTTGGATGGTCAAGAGTAAGATACCTTCATACAGCTGTGCAAATTGCTTTCCTTTTATTGTTACAGTGTACTTGGTTTTCTTTTATTTTTCATTGGAGTAGCTACATATGTAAAACTAAGAATTTTTTTCCTTTCAGAGAAAGTTAATATTCCTTTTCCGTGTTGAATTCAAATACATGGTGCCATAGGTTTTATGGGTCCTTTTAAATCTCCTATTAACCTTCTTTAGTTTTACCTAGCTCACATAATTTAGCACATTTTCCTACCTCTATATTACCTTATTTTCTCCTGTCACGTATTTTCTTTGTTTAGTTTGTTGGATTCATGTTCTACTTTTTCCTAAACTGTAAACTGGTCACTAGTTTCTAAATCACAGGAAGATGTTCCTGTAATCTATTATTTTATTTATATTTTTTCACGGAACTTTTTTCTTTAGATGTGATGCTTCTCCATAATTTTTGTTTCTAATAAAAAATAGTAATTTTTGACCCTGCTGACCAAATCTAATTCATTGGACATTCATAGGCTTACATCATGGAATTTATGTTCAGCTGCCTGTTTTATAGATCTTCCTTGGATTTTTCTGTCATCCTGTTAACTAAGTTATTCTCATATCCAGGATTGCCACTAGCACTTTTTCATTCACATTTCATATAAAAAAATATTGATAAAATGATTAGTAGAAGTTAACCATTGCTCAATATGGACTAATAAATTATTGCACAGGTCGATGCTGTTCTATATGCAGTGTATAATCATAACTTGTTACCATGTGTGTACATGCACATGATTTCCTACTTACTATCTATTATTGTTGCTTATTTTTACTATGCTATCAGCTAAGTATTTTTTAATCTTTTCTGAGGTATTAGTATCCTCTACCACATTTTTGCTAGTAACTTGGACAATTGTAAAAGTCACTTAAGATCCTTTCCTTTGATTAAGAGCTGGGTGTGTGGACATCTTGAGACCAATCCTGAACTTGGAATCTCTCTCTCAACCTTTGGTTCAATGTTGGCTGTTTCTGACTTATGATTTAAATGATTTTTTTTCTCCCCCATTTTTTCCTGTTGTGGCATAATCTTTGATAACTTTTCCATAGTGATAAATTGTGGGTCACCCACTCTTGTGACATGTCTGCAAGGGACCTAGCTCTTGTAGTCTGGTACATCTTTTTAGTCCCTGATTCCTGTGGTCTCCAACGTTAAATGTTTTTGCCTGAGTCTGACGGCCTCTGATGGGAATTTTATCTAGACTGTGTCTGTAAGGTTTGCAGTGTTCTTCAGCTCCCCGGGAAGTTATAGGATTTTTTTTTTTTCTCTCCACTAAGATGTTTGCTGGAAAAGGCATTTTTGTAGTAATAGAAGGCTCTTGCCATCTCAAAACAAAGAAATGCTACTATTAAATGTTGGAATAGGATAGGCTGTTTTAGCAAGGTGTTCTCTGGCCTTCTCATGTTGTCTTATGCTTAGTATTTATGGCTAAATATCAACCAGTAGACCTGGTGGTGTTTCTGGGTCCTGAGACAAGATGTATGTTTCAATGTCCCATATCTTTTCAAATCTAAATATGATTCAGCATGCAGTTCTTAGGTTTCTTTCACTGGTGTGACGTGGGTGTGGATAGATGGAGTTACTGATTAACATTGAAAAGTGAAAAAGGGAAACTGTGGTGTACAATTATGAATTAATCAGGAAATTATTATTTTGTTGTAACACAACTGTAGTCTGTTACAATCATTAAGTTTCTCTATTGAATTTATTGCTGACAATTTGCTTTGTGTATTCTGGATTTAATAGTTACAAAATATGATTGCAGGAAGAAACTATGCTTCTTTTCTGCATTTTGTAATGGGATTTTTTGTCAATTTATTTGAGTGTGACAGGAGGTCTGACAGGCAACTGATGAACCATAGCAGTTCTTGGAAAAGAGTGCAGGATGCTGCTTTTAAGAACAGACTTTTATACACATGTACATCATTTTTCAACATTCTAAAAACATGCATCAAATATGTCTTGAATTACATATTCTTTGCTGCATGGAGTCAGACAACAAGCAGGCAGGCAGTAATTAGGATGGAGCTGCAAGAAAAATTTGTTTCATGGTTATTCTTAGGCTTAGACTTTTTTTTTTTCATTACTGGTAACAAAAAGTAAATTGTTTAAAGCCTTCTTGTATGTGTGTGTCTGGTTTAGAGTAGAGTAGCTCAGCCTAGATCAGGCAAAATAGAAAATGGAAATGTGGCTTTGTAGGAAGTTCTGGCCCTGATAACACTGTGCGTTTGTTAGCAGTAATTTGGGTCTTGGTCTTCACTTCAGTCCTTCACAGTGTTCAGGGATGTGCAATATCATCTTCCTTACATGTGGTTGTCTTTGGGATGTTAAACTAGACAGACATTGTGCACACTTCCTGGGACATGTGAAAAGCCAGTCTCCTATTTCTGCACAAAAGAACTCTTGTTATAGAGGAGTACCTACAGTGCTAGAGCTGTGTGGGAGTCTTTTTCTTTGAGTTCTTTTTTTATCATAATCTTTGCCAGTGCAAATATGGTTATTTTCTCAAGAGATGCTCTCCCACTAAAAAAAGCACATTTTGTGGCCTTTGCTTACTTTGGGTCACCTCAACAGGGCAGGCAAAATATTTATGCAAGTAAAAATGCACAAATGTTCCGTGCTAATCTGTATGGCACACTGGAAGAACAGGATTAGCTCCTCAGTCTGCCATCATCTTTTCATGCATATTTAGGCAAAATGCGTGTCTGCTTCCTCTACAATCTGTAAACACTTTTGGACAAATCTTTATCTGCAGGACAGAGTGCAATGAAGCCCAGATTTTAGCTTTGTCCTCTGGAAACTATTTTCAAAATGGCTTTGTGGCATCTCTCTAGACCCACATTTCAGTGCCAAGAGTCAAAGATAAAAATGAATGTTGTGGTCTCATTTTAGTCCTGTTTCTATTGAGGCTTATCTAACACATGCCTGTATTTGGAAAGCAAGGACTTCTGTGGTCAGAATAGAGCTGGACAGTTTTTGGGAGGTATGTAGGGAATTACAAAAGCTAAACATATTATTTTCTGCTTGCTCAAACTGAAAACATAAACATAAGAGACTCAAACTACTTGTGAGGCACTATGGTCATGCTTTTTCATGGATAACAAAAGATGTCCTTCAATCTGATTAGATAAGGTGGTCTTTGTTCCTCCTTCTTGATGAAATAGTAGTGGAATGCAGGAGTCCAGGAAGGGACTAAAATCTCAGGGTGGCAGAAGGTGCACAGTCTGGAATTAAGCTGGGGTTTGTGTATGTCAGGTGCCTACAAACCTGGCGCTCATGGGGTAGCAACAAAGCTGTGCTGTTTAGCAGCAAAAGCAGCAATCACGGCAAATCAACTCGATAGTCACTGTTTCACCCAGTAGCAGGGTTTCCATTTTTCCCTAGATATAGGACGAAGGAGTTCAGAGAACTCCATCTGTAAACACCTTTCTGATATTCCTGCAGGGCAGAGATTTAAGATGCAGGGTGGGCTATAGTAGAGGTACAGAGCTGTGTGTCATCAGCGCATTGAAACTCCTCTCTGTGCACACATGCAGTCAATCCCAAGGAGCCCTCAATACTGTGGTCTTCCTGTTCTGCTGAGAACTGTTTCTACAGGATCACCTGGAAGCTGCCATTGAAGAGTTGAGTAATTCTCTCTGATATTGATGGTTTGCATGTCAAGTAACCAAGTGTAAATTCTCATGTAGGTGGAAGTATTTTAGACAGAGTAAGGCTCTGGAAATCTCTAGAGGAAAAACCAAAGTGTGGGAGGCTTCTGTCTGATGTGAAGTGTTGCTGAATGTTCTAATACGCTCAATGCTTTCATAGATTTGAGAAATCAACGGCCACACAAAAACTCCACTCTCAGAATGAAAATTCTAAGTGTGGTAGATACAAGATGGCTCTGATAGGATCTACCTCCAACTCCTGTTTCACTTGGGCTTCTTATTTTTGTTTGCAGAGACTGGTAGGATGAGATGACAGTTTTTTCTGATGGCTCTGTTAATACTTTTCACTAACAAGGAAAGGGGAAGGGAATAATTCTCTGCAATAATATTGACTTCTTCTGTGATCCTGGGTAAGTCACTGGACTATTGTGTGCTCAGCTTCCTCAAGAAGAGAACAATACTATTTCTGTGGCTTGCACAGGTGTTATGACAGTTGCTGTGAATAAAGGATATTTTGTTTTTCATGGGTTGAACCAGTACAGAATGTTTTCAGTTCTCTCTTAAAAAAAAAAAAAATGTTTTTAATCCGTCAGAGTGCTTTGGCCAGCATATATTGAATTGTGCTGTATAAATGTGAAGTTTTGATTTTTTTTCTTTGTTTGTTTGTTTTAAAATATTTAATTTTTTTTTAAATCATAGGTGAATTTTTAAATGAAATCTGTCCCTCTGGGAAATTCTCTTTAGAAAGTATTGAAACAGAATGGTTTTTACATTTCAGACAGTGAAGTCTTTAGCATTTCTGAAATAGCTCTGTTAGGAAAAAAAAGACCCCGCTACTCTTTGACATGTTCAATTACTTCCTGTTCCAACCCCCATATTTTTTCCAGTCAAACTGTGTTTGAGTTTATTGTAACAGAAAAATTCTTTGAGAGATGAACTTACAGACCAAGATACATAAAAGATGTCTGAGGTGACTTTAAAGAACCTTTGCAGCCTTTGGGCTCTAGTCTGATGCATAGATAGTTGTATTTGTGTGTCTTCTCTCCTGGGGCTTCCCAAAGAATCAAAAGAGTGACAAAATTTCTTCCATGTTAAATTCCAGTACTGAAACATTTTTCTAGAGTTCTGGCATTGGCGAATGTCGTTATCCCGATGTGTATTTAGGGCACCTCAGAAGGCAGCTGTTGAGCCCTTTTCTGTAAGGTTTGACTGTGGTTTTGCAGAGACTGCCTGTTCTGTCCCTTAGCGCAGGTCACCAGCTGGGTACAGCCCCACTCCCCAGCAGTGTCTGTGCTGCCAGCTCTTCTAAATGCTTAGCTTTGGCGTTATGTTTAAACTGTAGTTGGCTATTTGAACAAAAATTCCCATCTTCTTAATCAAAACATGAGTACTAATAACAGCTGGTTGTTTGCCTGATAAGAATTTCTTAGTGCTTGCATGATTTTCTGGATGCCTTAAAGACAGCTTTTCTAAATTTCAGGTGCAAATTTTTATGTAGGAATAAGCAAACTTACTTCATCAGGTCTTATAAAAGCCAAACCCCAAAACCTCATTCAGAAATTCATAGCTTGTCTACCCTCTTTCTTCCTGTAAAGGGACTGAAGAAATATTTCTTGTATGTTAATTAGCTTTCTGCTGAAACTTGTTATAACAAGACAGAAAGCAAACTTCCCTTTTGGTGAGCAATCCTGTGATTGCACATTTATTACCAAACTATAGTTTGTAAATATGAAAAAAATCCCAGACTGCTTAAAATGTAATTATTAATGTAACAAAGCAAGGCAAGAACAGCATCCAAAGAATTCATGTTTGAAGTCACAGATAATCCTGTAATTGCTACTTCTTGGTAAAATTCTGAGTATGTGAGAGGGAGCCTTTATTTTAAAATGGCACGTACACATCAAAGACACTTTCCTTGTCTTTCATACAGCTTTCTTTCAAGTAAAGAAACACCCACACAGAAAAGGGGAAAAAAAAGTTCTGTGGTGCTCAAAAGTCCGTTCATTTCTGCTCAAAGTAAATGCTGGTTTTTGGCAGCCTACAGATGGGAATGTGTTTAACACTGCGAAGGTGAATTGCTGCTACAGCAAGGACTAGAAGTGGATGTCAGCACAAGGGAATTATTGTCTGGTTTTTTTTGTGACTGGTTCTTTGCTGGAGGGTTTTGGACTAGCCATTGCCAAGCTTAAAGCAATGTTTGTTTCCTTCAGTTGCTGATCTTCATAAAAGCATCATGCAAGGAAAATTTGCCTTAGTGGGGATGAGCACATATTGCAGGTTTCAGTATTAAAACTGGAATCCTGACTCCCACATGCATGGAGGCTGGATAGCAGAGCTGTCTGGTCAAGAAGATGTCAAGAATCTGCTGTGAGGATTTTTCTCCCACTGTGATTATCCAAGAGTTGAACATCACCTGTACCAGAACTAGTGTCTTAGAAATTAAGCATCCACATTTTAATAGAAATCTGTCTACCGACACTCATACAAAACAATAGAGGATAGCCTTTATATAGGATTTTTTATCCTCCTATAGTCTTATACTCCTGTATACTGTAGGGAAAATCCTGTAAACTGCATTTTCATCTCCACAAAATTTTATAATTGTTCTGTTTATCGGAATTTCCGTAAGAATTTTCTTTAAGTGATTGGCAGGAACTGGTGGAAATTTGGTGTATCCTGAGTCATAATTGTGTTTACTTGTATCTTATGTTAACTTATACATGGTGGGCTAACCCACGTGCCCACCAGAGCTGCTGTATCACTCCCCTCCTTGGCTGGACAGGGAGAGAAAATATACCCAAAGGCTCCTGGGTTGAGATAAGGGCAGGGAGAGAGTAGTCACCAATTACCATCACAGGCAAAACAAACTCCATCTAGGGAAAATTAGTCTTATTTATTACTAGTCGGGGGGAAAATTAGTTTAATTTATTGCCAAACAAGTCAGAGTAGGATAATGAGAATTAAACGCTAAATCTTAAAAACACCTTCCCCTACCCTTCCCTGCTTTCCAGGTTCAGCTTCACTCCAAAATTCTTTACCTCCTCCCACAGCAGTGTAGGGGGATGTGGAACTGGGGCTGTGATCAGTTCATCACACGTCCCTGCCACTCCTTCCTCCACAGAAAGAAGGCTTCTCACATTCCTCCCCGGCTTTGGTGTGGAGTCCTTCCCAATGCACACAGTTCTCCATGAATTTCTGCAAGATGAGTCTTTCCCATGGGCTGCAGTTCTTTATGAGCTTTCCTACCATGGGTCCCTTCCACAGGATGCAGTCCTTCAGGCATAGCCTGCTCCAGTGAGGATCTCTGACAGGGTCACAAGTCCTGCCAGCAAACCTGCCCCCCTCTCCACAGGGCTGCAGATCCTGCCAGGGGCCTGCTCCAGCGTGTGCTTCCCGCAGGGTCACAGCCTCCTTTGTGCACATCCACTTAGTCCTCCATAGTGGTTCCAAGTCAATCTCTGCTCCACTGTGAACCACTCAGGGCAGCAGCAGGCACCTGGAGCACCTCCTCGCCCTCCTCCTTCACCGACCTTGGTGTCTGCAGGGCTCTTTCACTCATTCTCACTCCTCTCTCCAGCTGCAATTGCTCTTGTGTGGCAACTTTTTCTCCTTCTTAAACATATTATCCCAGAATTGCAGCCTTGGTCAGTGATGGGTCTGTCTTGGATCTGGCTGGCAATGGCTCCACTGGATATAGGGGAAGCTCCCATAGCTTCTCTCAGAAGCCACCCCTGGAGCTCCACTGCTGCCAAAACCCAGCCCCAAAAATCCAAAGCAATTAGTCATTGCTGTCTCTGCTAAAGAACCTTTTCTAAATTTCTGACAAGGTCCGTCAGAACTGTGGTAGTGACTTCCCTTCATTCAGCTCATGGGTAACATAAATCTTTTGTATACAGACACTAGTTTCTTCTACTGAAGACCTTCTTTTGTCTTGAAACTGTAAGATTGTTTCAGCATGGATTACCTCTTGTTCAATGTGTGTCATCACATAACCAGGTTGATGTCCCTTCCTAAAATACAGGTGGCGGTAAATGACATGTTTTAATCCCAAAGATAGTACCCATTTAACTTTGAAAGGCATCTGGTTTTTTTTTTATTTGTGCTGAGCATGGATAGCAGCACTTCATGGCCTTGAAAGAGTTATTCTCATTTTCCAACAGGTGCTAAAAACCACAGAGCTGGTATGGAGCACTGGGATATGGGTGAAGTGTTTCGTCAGTTGTCTCCCTGACGAGCTAAAAAATGTTTCCAGACTATTCTTTTTCATTAATCATTTCCAGAGAAGCGGGGGAAATATGTTCCCTAAGGGCAGGTTTGGAGATGCCCCTTCTGGTTCTCCTGCAGCACCACCAAGTGATTGGAAGCAGGAGCTGCTCAGATGTGATGGAGACAATGGAGCTGAACCTCTCCTAGAAAATCACAGGCCACAGTGAGCTGCAAAACCTTCAAGGACAGTAAGTAACTAAATAAACCCAGCTGATTGTGTATATCTGATCTGGGTATAAGGACACTGTGTTAGGGGGCTTAAAAGCAAGCAATATAACTGGTATAACTGATCCTGTTAAAATGAAGAGGCAGTGGGTTTTATCGTGGGTTTATAATAGCAGTGGCACTTAGCCAGAGCTGGGGGCTGTAGAACAGGGTCCTACTTAGCAGAGAATCAGAAGACCAGTATTTCTTAGTGATGGTTTTCTTTCGTTTATAAACCTTGTTGCCAACAAGTGCAGCCTTTCCCAAACTGGAGTTCTTTGCTCGACATTTCTGCAACTCTTTATTCCCAAGCTCTTCAGGTAGTCATGTGTGCCATCCGGGTGCACTGCTGGGTAGACAGCAAAAATCTCTTTCAAGGAAAAATGTATGCTTGCAAAAAAATTGAGTGTGACCCCGTGCTTCAAACACACAGTCCTGTTGTCATAGATATCATCAGGAGGAAAATAAAGGGATTTAGAAAGGGAACAGAGAGAAATATTTATTTTGCTCTAAAGAGTGACCTTGGAAATGTGCATATCAATTAAGCAGCATCTGCCAAGAAGTTTTTCTACAAATAGAAAACTAAAGAGCTTGCATAAAAGTATTTTTGTCTTTCTGAAAGAAATGGCTGGATGCCCACATGAATACTGTATCTTCACCAAAAATGTGTATTTTTTTATATCTCTTATCAGATATACTGGCATGAAATTAGTCTTGAGAAAAAATACTATTGAGAGCCAAAGGAAATTGGAAATAAGAGAGTCCACAGTTGCAAATGCTAGTTTAGTTCTTTTCACATGAGCCCGCTGAGAAAGAACAGAACTCTTGTGCCTCTTAAATGTTTTCATAACTCTTCCAACATCCAGCTCTGAGAGAGAGAGGAGTTTAGGCATTCACTGCATGTCAAGTGCAAGAGAAAGAATCTGAAGGATCAAAGCTCATTCTAGATAAACTAACCCAGAGCTTAGGCAACCGTAACACTGGCCCTTGACAGAATGAGCTTATATGTACTGAATAATTGGGTGTACTTATCTGCAGTGGTTTGGTTTTGCATGTCTTTTTCTTACAGCTCTGTTGAACTTTCTGATAGAAATAAATTTCAGGAATTTCATTCTCAAGAGTTAAAAAATGGGGGGAATGGGACAGATAGTCTTGAGACTGGTGGGTGACCGTGGGAAAAGGGAGGGAGAGACATTAAAGTGAGTCGTGATGTTTCAGTTGGGTTATGTGATTTTTGGTCTATCCATTTTAAGCAAAGCAGATGATTACTAAAGGCCAAACTGTATTGTAAATTACATAACCAAAGTCTTACTTTTATGTACATAGCTTCCTTTTTAACTTATTTTTTTTCCCTTCTAACAAATACATTGGTCTTAATCTGTTTCTCAGACAAGGAGGGCGATATAGGCAGCTTTTATTAAACCTCTGCTTGGGATAACATTGTCTCAATTCTGAAGGATGCTAACTACTTATCCTTGAATCTGTGATTTCTGAGTACAGGTTGATGGTTTGTGACCATAGCACACAATTCAGTAGATTAAACTCTGTCAGTCACCCCGGTAACTAGGCCAACAAATTCCACCTTATTTTCATACATAGGACTTTGCCTAATTTCTTTTTATGTGAAGGACCCATGAAAGCTGGAAGACATGTTAGATGGACTCTGTTGATTTTCCTGGTATTTCAGTTTTAGCCTCAATATCCTGAAAAAAACAACTCTATGTCAATAGCTTCAGTCCATTCACATTTTTAAAACTGAAATCTGCTTTACCAAGCAGAATTAATCATAAGCTGCCTTGTGCTTGTAGTTGATAACTGTTCCTGTAACATTCTCCTAATATGTGCCCAATCAGATTAAAGATTTGGCAAAAAATTAGTGCCATATCTAAATGGTTTTTTGGAATACTTCCAGGGATGGTGGTTCTACCACTTCCCTCAGCAGTCTGTCCCAATGCCTGACAACCCTTTCAGTGAAGAAATTTTTCCTAATATTCAATCTAAACCGCTACTGATTCAACTTCAGGCCATTTCCTCTTGTCCTATCACTTGTAACTTGGGAGAGGACACTGACCCCCACCTGGCTACAGATGGTTGTAGAGACCAATAAGTTTCCCCCTGAGCTTCCTTTTCTCCAGGCTAAACATCCCCAGCTCCTTCAGCCACTCCTGACTGGACTTGCTGTCCAGACCCCTTACCAGCTTTGTTGCCCTTCTCTGGATGTGCTCCAGCACTTCAATGTCTTACTTGTAGAGAGGGGCCCAGAACTGAACACAGGATTTGAAATGTGACCTCACCAGTGCCAAATCCAGAGAGAAAATCACTGCCCTGGCCCTGCTGGCCACACTGTTTCTGATGGTGGATGGCAGTTTGACTCTCTCCAACCATACACTATTATAGCCATAGGTAATTCCCTGATTCCTTGGAAAGCAGATTGCATTTGCAAACTCTGGTCTCTTCCCACAGCCTGAGGGAGTTGGTACAAGGAATCCTTTGTTGAAGCTGACAACACTATGGTGGCATTATAAACCAATGATCAGCAAAGAAAACTTTTATTTGTCCCATTTCCCAAGAGGAAAACCCACAGTTAAAGGCTAAAAACATGTCAATACTTTATGATGCCAAAATCTGCATCATTTCACAAAAAACTTCTTGCAAATTGAAAAATGTTTCTTTGCTGTAAAAGGAGTGGAATTAGATGAAGTTTTCTTTGAAGAAAGCCATGAAAGTTAGAGCATTTCCATGGCAATGGCTTACACACAGTGCAGGTACTGTTGTTCTGCAAAAATTGGTGATACCTGGCTTTGTCTGCCAAGTCCAGCAGCTTCCTGGTTTGCAAGTTACACTGGTTGAAGTTTATTTTCTGCTTGCCTAATTTTTCAAGTGGAGCTTTGGGTTTGCAAGCAAACCAAAAACTCTTTTCTTTTTTCCTCCTTTTCTTCATGATGGACATTCTTCTGTCCAGGTGTCTTAGCTGCGTGAAAGCTAAAAGAGATTTGTGGAGATTTTAGATGGATGTCAATGGCCTTTATGAGGAGTGGAAAAGCTCTTTGTGACCTTGACACGCATTCCTAACTCACAGGTCTTGTTGTGATTAGGGAACTCATTTAATTCAAATTAGCTGTGGAATGGTTTATGGGGTAAATTTGACTTGAGTTCCTAAATTCATTGCAAAGGTGATAGCATGAACTACTTTTCTAACCTCATGTAGTAATTTTCAGCAAATGTTGTTCAAGCAACTGATTTACTAATAAAACTAGAACAATGCTTGATTCTGTAAACAGAATTCAATTTTTGCCCACAGAACAGCTGCTTTATCTCAAAATCCATGTTCTTACAAGCTCCTCTTCCTCACTCCTCATTTTAGGACTGTATGGATGTCTTTGCGTGTGTGGTACGCTAGAGTGTGTTTGCCAGGAAGCTTGATAGCTAAATTCCTGGCCATTCTGTCTATTCATCTTCCAAGACAGGATGATTTCTCACCACATAGTGCTGCTGTGTCTTCTCGTGTCTTAGAAAATGACCCATATGATAGCGTGAATATCTCCAGTCTAGCTCAACCGACTGGTGCAAGTCCTATTAAAAATTTGATTACGCCAACATAGACTACCTGGTGAGCAGTGCATGTTTTCCACTTTCCTGGGATATTTTTCTGCTGATATTGCTGTACCACGATCCCTCTGCAGAGATTTAGGTACATTTCCATCATGGTGCTGCAGTCAAAACAGTAGCCACAACTTAGTTCAGTGCTGGAATCTGTCTTTATCTCCTGTCTCCCCGTTTCCATTTCGACATGTTTTAATATATGAGGTTAAAATAAAAATCTTTCTGGAATAGATGGCAAATAATTGGCTTCAGCTTCTCTCCTCTTTCCTTTCCTCACTCAACCCACCTGGGCCTATGTTTATTGAACGCCATACATTGTCAAGACAGTATTTGTAAATGGAATTTAACTGTAGGTGAGCAGTACAAATGTAATAATATTACACAACTCTTGTTTAATTTTGAAAGCTCCATCCTCTGCAACAGCGCTTATAATGGACGGTTCAAGCTGAATTATCCATTATTGCTCCCAAAGTTTACAATTAAACTATCGATCAAAGCTGGCAGAAAATTCTCAAGCAGTCTGGGTGTGTACCAGGCTTGTTTTAGATGCAGGCTGAGGGAGAGAGAGCTAGAAGCAGCCTTCAGCTAATCCTCTTAGTGCTAACTGTCCTGGATGCAGCAGTGATTATGTATCGTGCTTATACAGTTTTAATAGTGCAGGTCCTATGCAATTTGCGACCTCTATTTCTGCCTGGAAAGATTGGAGCTTAACAGGTTTGGATCCACAGGGAACCAGCTTCGGCTTTTAGGCTTCTTCAGACACTGCAGAATGCATCTTTTCTGGGGAATTCCACAATAAAATGACTGTTATTTATCATTACAAACCTCTTTATCATTTAGTCAATAAAAGGCCTCTCTCTCTCACTTTTTTTTTCCATGGTGTGCTCAGAGTCAGAAATCTGTATTAGTCTACCCTGGCCTGAAGGCAAGAGATGTCAAATGCTAAATCATGATCTGCCCTGGCTTTCTGGCTAAATTGTGTATGAAGGCCTGAGGCAAAAAGGTGCACATGCTCATTATTTGAAACAGAATGATTTTTTCCCCTTTCTTTCCTTTTTTTAAAAAAACATATTGAGACATATATGGTAACACACATACAGTAAGCTTCTGAAAAGTATCAAACCTGAAACAAACCAGCCAGAGCTAAATATCTGAAATATATATGCTTGCAGATTGGGAAATAGGAAAGGGATTGTCAGGAAAAATCAGATGATCTTCCCCTTTTGAACTTTTTGTTAGCAGTGGGGAAAAAAGTGTTAGGAGTTGACAGCAAGGTGACAGATGTGGTAAATAATGCATCTGGTGAATTCACCCTTCTTTTTTTGGAGTGGGGAGAAGAAGTTTGAAATGAATCTTATTTTGATATTGTTCAGGAAACCCTTATGGAAATATATTTTAAAGCCTGTGATTGTTTTGCAAACTGTTCTGTGTGTTTTTTCATCTTTTTTGTTTGTTTCCAGTTTGTGATAGATCACCTTCCTTACAGGGCATTTTTACTACCCCAGGTTGACAAAGAGACTTTTGTGAAGAGGTTTTAGGACAGTCATCCCTCGGGCAAATGTTTGTGTGAACATATTTGCATATATTTGCCAAAGTCCTTCAGTTCAGTAAGTAGTCTCTGAGGGATGTATTATGCATACCAAAATATAAGTGGAAAACTTATTTAAAAGGTCACGCTTGTCTTTGAAGCAAATTTAAATTTGTTATTTATTTATTTTGACACTAGGGAAATGTTCAAGATTGTTGTTTTCCAGTATTTGTTCAGCAGAAGGTGACAAGGAGCTTCTATAAAAGCACATTAAACTTCACTATTTCCACACTGTGGAGTGGAGTTTCAAAAGCTGCAGTGAAACTTGGGGAGCTCCTCTGGAGAATCTAAACAATGTATGTATTATTTTTAGTGCTCGGTATTTTCTGTTTTCAGCAACAGAACATTCTACATATTTATGCTGACCACTTGCTCTCAATGTGAGCATGAAAGCAACCACAACTTGGAGAAGACAAAAGGCTCATGTGTAACAGGGACATTATGTTCAGCCAGTGAAATTTTTGACATTGAAATTTCGATTTATATTCCAAAAGACGATTTATTCAAGTGCTTCGTTGCTAGTTACACATGCTGGGAATGAGCTGCGGCTGCTTGAATTCAGATATTCTATTTCTGAAGAGTTTGGGGAAATTATCTGATTGGATCTAAGTTTTCAGGGAAGACCCCTCAATGGGATGGCGTGTCACTGGCTGACACCTCCACCTAAAAAGCAGACTCTGTGAGCTCAACATCTTTTGAGCCATTCAATATCCGGTTCTCAGTGGAGGGCTTTAGTTTTAGATATATCTTAAATACAAATTGGTTTGGTTTAAAATGTCACTGATTTATTAGAACTGTTCTAATATGCAATTTTTTAGTATGACTGAAATGGTCTGCATTGTCAGTGTGATTTTTCCCAATTTAAAATAATGCATTTTGAGAGCCCTTATATCCTGGTCTTTGTAGTCAGATAAAAAATGAGGCTGCTCTGTACACATCACTGGTTCTGTATTTCTTCCAGAGAAAATGATGTCCTCTTGAAATTACTTGAGCTCTTCCCCAGCTGTCACATATATGAGAGTGAAATTAAGAAGAGGACTATGATTTTCCAAAGCTAATATAGTCCCTGCTAGTTTGTAAAGTACAATTAAAACCATCTTTATGAATTTAACATGCAGAAATCGTGTCTGACATTAATCAGAACATAAGTGAGTGAAATAAGTTGATGTTTTCATGTTTGTCATTAAAACAAAACCGAAACCAACAGACTAATATAAAATGGACATTCCACACATGAACTTTTCAGCAATTTCACTTTTTCCTTCAGGTTATGGTAGAGCATACTAGAAAAGGAATGTCCTTATTAAGCACAACACTTCGGAAGTGTTAAGGGAGCTCACACAAGTTTTAACAGAATCTGCTTGCTTCTACTGTTTAAGCATTAAACAGTTCTGTGTTCCTTCCTTCTGCGTGTAATTGTCCTTGTTTTGCAGAGTTTGACTTCACTGCTGCCTTTTTGTATCCAAGATATCACATGTTCTTTTTCTACATACAGTCCATGTTCTTCAGTAGAGTCCTTCTGGAACATCACGGAAATGCAGGATTTAAGTACAATATTCGTCTTCTAAATTTTGTTGCAGAATTCTCATGGGTGTTTACTTTGCTAGACTTTTTTTTCTTCTATTTTTTATTTTTCTTTTTTCTGTTATTTTTCTTTAAAACTGAATCCAGTGGGACGATATATTAGTGCAATATGTCCTAATTCTTTTTGCACTGTGGTTGTCACTCAAAATAACTCCACTGAAAGCATAACAGTTTCATTAAAATAAAGTGGCGAATTAGACCCAAACGTTCTTTATTCCTTACACAGGAGCAGAAAATACTTGGGACTGATAGGCTTTTAATTATGGCCTTCTTTCAACTTAATCACCATGCTTAACTTTCTTTAAAAACATTTTAAAATTTACAAACATAAGGAAAAAATAGTAGTGCACTTCCCAGATGAGACCTTATACTGACACTCTTTGTCATACTCTGGGATTTTATGCCTAGTTAGAAATCATAAAAATAAGATTTGTAATGTAAAAGCTAAACAACACAGAAGTTTATCTGTAAGAAGAGAGTATCACAATTATATAGTCTGAACTCCCTGCTGTTCTGAAGTCACATATTTCATTAGAAAATACAATTATAACTGTTTTGTACTTCTTTTTTCTTCAGGTTGGTAATGTGCAGGAAGCCAATCTCACTGTCTGTGTCCTCTAAACTGAAGCTGCCTTCAAGAAAAGGAGTACTTCAATGAATGAGACTGTTTACATACTTTTAATGATGTGTTTGTTTTAATTTAGATGTAAGTTCATGCTTCTGTAAGATTCATCTGAATCTTATCCCCCAGCTATATGTGTAATTCAGGCTTCCTGTTTTAAGGTCATTTCTAATACAGAAAATTGTCATTATATTGGATATAAATGCAAGGAGAGATTTTAAAATGTTCATGAGCTTAGTATATGTTTTCTTATTTCAGAAGCCAGCTTCTGTATGCTTCCCATGTGGGATCTCTGGATAAAATTTTTGTTAATATCCTTATGCCACTCAGAGCAATAGCCTGAGTCAAACACAACATGTCAACCATCCCTTCTCTTTTCTCATGGATTTTCTTTGTTCATCTGAAAAATAAATTTATTTTAACTTCTCAATTGATAGTTCCTATAGCATGAGCATATTAAAGCCCCATATACGAAACAAATAAAGAAACTTCACCCTGTCTTTTAGCTCAGCAAAACTCCATCAGTTGCAAATAGAAGCAGCATTTCTGTGGGAACATTTTGAGATTTTATTTTTCAACTATAGTCTCTGCAGTATTTGATAGCACCCCATCAGTTCCATGATTGGGCTACTCAGGACTTGAATCAGTCTGGCACTAGATGCCTGTCACTTTGCCCTGCCAGTCATGGTTGTGTTTACATGGCTGATCACACTCCAGACCCTCTGCATTCCTGATATGTGGGAGCATGCTGGGATCTAGATGTAAGCTGAGCTTTAGAGCAGTGTGAGCTTGGGAAATGGGGCAGACTTGGGTGTTCAGCAGGTTGTATCACATTACACAGATGACAGCCTGAGGACTGTGTACATCACCTGGCAAAATGTCAGTGATCGATCTGGGGTTACTTACCATGCTATAACTGTAATTTAAGGCCACTTGCTCTGGTGGAGTTCTGCTTGCCTCTACTTGTGCCATCTAATCTAAAACAGAAATCAAGATGACAAAGCCTTAGCTTGTTGTAAGTACAGAAAAAAGGCATGAAAGGTGGGAATCTGGCTCAGTTTTTCTTGTGAAGGGCAGTGGAAACTTTGTCTCAGCCTGAGAAGAGGAGATGGCTGACGGGTGGGAAGAAGGGAGAAGGACAAGATGGTAAGCTGGTTTGGTACAAGGACAGTAGGCAGCAGGGAGGCATTTTTTAAAAGCTGATCCACCAGCACTGTTGAAACCATCTATGGCACTTTTTTTTTTTTTTGGTAGTGTGGGAGCAGTTTGTCCTTTCAACTCTTTACATTCTGTCTTTTATTTTCCTGATCCTAAATTATGTGTTGTCTGAGACTAATGCTTTCTTTTTCCTTTATTTCTAAAGCACACAGCAAGTGTGGCCATTCTCCCTGCTATAGCCTGCCAAGTACTGCTGGATTACAAAGAGCGAGCAGCAGAAAGAAGAATGGACAGTTATTGACACTGTGCTTATAGGGCCACTGGCAGACTTGCTTCCTGCCACTTGGGTACTGGAATTGAATTTTAAAATCAAACATTATTTTCTGTAAGGAAGCATTTGTTTTCAGAGTCCTTGGCACACAGTGGCCTGAATACTGCAGTCATAATTCTGGCAAAACTCTCAACAGACATCTGAGTTACTTTTTCCTTGATTCAGATCTGCAGGACTGTGCTTTTCAGTACAAACATGTTAAACATACGTGGCCTCATTCCCAGAAGTTCTGAGCAGACCCACTCTATGGTGCCAACAAAGGGAATGGAGAGACCAAGACAGCTTGAAATGTAGTTAATGAAATTATTCATGTTGCTCTCATAATTGCATTTATAACTGCATCATCATAATGTGATGTGTTGATTAGTATCCGGAGCAATTCGTATAATTAAACCGAGCCTACAGAATTAGCAGAGTTAGAGAAACACCATGGTGCTGTTTCTGGCAAAGTTCTGTTCACAGCTGTTTGATGGATTGCGAGGTGACCATAGTGTGAGAACTGATGGAGAGGCAGTGGCTCCCTTCCTCTGCATGCCGGTGTCATCCTGTGTCTGTAAAGGGAATTTGCCCCTGCAGCGTCAGTGTGGCGGGTGCTTGGGACTGGCACTTGGTGCAGAGCATTACTTGGGAGCCTGATCTTGGCAGCCAGAAACCACCCATACATCTGCTCCTTTTTGCCGTGGATGTCTGCAAAGTTTGCCGTGAGCTGCTGCCAAAGATTTGTATTCAGCAGCCCACTGCATCTGGAATGCACTGTAACTCTTGATCTATCAAAGTATTACACGTGAGCAAAAGCCCCACACCACTCAAAAGGGGAAATTTATGCATTGTCTCTGGTCTAGACTTCAGCTACCTGACCAAGAGCAAATGCATTATGTTCTCTTTTGCCACGTGCCAAGTTACAGTTGAGTTGGGATATGTTAGCAGGGCTATATAGCATGTGTAAAGAACTTTGAATGTGGAGCTTAAATAGTTGCAGTCATTATAGAGTATTGACAAATATTGGGTGTGAACAATATTTATGATCAACGAAGTCCTATGACAAAGACAACAGTCACATGAATCTCTGCTAGTCCAGCCAAAAAAACAGTTTCTGCTAGGAAAGAGAAGTGACAATATCTCTTTAGGCCGGAGAGTAGAAGAGGAGATCCGGTTATGGAGATTTTCTTGTTTGTATATTCTAAGACCATTGACTCAGTAACCTAATGAATAATACCAGATGATTCAGAGCCACGAGATCCAATGGCATGTTGTTTAGCAAATGACAACAAGGAAAAAGACACAGTCCAAAAGCTTAGTTTTACTTTGTAGTGCTTTCCATCTTGCCATATTATTTATAATCTCCTTTCAGACGTGTCATAAGGTGATTGCAGCGTACAAAATGTTCTTATGGGGTTAGAGAGAGTTCAAGGAATTGTGGCAAGCTAATCAAGCGTCTAATCTGCATTTTATGTGAATGCTTGAAAATAGTTCACAAATATAATAACTGTCTTGTAATAATCCTCATAGGTTTTGATAAAAATATATGTTTGAAGGCACTTTGTATATGCATGTTACTTGCTTCCTGGCTGTATTCTGAACCACAGTGAGGTAGCAATGTCAAAGTGTTGACACCTCCCTGATTTAGGTTCTACTTTTTACACTCTTTTTACATTCAAACTCATAGCAGTTTCAATTTTCTGATGTTCATGGTAAATTTGCATTCCTTTTCTGGAATATTCCTTCACATTCTCATTTGGAAAATGTCTGCTATGTAATATTTATAACACAAGCAGAGACACTTGTGCTAGTCTGCCAGCTTTATTACACTGACTTGACCCTCTCATTGCTAGATGTCAGTGTAAAAGTATACTTACTATTACACTTTATTGCACCAACAAAGACAAAGGTAATAAATTGATATTTTTGACTGAGCTATCTCTACATTTATAGGAAGATCTACTCTACAGTCTGTATACTTCACTTCAAAAATGCATCTGTATTAATCTATGGTAATGGCACAGAATAAAATTTATTCTACGATTTTGAGAAACTATGGTTTAATTAAATTGATCTACTGAGTGCTTGAAGGTAGCTTGTATGAAATTTATATATGGAGTACACTGTAAGATTCAGTTGTTATCATTAAAAGAATATTATTGCATAAGATAAATGTGATCTACTTATTTCTTTGATTTCTTCTAGTATCATTTTTCTTTCAAAAATGAAATCTGTTATTTTGAGGGAATCTTTCCTACTGTTTAGCAGATTGATGATCATTCATGACATTATCATTTCTGCATGCAGTATATAACTTTTGTATAGATTCCTATACTAATATTGTACATCACTGGGGAATGACAGTAACAACTCATCCACCTAATTTTTTGCAGCCTGTTTCCAGATATCTTACCTGACAGCATTCTAATTTCTAAGTGCTCATTTTTCATCTAAATTACTTTTTCCCCATACAGTCTTTGCAAAAGACTACCAACAATACAATCCCTGCCACTTACAAGATATCATCTCCTCATATTTTAACCTTTTCTTTTCCTGGACTACTTGCAACATAGGCAGTTTTTCACATTTAGCTGGGATACTTTCAAAGAGGATCAAAAATACTTTTTTGTTTGGATGTTGTTTAGGGTGGGTTAAGATGGGTTTTTTGGGTTTTTTTGGGGGGGTGGGTGGTGGTGAAACTGGATCACAAACTTCTTGAAAAGTTTTAAAATAAAGTTATGGTAAAAGTTTTTAGGTGAGTTTCCCATAGATTTTTAAAAAATAAATAGTGTTTAGTACTACAAAAAAGCACACAGTGCTCTGGTAGGCAACAAACAGTTGTGAGGAAATTAAATACTGTCAAACTTTTATGAGAGACCTCCAGAGTGAAAACAAGTCTTGCATAGTTTGCTTCCACTGTCTGTAGAACTTACTTCCAATGTGTAAAATGCTGGATCTGTAGGGGCCCTGCTCACTGAAGGAAAATTTAATTCAAAGCCTTCCGGGGCAATTTTCAGTCTTTCCTGTTTTTGCTGAGGTTGAAGACAGCAAGTCCCATGTAAGACCATGGTCCAGCAGAGTAGGCTGTGCCTGTCTTCTCAGTCATACTGGCAAATAACACTGATTTGAAATGCTCACACAAAAATTACAAGTAATTAATTATTAGAAATAATTTAAAAAATCGGGAGGCTGAATCAAATTGGTTTTTGAGTTATTTTGTTTTCAAATTGGAATCATAAAAATCATTTTAAGTATGGGATTTTTATGGAGTATCATGATAACTATGAGTATGTTTCTTCTTCTCTGTGGTTTTACCTCTGGATATCCAGATTTCCTCCAGTTGTACCTTTTTTTCTTCTAACATCCACTCATTGTGCACTTCATTAACATGTTGAATCTCTGACTTTTTAAGATACATTTTTTTTCATGTGTTAATTTGTGCATTTTTTCCATACCTTTTGGATTTATTTTCCTCCTCTTGTCCTAAACCAGTCCCTTTTTTGCAGTGCAGTTGCCTTTAGTCTTAATTCTGCTTTTTTACAGTATTCCAGCATCAGCATTCAGTTCAGCTTTCTCTTTTTTTTTTTTTTTCCTCTCTGCCATTGTTCTGCATCTGTAAAAGTTGGCAGGTGTTCCAGAGTTCATTGCTAGTAAATTCTTAGATATCTTTCTCTAATTTAAGTCAGAAGATCAGTCAGCTTTTACTGCTTATTTCTTGTTTACCTGTGTGGCTGTTGCTCATGAGTGGTTCTAACTGTGTTTTTTCTTATGTCTTGCCTGCAAATCTGATTTTTTTCCTGATTCTAGTCTGCTTGAGATTGACAATGTTCTTTGTAGTAGCAAATAAGAAAGAAAAAGGGGGAAAAGAAATGGTATTTATATTCTTTTTCTATTATCAGAGGTAAACGGAACTGATTCTTAAATCTTAAGGCTTTTGCTTTTGCCCAGCCTGCAGTGTTTTGCATACTCTTAGCATGTATACATTTCTACATTTTCTTCATGCCTGGGGAGGTCTTAAATATGCAGTTTCTGTGATTTTCCCACTGTCCCGTGAAGCTGAGAGCTATATTGCTAAGCTTTCTTCATGACTACTAGTGCAGAATTTAAATTTGGATACTGTAACTGTAGCAGTATTTTGTGGCTTTGCCATTAGCTTCTCCTTTTTATAGATGTGAATCCTAAATGCTGTTTGTCTCCCTAATTGTGTGATGAAAAAGGGTGTTATTTGCCATTATAGTTCAAGTCTTAAATCCATTCAGCTTCTGAGTCTTTGTGAACAGCTTCATGGAGGTAAAGATTGGGATTATGAGTCATAAAAATGCCATTTTATTTTCTGTATATATATTGTGGTCAAGGAAGAACCAAAGTAATGTTTATAAAAGAACACCCTGGGAAAAGTTATATTGATTTTATCTAGCCTAGCCATGCTTTTTCATTTTTAATCTTAGTACTTTCTCTGCTAGACATGAATTTTTCCTCTTTTAGTGTTTTCAGTAGCTTAAATTTACTCACCTTTGGTCACATCAATGATGGTTGCCACAACTGCCCTCTTAGGTTCCTGGAGCTCCATGAAGATACTCGCTGTCATACTTATGAAGAGGAAGGATAGAAAAATCAATTTTACTTAGATGGCAATTGGAAAAAATACACTTTTGTCCTGCATTCTACTTTCAGGGTGTTTTATTCAGCCTAATTTTTTAGAGGTAGTGTTGTCTGAGTTCTAAGTTTTGTGATTCTCTTTAGAATTCACTTCATGCTTGCAATATTAGTAATTTCTTCCCATTAAGGTTTTTTTCCTTTTAATATTTCCCGAAAAAAGGACTAAAAGCAATTCTGGATATGTGCCATGGCAGTAAAAGTTTTCTGAGGTGTAGATGTATTTATTTAAAAGATTATTTAGAAAATTCATTTAAACTTCTACAGGACTGAGCTGTACACTTGATCATGAAGATTTTGAATTTTCATGGCTTCAGGTTTTAAGATTGTTTAAGACTGAATTGTGAAATGGAGTAAATCCATTCCAAATATGCAAGAGCCATGACTTACTGTCCTCTCGTTGTGGGTTCACAGAACAAATAAATTCAGGAAAAGTAAAATACAGTAGTGCAAAGGTGGATAAAGCACATGAAATTAGTCCATCAGTTTCTCCAAAGAGGGGCTGTGTCACTGACAGAAGTGAGGCTTTAAGAGGACTTCTGCAGCTGAGATTAAAAAGTATTCTTTTCCTTTTCCCCCTTATAACCTACTTCCTTTGTGTGAGTGAGAAAAATAAGAAGGGAGAAGAAAGATTTTTCTAAATGTCAGCTACCAGGAAAGGAAACATGAGTCATCTATATGTTTTTGGAAAAGGAATTTTACTGTATGTAATGTGTATATATTTATATAACTATATTAAAAAATTAGATGCTAGCAATAATCGATGAGCACATATAAGACTCTGACTTTTCAATGTCGGATCAGTCATGACTGAAACTATCCTTTTGCTTTTTCTGTGAATATAACAAGTCTGGAAAATGGAAAAGATTATGTATTTAGAATACATTGTAGTCAAAGTTATTTTGATTTCTGACCACAGTTTTTCTGCATTCTTTTTTTGCCTAGTGTTCAAGGGTGCACGAGTGTCTAAGAAAAGCATAAACATTTTCTAAGTTGTGGATTTGAGTATGAAACACATTTTTTTGTGCTTACATGTGGATGGATGTTTTTCAATTACCTTTCTTATGCAAAGGCGTTGCTACTCTTAAGCACTAGGATTGTCCTTGTAGCAACTCTCCACTTTCAAATTTTATCTAGTGGGTTCTCGAAAAAAATGTGTTCCTAGTGATGTGCATGAGAAAAAAGGCCAGGTTGTTACAGTTTTAGCTCAATGTGCTGTATAAAATCACTTTGCCCCAATAGTCATATATGGTCTGATCCACCAGAATATTCCATTTAGGAATATTTAGTCGTAGGGTTGAAGCTCGAATCTCTAATTAGTAGAAAGAGATTTTTGCACAAAATAATTTTTGTAACTTAAATATAGTCTCTCAAGCTCTTTTTTGGTATTACAAGATTCCAGCCCAACAGTGTTGTGTGGCATTACCCTGGAACATAAAACAAAAGCTGGAGCTAACTAGCATGGTTCCTCAATCTAGAGTTGATGTTGTTTTGCTGTATATACAGAACACCAGGTCTCTGGATAATGAGGATGATGGAGAGATGATAGCTTGATTATCCCGCTGCGGTGCTTTTGCCGGGAACCGATTAATCCTTCACACTTTTTACTATCTCAGGCCAATGGTATGGGGGAGGATGAGAAAAAATCGTAAAGATGACATGTTTGCTGTCCTGTTCCCTGATGGGGCTCCAATGTATTACCTGGATCTAATTATCTCATCTCCAGTTGACAGAGAGGCTTCCATGGCATGCTTTCCATCACTGGGAGCCTCCGCCAAGCTTCCAGTGGGCTGTCTAATAGCTTGATATATTTTTGGACCTCCTGCTCATTGGATGAACAAGCTGAAGTAAATCATGTGTTGACCTCAAAGCATTTATAAACTATAGAACATTATATTCTCATCAGAGCCATAGGGGCAGTAAACTATAGTTTCTCTGCTGTGAAACATGGTTTGGTTATGCACTGTGTTACTAGGGTTGTACTTAAACAATAATATATCATTTGTGGCACATGTCGCCTTCTTTATTGAAAGGCAAAACAAAGAGTTGAGGACAAAAATCATTACTACTTTAGCAATTTTTCACAAAATGCTTTTGTTTTGTACTTGACACACAGATGGGACATTGTACTGCAGTGTAAATGATGTATAGCAGCATGACAAATTTCATTTCCTTTATAAAACAAGAATAAGAATAGTGGATGAATTTGGGGAAACTGTGTTCACTTTTTTTTTTTGTTAGTGTTAAAAATAAATTAAATAGGGGAATAAAAAAAAAAAAAAAAAGGGATCGATTCCGAGGGAAAATTCCTCTTGGAAAATATTTGAGCTCTCTAATTGTCTCGGCAGATATTGATTAAAGCGCTTAAAGGAAAATATTGAAAACAATAAACTCACTCATGTTAGAGATTTTGAATCACTGGGATAGTGATAATCCATGACCAAGGAAGAAATTCACTCAAGGTGTTACATATTACACCACAACTGGACTAAGCAAACAATAGAAGATCAATTCTGAGGAAAGTAAACCGTATTCTCAGCACTGCTTTCAATCATGGACTCTTTGGTGATTCAACCATGTTAAAAAAATATAAATGCTTCTTCTCTCACTTCAATTTAAGTCTGCGTCATTGGGGTGTATTACTGTGTGAAACGTCACACTGTGAAAGTTGTGTGATTCTGGGGAAAAGTTTTGAATTTGGTTTTGTTCATGTGGCATAGCTTTGCCTTTGCCTTTTATTGTGGATTTCAGGGAAACATGACCAAAGTCTTTACTATGTTTCCAACCAGCAAATTTTACCTAACATTTCCTTGTTATTAATCTTCAATAAGAAAACAAGAATTGAATGGCTGTAACATGAGAATGTCCCAAACCATGCACGAGCACTAGGGTCCCATATTGTGAAGTGTTGTGCACACATGAAACGGAGTACAAATGAATGAGAAAATTTCCACTCCTTTCCCAAAACTCTGTGTAAAAGTGTTTTATCTCAGTTCTGTTTCAGGTGCAGCTGAAAACCAGTCCCATGGTCCTAAAATACAACACTTATTTTTCTCTTTGTTTCAGCAGGTGCTGAGTTTTACCATTTTCACAATGTCTGTCTGCAAAGTATGGTTCTGAACACGAGCTGTCCTTTGAAGTCCTCTTTTCTCTCTGCTACCAAAATTTCAAAATATTACAAATATGTTTGAAGCAGGTGAGGAAATTAACTTGCAGTATTCAAAATCTTAGACTCAGACACACTGACACAAAGGAAGAATTACATATGCATGATTTCCCCACCCTAAATAATGTACTGTGTTTGTACAACAAGAACCAGAGGCTGCAGAGACTTGCTTTAGCTTTCCCCCAGTGTTACTGTGTTAAAAACTCTGGGCACAAAGCTGGAAAAAAGCCATGGTGCCTGTCTGCTTTCCCTGCAAATTCCCATCATAAATCCAGTATGATGCCATTTATTTTGTCTATAATTTTAGGTATGAACTGTAATGATTTGCACTATTTTTATTGTTTTGTGGTTAAGGATGTTTCCTTCTTTTATCCCCTCCTGTCTGTCTCTACTTATGTCATAAGAGCTTCAGTCTTATCCTCAGCTGGTCTAAGTTGACACAGCTTTGCCTACATTAACAGTGCTGCAGCTATTTACATAAACTAAGGATACGGCCATGTATATGGGATCAGCATGAGTCTAGGAAATGACAGCAAACTTGCAAGGAAGTATCCAGGACAGAGGACTTGTCTTGAAGTAAAGAATTTGCCCTGATACTAGAATTATTTTTCTCCAAATAGTCTCCTTTAGAGTATGTTCAATAAAGTTGCTGGTTGTATTTATACCAAGGTTTATTGAGGTATTTTGCCAGAATGTGGTCTGCAGGTTCTCCCAGGGCAGCAAGGTATGTATCACCCCTGCAGCCTGACCTTCTACTGTGTTTGGTCCCTCAAAGCCTAGAGGAGCTGGGGTATATGAAAGTGGAACACAAAGGTCATCACACACCTGGAACTTAGTCATAGTCTGGGCAGATCATATTCACAACCCTATTCATAGCTGGATCTGATATTTTAATAGCCCTCATCTAGGATATGCACTTAGAAATCCTTGCTTACACACTAGGTTATACTAGCTTGAGTACAGAAGATTTTTTCACTTGCATTGTAGGGAACATGATTTTTCAGCATTTGTCTAGCTGAACACTGCTTAATTTTTTTTTTTTTTTTGTCAAAAGCAGCTTCCCGGATGTCTTATGTGTGTATCCGTAGCACCTTCTTCTCTGGCAAGACAGAAGATGTCTGATAAAAAGAAATCACAGTCAGACGAAATGATCTCTCTGCTTTTGTATGCAGAAGCCATGAAAAGACATCCTGAAAATCTAGAGACTTCTGGGCTAATCGTTATATGTTCTGCTACGTTTCTGTGGGTGGTGCCTCTTGGCCGCCTTATGTGGGCATCTAAACTTAACGGGATCAGTCTTTTCATAAACTGGGCTGCAGAATTTGTCACCCAAACTCCTATTTTCTCTTGTCAATGTGCTGGGTGGTTTGGGGTTTTTTTGGTGGTGTTCATCCTTTTCTGAAAGAGAACTTTATTAATGGAAATCGAAGACAAAGAAAAATTAGATTTCCTTTAACTGTAGAGTTGACAGCAGTTAGAGCAGCTGTAATCACATATATTAGCTGCTAAAATGCCTATCGAGGGTTTCAATTAGAAGGAGAATTCTGACAATAGTGTTGAGAAGGTGAGATTCCAAGGAGCCCAAAGGATAGTGAAGAAGCTAGTAGTAATTATATTTTGGACCTGGAGAAAGAGAAGGTATCAGTTAAAGGAATATATTACACATAAGCCATAATGCTTTCTGTGGAGAGATGGAACACATTGAGACCAAGCCCTGTGATAACCATAAACTGCCAGCTGTGGCCAAAGCCCATGAATTACAACTTGCCATGGCTCGTTGCATGGTGATGCTTGGATAATAATTTAAAGAGAACAAGTCTTAATTTGTTTTCTTTTTGACATACAGCTGCAAGTCTGGGGCAGGCTCAACTGCATAGGACATGTTAATGACATCCAGCCATGCTCTAGACGTGACAGAGCAGCGAACCTCAAGCTGGCCTAGCTTCAAAATGAGCAGTGTGTCAAGAGTGATGTACATCTTTCCTTTCAATGACAGGAAAATGTGTCTGGAAATTTCATACTCTGGGCCTCTGTGCCATGCCCTACACCTCTTGCCCACTGATCAATCACCCCAGGTCAGCCATCTGCTACATCTTGGTGGATAATGATGAAAATCAGGTATGAGCTGCTATCATTGTGCAATGAAAGGATGGAGATAACTTGAGAATCAGGTGAACTGAGATTTGGATTTTAAAGGCCAAAAGGATTCCAAATGTCTTTTCATTCTGTGTGCAGTATTGCGAATACTCTTGAATAATGATGCAAATAATATGCAAAGTTGGAGCTGTGCTCCCTGGTTTTCCTATAAAAGCAACAGGTACACTTACAATTTCAGTAATTTAACCTCTGGATTACTTCATCTGTGTTTGCTCATTGCTTTATTGCTTTATGAGTGTTGATGTTATTAAAGATATGGTGCTAAGAAAAGAATCCTTTGTCACTACCTGCTATTCACAGAACAAATATGATGTAGAGGGAAAAGCCTATCAGGTTTCACTATAGAAAGGTTGGGAGGAGTGCCACTCCTTTTCAGGTGGGAAAATCAGGTCATGGACATCTTAAATCCAGTAGCAATTTTACTAAGTTATGTTGTTCCAGGATTGAGCCTGAAGTGACATGTTCCTCTAGTTCCTCTGAAGCCTGTAACAGTGAGCAGTCTGCACAACACTGTTCTATTACGGGAGCTTATTTCAAAAATTAAAGCATAATGAAACATACCCTTACATTTTTCTACCTGCACCTCAGGTAAAATGAATCTTTATTTTAAGCCAAAGTGAAGAGATGTGTTTCACAATGTCATAAAAATCATCATGCATTAACTTTTTTTTTCTGCTTCTAAGTTCTATCTCATGTGCAAGTTTTTTTCTCCTGCTCTTTGAATTTCATTTGCAATGTCTCTTTAGGCTAACCAGCATTTGGGACAATTCATGTCTTCTGTAGATATAAAAGACATACTGTTATCTACAGGCACACCATAGGTACAACTGTATCTAAAAATGCCTGCTGAGGTGATGACTGGTGAGAATTATGGTCCATTTAAGTAGCCAGCCTCTGCCCTGTGGAGCTGGAATCAGTGATTCCAGAAGGGAAGGAAGGTGATAAGATACAGAGAAGAAGGGAGCAGTAGCAGGAGAGTGTCAGCTCATGCCATGGAGAGAAGCAGTCACTCTAGTCCAGCCACATGGATGCCTGGGAGTGAACACCCATGTGTGCCTGTACCTCATATTTCAGCCCTCAGGGTAGACAGCAGGAAGATTCTGGTCAATCTTAACTGCCTAGTCACAGTCCATCAAGTTAGCTGTAAAAACTTCTGTTTCAATTAAATATAAGCTCATTGTATTTTCCCACAACAGTTAATAAAATAAAACTCATTAGGAATATAGTGTTTAGACTAGAGCAAGTGATATTTTTTTAAATGTCACAGTGAAAACCACATTTCCTTTAATCATCATCTGCTCTGTGTTAAGCTGCCTATAAAATGCAGGGCAATGTTGACAATAGAGAAAGATGAAAACAACCAAACAGGAAAACTACATAAGATATGATATTAACGTCAAAGTGCATTAATCCCTCCCTTTCCTTGGCATTTGAAAAATGATTTTTTTCTTGATCCTAAACAATTTAACTTTCTTTCCACCAATTTTGATTTTTGGACAACAGGGGTGAATGAGTAATGGAAACAAAGTAGGGGATTTCATGTGAATTGAAAAATAAAATAGAGACAAAAAAGAGGGGAAGATAACACACTGGTCTGAATAAATCAAACATTTATTTTTTCTTTAAATGAAATCAGCTCCATCATTTTGGAACTGATTATACAGAAAAGTTTACAGGGATGGAAGTACCGGCATTTTCATGTAGTTTCTACTGGTACAAATATTAATCCCTCTATAGGAACTTAAAAATAAGGGTTTAACATGAAGGAATGTATGAGAAAATTGTGAGAGTACAGTGTGAAAAAAGAGGAAATAATAGGCACTGTGTGGGGTTTTTTCTTATATAAATATGTAACTATTGTTTATTATTCAGTAAATATTAAATGTAGAGATGAAACTTGTGTAGATGACTGATTTCAACAATGGGCTAAATGCAAATGACCATGAGTCTATTGTATTTAGGCAGTAAGCTGCTAAATACCTGGGGTGAATGAAGGGAGGTGACTTAATCATTAAACTAGTCCTTGAATATGGAGGATAATCACATCATCTCTAATCCCATTCATAAACACATCATGGTCCAAAGTTAAAATCGTTGTGATTTTGTTCCACTCTATTCCTATTAGGAAATATTTCACTGCTCTGGCAGTTAAAATCCTTGTGTAATTTCCAGTGTAATTGTGGCTGGTTTATACCTATTTTTTTCTGTGTCAGTGCTGTCCTTCAATGCAAATAGCTTTCTTCCTCCCTGCTGCTTACCCCCTGATACATTTATAGACAGCAATCACGGCACCTCTTAGCCTTTGTTCTGCTCTGTTAAACATGCAGTGCACTGTTGGACTCCTCTAATAAAATAGGTGTTCCTTTCCTTCAATTGTTTCTGTTCAGTATCTACCCTTTAAACTAATCAATCTTCAACATGTTTGACCACAATGGGGCTTCATGGTCTGTATAAGTCCCCCTGCACAAATCCTTAAACGGAGTCTGTTGATTTTATTTTTTTTTTTCTGCTTCTGGAAATACTGAAACTGATGCAGCCTAGAATAATAGCCACAGTTTTCAAGGACCCAGTACTGACCAGTAGTCATCCGGGTTGCTGCAACTGTTTCTTTCTAGGCCTTCATCTCCTCCACCTGCTGATCCCATAGTTTATGGGAAGAATCATCACCAGTATTTCCTGAAGAAGGACAAGCTCGTATTTCCTGTTGAAAGCTCAGCATCGAAGTAACAGGCCCAGCCTGGTGCCCAGGTTCCTTTCTCAGGATGGCATGACTTGGCTCTGGAGATGCCCTTTGCATTCCCTTCTGTGTTGGCTGAGGAATCGAACTTTGAGATGTCTGTCAGTAAGGAGGGATGAATGCTGTGAAGGTGCACACTGCTGCCATTTGAGACAGTATCACATTTGTACTGGTCACCCATACCAGACAGGCTTCTTTTGTGTGGCTGCCTCTTCTGTGACAGCCCCTGCCTCTGGACTGCGTTATCAGGAGATCCATTAACATTTCCCTAATTGCTGACCACTTGGGTTATTCCAGTGGCTGAAGGTTCTGCATTTTCAACCCTACAATTTCAACCCTAAAACTTATGGAGTTGAAAAAAGTTCCCACTGATGAAATAAGTGCTGCAAAGTAATAGACTTTACAAATAAAGAGCTTTCTATTAGTATGTTTTTATTTTGACAATGCCTCTGTTAAGGTTTTAACAACATATTCCCACAAAAATCTCACACATACAACAGATAAAAATTCTTGTTGAGAATAAAAATTAGAAACTACTGCATCTATTTGTTTTTTTCCTATTTTAAATCCAAATGGACTGTATCAGACTTTTCGGACTATGCCTGTGGGAACAGAAGAGGCCACAGGACTTGGAAAACCAATCTACTATGCTTGGTATATTTGTTTGAAATGCTTTTGTCAGTTTTCTGTAAAGTAAATGCTGTCTATTAAAACTAAATTCAAATTGTATAATGTGAAGTAAGAGACAAGAACAAAACCTTTCAAGCAGGCTGTAGGAGAAAAAAACCCCTTTAATTTACCATTGTTTTATTCTACTGTATTGATTACAAACTGTTAAAATTATAATTAATTATCACTACCTAGTACATATTTACAGGGGATAAAAACGAGGTAGCAGAGGATGTTTCTTATCTTTGCATGACCATTTGTGGCAGTGTGTGCCAGAAGACTGTGTTTGTGTTAGTATCCTGCTACTTCCCACTACATTTCCTGTCCGGGTAGTAATGCTACCTTGATTGGACATTTTATTTTATTTACTATGAGGAACACAGAAAAGTGTTTGAGAGCTCTTAAGAGCAGTCTCAGAAGTGGTTGCAAATGCCATGTGAATGCTCACCTGCATAGTTCACACATCTCTGTGTGTATGAGGAGCGTGAATCCTCTCAGGCCTGCACATAACTCTTGTTCTGGCATACCTAGTGGCATGTGAGGACCTGTCCCCCCATCACATCTCAGGCCCTACCTGCATGTTCTCTGTACAAACAGCAAACCTGACCTGAAAAAGGGCATTGCTTTGAGTGGAGCTTGGGTCAGATGCCCTCCAGAAGCCCCCCACACACCAAATTATATAAATCTATGTATCTGATTATTACTGTATTTTTTTACCTTCCTCTGAAGCACCTTGGTGCTGTTTACTAAGGCAGAATATTGGACTAAATGGGTTTGAAATATCATCCATCCTGGCAAGTCTTGTATTTCCATGTGCAAACAGGATTTATTAGAAACTCAATACATATCGAATGTAGGTCTTCAGGGATCTCTTATTTATTTTGGGCAGGTAAATATTGAATTGTCGTGAAAGGTATTTGACTCCATTTTGGAACATAAAGCAGAGGAGGTTAATAGAACAAAGAAAAGAAATCAACACCAGCAGTAAATGGTAACACACTTTACTGTATATCCCCTTCTGACTTTGCAAGTGGTGCATATTTTTGCATAGCTGTACAGAGTAAACTTCATAGTATCACAAGCCTCAGAGAGGTGAGCAGAGCTGGGAGGGTGCTTCTGTAATCTTGTCAGACTTGTTTGTGAGTTCCTTTTACCTGCCAGTTATTTCAGCAATGTTTCTTCTCTTTTTGGAAAAAGTCAGCTAATTTGGCCTCTTTTTTTTTTATCAGTTACGCACCAGATGAAATCCTGGTGGCTGCAACTTTTCGTGGCCAATGTAAAATGTCACTGGGAAGCTGAGGCACTTTGCAGGGTTTCCCACAAACCACTCCAATAGAGGGAACAGGGAGGAATGGAAATGTAAAGGGTGTCAAGGATTGCAGCTGCCTCACACCATGGCTGGAGCCAGGGGACTCAAGGATTTATCCTGATGCTGCAGTGAGTTGTCTTTTTCACCCACTGGAGATACATTAATAATGGCACACTCATAGGAACATCACTGACTCTATGTGGGAATGACTGGCAGAAGCATCATCCATAAGATGGCTGTTTTTGACATGGTATGATTTCTTGATGATTGTTTTTCTTAAAACTTTATCCATGACTTTTAGGGATTTCCCAAAGGAAAAAAAAAAAGGTTGAAATTTCACTCCCATTTGCACAAGTCTTAATAAGCATCCTAGTGTCCTATGTGATATAAATATTTTTCTGATATTGCTTATTATTTTTGGTAATGTCATTAAAGGACTAGAACAGCCTCCTGCAAATATTTTTCAATTAATACTTCCATTTTATTTCAAATAATGCATGTTGCAGTTGCTGAAGATTTTAAGTTTTTATTGTGTCTAAAGTAGAGAAAATGGAAATATTTGGATACAGTGAGAAGTGTTTCTACGAGTCTGTAAATCAGCAGAAATTGGTATAGGAAGAATTCCAGCTCAAACTGTTCTTTCAGACCTAGAGATTTGCAAGCAAGTCCATACAATTATTACCATCCCATGCTATAAGTAAGATTATTTAAGGCAGAAACTCTTGCTGACGAAATAAATAATGCTCTAAATGAAACTTACATATCAGCTGACCTGTAGGACTTTTTATCTAGTCCCCTCTTTTTTTTTTTTTTTTCTAGTGAACTCTACTCAGTAAAAAATGTCCACAGGAAAGAAATGCTTGTTTTTATAGATTAAAATGTGCAGGCTGTCTTTTTAGTATCCCTGCCAGTGTCATTCTTTGCGCTCTCATCACAACACAAAGAGACTCTGTTATTTACCCTGGGAAACAGGTGACTGAACTTATAAAAATCACTACAGGACAAGATGTATTGAGACCTGGCATAGAATGACAAATTCTGGCGGGGTTTGCCAAGAAGAGACATATTGATTTTTAAATGATTAATAAGGAGAATATAATTGTATTTCATTAAGATGGATGGGATTTCATTTAGTCTGTCTTCTCCTTTTCCACTTCAGATGCGAAAGGAAATCAAGTCATCATCAATGGCACCTTGTGTTAGCCTGCCATGGAAACGAGGTCATTGATTGAGTAAAAGAAGTTTCTGAGAGGCTAGCCTGGTCTCAAATGGAGTTACTCTCATAGATAATGAGGCAAAGATAACAGCAGTCCATTCTTCTCATTATTTTGAGAACAATCAAGACTACAAAGACATTGATAACATCTCTGTTATGGATTTTGATGCTTTTCAAGTTGCATATTTTCTCAAGTAAATGGATTTGGATATACAGATACACAGGATTTCTCATGTTTTTCCTTTTAAGTAATTTGAAGCCATTCCACTCTCTATGCCTGAGAAATTTATAGGCTGAAAAAGGGAGGAGGTCAAAATCCTATAATCCGTATGTCTTATCAAGACAATTGTGTTCTTAATCATAAGTATGCAATTAACTTCCCAGTGGATTTTTATTTTAGGACTGTGGTTAAATCAATTCTTTACTTCCACTGCCACCTGAAATTGAGGGGTTTGTGAAATTGTTAAGCAATAGCAATAGCTTAACAGATAGAAGGGACTTTCCTCTCTTGCTTTCCAGCACATAGGCCCAGGATGCTAACTCATGTTACTTCTGACTGGCTTTGGTTTAACTTTTCCAGAACTTTTTATTCTAGTTGTAGGGATTATTCAACTGCTTACCTGGCAGTGGCTAAACTGCTTCTGAAGATGACATGTTAAAAAAAGTGGTTTTCACTGCATTGCCAGTTTCTGTGTCTGAGCACATCAGTAGTTTTTGGGTCATCAATTACATTGATTACATTGCAGTTTTTGTCAGAAGCTCCAGATAAAATATTAAAAAGAATTTAGCGATGGGTGAGACTGAATGAGAGGTATTTGGTATTAATTAAGGAAAGATGAAAGAGTGTAGCAGTTAAAGAATTAATAGGGAATGGAAGGAAGGACACATAAAGGTGATAATCATGCTCATACAAAGAATGTCTATTCTTACTAAGTTACAAATATATTACATTGCAACACAAAATTTACATATTATTTTGGATGCAGTTAAAGACATGAAAGACATCACTCTACTTCTGCAGTTAGAGGAAGCTGGGTTTTCAGTTCAACCAACTTGGGAATGGGTGAAGATGGAGGGGCACAAACATAGATGATTAATTAAAACCTGATAGACCAATAAAACCTAGTTTTGTATTGAACAGGTGGAGAACAGATTTTCAGGTATCATAGATGAGATAATTATAATAAACTCAGAGTGACTACTCATGCATTGAGGCACTGTAAACTGCAGTTTAAAACTACAGATGAAAACATGCAGCATGTTATCCAACCCATTTTCCAGGGAGGAAAACTGAGACAGTGAAGTGGAATGGATTACATTCTTAGGCAGTGTATGAAGGATCCATGAGTTTGTTCCTTGAGCTAGATATTAATTTACTGTACGACTTTGAACAAAATGCTTAGAAGTCATGCTAGAATGGACATGTTGGCATTTAGTTGCATGTTTCCTGTGAGAATTAAATAAGGTTTTCTCTGCAGTTTCCTGTAAGAGTCAGTTACTCCCTGCAATGTGGAGGCACAGAAATATGCATATATACATAGCTGATAGTGGAGTTGGAGAGGAGCTTCTTTTTTGCTTATGCTAGGCTTCTTGCTTCCCTGGAGGCTGGAGAGCAATTCTCAGGGTATGCAAATAAGGGGGAAAGGTAGGAATCTGGGGCGTAAAATGCAGACCACAAGAGTTTTCTATGTCTTTGTTGATACTGGCTTTGAAAGAAAGTAGGAAAACTGTTTTAATGAAGCTCTCAGCTACTGCTGGGAGAGATTCCGTAGCAAGCTGGTTCTCCCAGTTGAAATATTTACTGTCCATGAAACCACAGTTTCAAAGGTTGGCAAAATTACCTTATCCATTTGAGCTTGTGATGATTCCTCCATATTTCTTGATGGGGCTGTGCAGCCCAGGCCCATACAACAGAAACTGTATATGTGCAGCTGTAAAATGACTTCTATTGCATTTTGGATCACAAACAGTTTCAGCCTCATACCCCTGAACTGCTACCAAGATACCCAGAAGATTAGTTTGCTGATATGCAATGCTGTGATTCTCTGATGAGGCATTTGCTAACTGATGTCCTGCTGGGTAAGAGGAGATAGATATACATTTTTAGGGTTATTACAGAATATCCAATTCACTAAAGCATGACTTATCCTGACAGGTTTCTATTGAAAAAAAGGAAGAAATCATGACATCTAGGAAAAGGAATAAGACTGTGGTTTTGATCTGGAGTTGGGACTGTGGTGACTACAGCAGAAAAGAAATTTTCTAACAAGAATGTCCTCCAAAAGTAAAATGTGGTTTAGAAACACCTCTTAAATCTGGGGTTATATTTGAAAGTGTCTCATTTAAAGCAGAAATTCTAGTGACAAAGTAGAGCCTAGGATGAGATAAGGTTTGTATCTGGTTACTCATTCAAGCAGGAAAAGTCCTGGAATCTGTGACTCTTGTCTTTGGGGTTAACAGCTGTGAGGGTAATTTCTCATTTCTCATTGCATAAATTTGTTGTAGATTTGAAAAACTTTTAATTCAAAAAACAGAATGGAATAATTTTGAAGTCTCAAACCTTTCTATGATATGTGAAAAAACACGTAACACCTGGCTTTGCTGAGGATATGTTCTCTAGTTTTACCTCAGATTTTTGAGATGTTCAGCATATCACCTTTGACTATATTAATATTTTCCTATGATCTTACACTGTTCTCCTATCTTAACTTTATGGACCCTATTTGTATAAAAATTGTTTGACTGTGTTTTGAATCCAGAGCAGTGTTCAAGGTAATCATCACTTAATCTTTTTTTCTTGTTTGGTTAAATTCTTTGCTGTAGCTTTTCTTCCTTTTCCTTTTCTGTTATGAAGTCTATGAATATGCATTCAGGTCTCCTCCGTTTTGTTTTGAGAGGCTTTGGCAATGTCTGAGATGATTTCTCATGGGCTTTAACATCAAAACCGAAGGGATGAAGAAATTAGATATTTAACAAAGTCTTCATTTGTTCTGTAAAGTTAATTAGTCACTCTTGACCGTCAGATTAGATTAAAATTAAATATGGGTCAATTAACACTTGTTACTTTTGTTAGCTTCATTTCTGACCAGTCACGCTGAAATTATCACTGAAAGCCACAAGTTTATTTTAGTGAAAATTAAGATGCAGGATTAGCTTTCTCATTTTTACTAAAATGACCGCTGTTTTGTTGGTTTGTTTTTTTTCCTTCAGAGCTTAAATCTGTTAATCTTTTTATATTTTGGTCCAGTGACATGTTTAAATATGAGGCCAAAATTTAATATCAAAGACTCACACCTTTTCTATCTTATAATATGTATGAATAGATTGTTTCCCAAGAACTTTTTAACTTTAATGGTTAATAAACTCCCCTGACCAAACTTCATTGTTTACATGAATCAAATACATTAGCACTTTAGATTGTACTCCAATAATTTTTGAGTTTTGGAACTAAATCTTGCTCTTGGTCCTTACCCTGAGTCAACCTTGTTCTGCACCTTAACAGAAAAAGATAGTGTCCTTGATTTTTGCTTGTAACCAGCAAGTTAGATCTTTACGCTCTTTCTGGGTGTCCAGCCTTGCATTTATCTGCTCACTTACTGTACAGTGCCCTTACACCAGGCAAACTTCTCAGGTCTGCAGTTTTCCTTCCTCATATTTCTGCTAAGCTAAAAGTCAGGGTAAGGTCTCGTTTCACTTTATTAGGAAAACAGAGTGCAAAATCTAGCATTTGCCAATTTGATTATTGCTTTCTCTGTTTTTACCTTCTGAGCTTGCGGGATGTTGCCATTATTGCCCTGGTTATCATGGATCCCACTGATTAAAACATGCTTTCAACTTGTTAATATAATTTAAAACCAATCAAACTGAAGACAAACCAAACAAACCCACTGTTTCAGGTTAGAAATTATTTTCAATGTTTGCATTACATTTTCGCTTTGAATGTTGCTCTGCTTTCCCCACCATTTTTTCCATTCCTTCCTTTCAGTCCATAATTTATTTTTATTGGTTACAGTAAGACTGCAGGGTTTTCTACAGCTGAGCACAGCTGCTAATGTTTTGCTATTGATTCCACATGTTAGCTCAAAAGTGTATAATAATCTGTTTTAATCGTTGCCTTTGGCTTTTCCTCTTCCCACTCTGAGAAGTGCCCTCTGCCTCTGGCCTGGCATGGCCATAACCAGAAACTGATCCTAATTACATCAAACCACTCTCTGCCAAAATGCCCAAATATCCGTAACGTGTTTGAATAACAACTGTTGGGAGACATAACTCCATCCAGCTCCCTGGAAAATGCTTCAAATTATCAACTGTAGATGTGCTGACAGAAAGAAAATCTTGTGGGCATGGTAGGAGGCTAAACTACCTCTGGCCCGAGAGGGAATACCTCGGCAGTACAAATGTAATGCTATTTAAGTCCCCCCCTGCTTCAAATCCCTGCAGCTCTGAGGAAGCTCCAAATTATAACAGGGCTCCTAAGGGAACGGCACATAATCAGCCCTACTGCAAACATGTGGAATAGCGCTAAATAAATCCCAGGTCTAATTATGTTACTGAGACTGCACGGGGACGGCACATCTGGAAGTGCCCCCACCAAGTCCTGTGGTAGTTGCACGGTGAAGCACAGCCAGCTTCTCCAGCACCGTGGTAACTCAGCAGCCATCTCCAGGAAGGAGCTGTGAGAGTCCCCTCACAGCGCAGGAGTAGCTCACATTAAATCACTGCTTACTTAATCTGTCAAATTCCTCTTCTTCAGTCCAGGAGGCATCTGCCAGGGCTGGTGTGAGAAGCAGAGCTGTGGCATTGGCTGGGAATGGCTCACCTGCTTTCAGCTCTTTGCTTCCCAAAACAAAGCCAATCCTCTCCCAAGCACTCGATACACAGAAATGGTAGAAGCAGCATGGAGTTTAGTCTGCAAATAAAGTGGGTGATGTTTTGTTGGTGCAAGCAAGAGCTTTGCCACTGGTTTCTCTGGGGCTGTGTTTCAACTTCATTGTCGCATGCACCACCAAGCACTGGGAGAATTTGCTCAAAAGGCTCAGCACCTTGCACAATCTTTTCTCTAGAAAATGACTGGGTTTTTTTAACCTCAGAAAGTGTGGTTTCTTATCCTAATATGAGTGGCACCTTTCTGAGAAGCCCTTGCAGCTACTATCATGATTTTAAGTGGCAAACACATACTACCTGGAGTAGACTTCACTGTTGGTAGCTGACTCAGACTACATGGCAGGTGTGAAAATAAAGCCTCTTGTTTAGGATCCTGAATTTTCTTATGCTACTCTATGTTTCGTCAGTGATTCTGAAGAAAAATATCAGTGTATATGTGTCACCAATGCACTATGTATCACCAGAGGTAGAAAAAGCTATTTACCACTATTTGCATTACTCTCTTTATATTTTTCTTATGTTCTGCCTCTGTTATTTGATTAGTTGGCTGTCAGAAAAGATGACATGCTAATTACTTCTGTAATTGTTATAAGAGTATAGTGCTGATAGTCAATATTACTGTGGTCTGCAGTCAGATTTCTGTATTGCTACTAATTATTATGCATCAGTGATTCTTGATGACATATGAAGTGAATATTACTAGGTTTTCCAACTTCCTAAAGAGGCCTGGAAGCACCCTGAGAATCTGAATGCTAATTATAGAGACCACAGAGACAAATTCTTTCCTCTTTCCTGCGTTAGAAAACAGTAGAAACCAGAAATTTTTGGATGGTCAATAGTAGCTTGGTTTAGTGTTTAGAATAACTTGCAGAGAATATTTTGTATTGCTAAAACTTGTGGGAAAAAAGACACTTAAATTTCTCTGTTCTATGGGATACATATAGCTATTCTTTGATAAAACGCTCCTTTAATGTTGTGCATAAGAAATCAGGTCTTTCCTTTGAAGCCAGAAGGAAACAGTGAGGAATTAAATTTCCTGTTCTCTGATTCCCCCCCAAATTTAGATAATTTATCTTAGAATTTTATTAAAAAGAGGATTTTATGTTCTCAGATTTTCTCTTTCCATGTGCATGTTTTTGCTGGCTCATTGCATCTAAATATATTCCTGTTTCTTTTCTCCAATCTGCAATTCTACCCTCAGTATTAAGACTAACTCAATTTTTGTTTCAAAACATCAGAACTTAGCAAGGCTGTATAGGTAAACTCCGATTAAAAAAATAACCCAGATGTCTCCCCTGCTTCTCTTCAATTGACCACAGATTGAAAGAAGCTCCTTAATTTGCATTCTGTATTCTCAAAAAACTATTGCACTGCAGAAAATTCAGCTTTTCTTCCACTTGTGGAGGGCTGATATCATGTCATGTTCTTCTCTACTTGCAGCAGTTTTTGGGCACTAATGGAAAAATCAAGCTGGACCTTTTGAGTCTTACCTCTCTTGAACTTCAGTCTAGTCCAGTGATACCTGCAGCACCTTTGCCACCAATATTTTCTGCAGTGCTGTTTGAACTGCATGCCTGACTAAGCAACAAAACTGCTGAGTCCCCAGAAATGAAATTTCCAAGTGGAAATCTCTGAAGCCTTCAAAATTTCTCCCGTGGTTGCTTTTACTGATGAAAGCCCTGGTGATGGCTGAGGTACAGTTGTGCACTGAGACTCCCAAGAAATTCAGAGCTGCTCTGTAATAGTCACTGCTTAAATACCCAGTGAGAAGGAGAGTGGCTCAGGTGGGTAACGTCCAAATCTTTCACAGCACTGCTGACCAGGAAGAGTCAGAGTACAAGCAGGTATTGCAATGCTTTTAAGCCCTTCAAACAGGGGGTGAGAAGTGTTTGGGGGCTGTAACTGCTGGCCTGTCTTTCCTGCTCCTTGCTGATGCCCTATGTCACAGCCAAACAGAACCAAGGGAAAACCCCAGGACTGCATTGGCATGTTGTCCCCTCAGAAACCCTGACTGAGACACTGAAACTGTTCTCCTTCAGCTCATAGGTGCATGGCTCTTTATCTCTCCAGGCTTCTACAGAACTGGTGTGTTGGCATAATGTACTATTTATCTCCTGACATTTAAAAAGACTAAGGGCATGCTGACAAGGGAATGGAGCCACTTCTGCCCAAGGAACCTGTCTATAAGCCAGGGCTCTTCAGCCCAGCACAGAGAGGGGAAAGATGTGGGTGGATACAGATCTGCCTAACTTGTGGAAGAGTTAGGAGGTATCAGATGAAGCCAGAGTAGCTGTTTCAGAAAAAATATCAACGTTCACAAAGGACACAGCAATGCACTGAAACTACCTGCTACAGATACAGATGTTAGCACAGACTAAATAACTGGGTAACTTTATGGATAAAAAGCATGGTGGTTATGGTAGACACATTTGTTGAATCAAACACCTCCCAGTTAAAAGCTGGGAGAGCATTTTGGGAAAGTATCTTTATATACAGCTTTTCCTGTCACCTGATTCTTTTGTCCACTTTTGACCATTGTCAGATACAGGACACTAGGATAACAGACCCATGGCCTGATCCAGTCTGGCTGCTCTTAGGCTCCTGTGTTACTGTGCTTTCCTACAAATACGTCATATCACAGAAGGTCCACTGGGTATCTGTGGAGTTGCTTAGAGGAGCAACCAACAATGTTTCTTTTCAAAACTGATCTGTTCACCGTGTGGCTTGTGCTGTAAAGTAGTTGCTTTCCCAGGCTGACAACTTCTCATCATTTGCAATGCTCTTGCCAGGGCCCAGGCTTTCAGGAAGGGCCTCATGCTGCTATCCACTTTGTTAAACAGAAGTTGATTTTATATTTAGTGGTGCATGGAGTGTATAGATGAAAAAAATCACTCCTATAGACTCAGCAAGATGAATAGGTCCTGTTGAAAAGTAGCAAGGAAGGCTGAATGCAAGATTAATATGCAGTCCCAAGTTATGCTTCCCACAACTTTTATTGATTATTTGGTAAGTAAAAAACACACAATGCCTTATATAATTCAGACTAAAATTCTTGTGCAATCATTCTTAGAAGAAATAATTTGTCTGTGAGGAAATCTTTTTTGACTGGTTACTCTTTGAGGGGCAAGAGGTTTGAAAGCACACTGTCATCATTTTAGTCTTGTTTGTCAACGAATTCTCAAAGTAAGCACAGAATTCATTAATAGGAGAATTGTGCTGCCTAGAGGCTTCTCCATGCTGGAAGGTTATCCTGGGCAATAGGAAAGGACCTGTGATCTATTGGTTTCTCCCACTTCTAACTTTGATTTGTAACTATGAACTGGTGGCTCTCACTGTGAGATAGTAAACATCTCTACTCTGAGAATGTGATGGAGAACTGTCATCAAGAAGTGTTTCAAAGTTCAGGGACTGGACAAGGTATAGACTGCAAACGTGTAGTGTGTTGTGTGAAGCATTGATGTTTGAATGATATCCTGTGTTTTTTCTTCAGCTGCTTTGTAGAGGACCTTGTTGAAGAGATGTTCTTTCTGGGTTAGGGGAGCTTCTTTCTGTCAGAAATCTTATAGTAGCATGTAAATTGTCAAATTCACATAGAACAGAGAATCACAATGTCTTCTCTTCTTTCTCAGTCAATAAGAAATGCAATTATCACTCATTTACTGTCTCATTTATGTTTTTTTAATTAATATGAGTGCTTTCAAAATCATCAGTGTCTGGCTGCAAAGGGGAAATTCTGACCAAAATATGTATCTATAGCACGTCATCCAGAGGATATGAAAAATTATATCCTGTTAGGTCCAATGCTTTGTATTGATCTTACAGAAGAGACAAATCTCATGGGTCAAAGTTGAAGTGATATGGACAAGAAAAATCAATAATAATTTTAAAAATAGACATTTTTCCCTTTTCTTTTACTAATTCATTAAAAAATTAAAAAAAAAACACCATAAGACTGCACATTATCGATGTTTTACAGATTACTAGTGGTTTGGGCTTTTTTAATTAATTATGTTTTGGAAAATATTTTGTGCCAGCATCCTCTTGGAAAAAATGTATTTTCAAAGCTGAAATCAAGTATTGCTATCCCAATAGATCTGGCTTCTGTTTTGGCAGGGCTAGTACAAGGGTTTTGGTACCTTGAACACATAAAAAATTACAGCTTTCCTTCTTTCTTCAGTAACAGTCAGAATTGCCTGTGACAGGATGGAAGGACCACTGACACTCTGTGATGAATCTTGCTGGCTGGTTTCTGACTCTGCTATTCCTGTCTCCCCAGGCCTTTTCCCATGTACTTTGAAGGCAAAACCAGGAGGTAACAAGTACCTGTGCTCCAGCTGACTCATTCTCAGCCTGGTGTAATAATGCTGTCCCATCTACATCGCCATGGTAAGTCAAATTAGTTGAACAATCTGTGCAAATGTTTTCTCTTCTCCTGCTGCTCCTGGGATTGTGAGCACCAGTGGGCCAGGCAGGCTGTTGGAGATGCTAGCCCTTTAAGCATTAACCTCCAGAACTTCTCTGAAATTATATCTGTGCAAGATTATTTTTGGTGCACAGACCTCTCTATATTTTCTGACTGCTTGTGCTAACTCATATTTAACAAATTTTAGTCTTTTTAGATGTGGAAAGATCTAGATTTTTCTTTTGTGCAAATAAAAGCAGATCCTCTGGGCTGGAATTTTTTGAAAGCTTTCTGTCACTGAATCAATGGTCGCAGATTTAGAGTAAAGCTGATTGCTTGTGAAACCTTGCAGTCATGGAGGCCCTTGATCAAGTGTCTGGCCACAGGGGATGGGAAAGGAGGCATACCGCCCTATCTGCCCTTAAACAGAGTCCAAATCTAGGAGAAATCTCCTTGGCTGAAAGTATTCCAGAGCCTCACTGACTCCTGGAGGCTGGTTTGGATTTGATCTAGCATTATTTCAGGTCTCAACAGGAAAATTTCATGCAGCTTTACCCTCTTACCCACTATTTGCCAGCACATAGAAATTTAGCTGAGGGCTGCTTAGCTTTTTTCTTTCTCTCTTAGGAAAATCAAGCTGTTGTAATTTTTTGCCCTGTACAAATAAACCACCTCTACCAATCAAAGAGGTCCCTCTGTAGTGTTTTCCATGACACTCACTCATCAGTGTTTACCTTCTTGAATATCTATGTGCAGGCATGATCAAGTTAGTGTTTTTGTTGATGACTAAAATGGACGTTAGTGTTCTGCAGCATATGCCAGAAAAAAAATTCTCTTGGCAGGCACCCTGGAGACAGCTTATCCATTTAAAACATTTAAATAAAATTAGAAACCACATTTGAATTATTTTGTTAAAGGGCTCAGGAAAATGCTTCATATCCATGTTCTTTCTTTCAGTAAGTACTCCCAATATTTTGCTCCTTCCTGTGTCTTCTGTTGTGGCCTCTTGGTTGAAGAGAATGAAAATGGACGTAAACTAAACTGCTGTTAATTGTTGTTGTTATTTAAAGTCCTCAAAATACTGTGCTGAATAGACCACTGTGGAAGGTGTCAACCATCAGGAGTGGTTCTGGCTCCTCCTAAGAGCCTATTGCAAAAAACATGCCTTGTACTTTTGCATAGGAAGATTTGCCAACCAGAGACCTTGTGTATGCGGGCTGGAAACAGGGTAGGAGAACCCCACATGCCTAATTATAGTCTTTAATATGGCACAATGTTTATCAACCATTAAAAAAAGAATTGTTTCATTTCTAGGCTCTTCTAATTGAACATTAGTCACACACTGTCCCCTGCCCTCTACTTGCTGTGCTAAAAATCACAACCCTAAAAGTGCTTATTTGAAAGATTCCATAATTAAGAGCCACTTAGACCTGGAATATCTTTTCCCAGAGACATCAGATATGCCTTTGGGTGAAGGGTTACACCAGTGTAGCCAGTGGTAGAATCCAGCTAAGAATATATAGAATCATAGAACCCTTCAGTTTGGAAAAGAAATTTGAGTCCCACTAATAGGCCGGTGCTGCCAATTCCACAACTACACTGTGTGTCACATCTACCCATTTTTTAAACACTTCCAGGAATTATAATTACACCACTTCCCTGAGCAGCCTGTTCCAATATCTGACAATCCTTTCAGTGAAGAATTTTTCCTAAAATCCAATCTGAATCCTGCCTCTCCCTGCCCCAGTTCAACTTGAAGCCATTTCCTGTTGTTCTATCACTTGGCAGAGGAGACCAACCTGGCAACACCCTCCTTTTAGGCAGTTGTAGAGAGTGATAAGGTCCCTCCTGAGCTTCCGTTTCTCCAGACTAAGCATCCCCAGCTCCCTCAGCTACTCCTCACAGGGCTTGTGCTCCAGACCCTTTGCCAGCTTTGTTCCCTTCTCTGGACCCGCCCCAGTGCCTCAATGTCCTTCTTGCAGAAAGTGGCCCCGAACTGAACACAGGATTCCAGGTGTGGCTTCACCAGTGCCAAGTACAGGGAGACAATCGCAGCCCTGGTCCTGCTGGCCACACTATTGCTGATCCAGGCCACGATGCCCTTGGCCATTGACCCGGGCAAGTGCTGGCTCATGCTCAGCCACTGTCGACCAGCGCCCCCAAGGTCTTTATCCCCTGGGCACTTCCCAGCCACTATTCCCCAAGCCTGTAGCATTTAAAGAGTGCAGTGGGAAGTGGATGGAAGGAGTGTAACGGAGCAGATTGAAATAGAGAAAGAAAAACAAAAGGTACAAATTTCTAACAGTTTCCTCAGGCATCCATAGCAGCTGCTTAATGATACATGTATCATTATATCTTGGAGTAGTTGGAGGGCAGAAGCAGACTTGATTACACTACAGACAATTGTTTCACAATAATTCTGGACCATTTTTCATTAGCTGTCTCCCCTCACAGCAAAACAAGGGATAATTTTTTTCCTAAAAAATCTTATACCTCTATAAGGTTGTCCAACAGTTAAAGATTTTTAATAATTCATCATGCGAAACATCTTGAGCTAAATACTAAATTTCCCAGCAATAACAACAAAAGATGAATGAAAGGAGCTGAGGTTAACTTGCCCGGATAGAAACAAAAGGGTAAGTAAAAAGAACGATGCTATCACTTTTCCATGAGTTATCAGTACATTTTTATTACATCCTCTGCTTTGACAAGTTTTGTCACTCAGTCTGTTGAGCCAAACCAGTTCATTCCAAGGAAGCTGATTAAGTTACTGATTAAAACAAAGCAGCAGATTTGTTTGCCTATAATCATTTACCATGACACAAGCATTAGGTGACAGCCCTTATTGGTGAGTGCAGCTGCTGACATTACCTTTCACAAAAGAAAAGGACTTCTGGTTTTAATCACCTGTCCTAGACCAGCAGGCCCCAAGTTGATATGATTGTAGTGATGTGAGCAACAACTTTTATGGCAATTAATTTGTTTTCTTCCTTTTGAACCACCTTTAAAAAGAAATGTCTCATTCATAGTCTCAGTCATAGTAACATTTATATGTGGTACTTCTGACTTCATTAGATGGACTGAATGTACCCAACTATGAGCAAGGAGCAATTTGTAGGAAGAGAAGCCTTGGTAATTCTTTTAGGTCTGCTTCCCAAGACACACACTCTGATAGCTCCACCTTGCCTTCCAGCATGGGTAAAGCAGGTGATGGTGGCAGTCTGCATAATTTTCAATTTGTTCCTAAAACTTGGTTTGGGAGCCTGAGGATCCAGCTGGATACCTAGGATTTACCAAAGCATATTAAAGAAGTGAAATGAAAGGAACTGAGAGTGAGAGACTGAAACCACCATCTGTGCTTTTCAATATGAGATAAGGGGTCTATCTGCTATCTGGCTGCCTGCCGCGGTGTGTGATTAGCCACAACAGGCTCTTCCTGTGAGATGTTTTGATTGGTTAAGCACTAGCTGCCTGCCTTTTGAAAATGCCTAAACTCCGGAAGTCAAAGCAAGAGGCCATTGCTCTTCGGGATCTCAGTGCGGGACATCCTTACAGGAAACATTTTGTCCAGGAACTCTATTTCCAAAATCTAATCTTGTGAGCAGAATGATGTGAAACAGCTACTGGAAATGGCAAAAATTATAAATTTTGATTCTTCATCGTGCAAGAAGAAAACGCATTTTTCTTTCCTCAAAGGATCTCAAAATTTCAAATTACAGGAAAAAAATCTTCTAGTCTTTAGATACTGAGTCTTTAAAAAATTGAAGTGAGACTATATATACAAAATGTATTCACATTCCCTACTTCATTTTGGTAATCAAAAAAATGAAAACCACTTCTGAATATAAGGCCACTGGAATTTGGATGTAGTCCTTAAAATTGCTGATATGGCAGCTGATTCTGAGGTCAAATATGTTCTGAAATGCTGGGTCCTGCACTGGTCACTGCATTGCAACCCAGCTTCTATAATCTTACTCAATTCATCATTGCCTTGTTGGATGATTGTAATTTCAGTAGATTTTCAGAGGAAAAGGAGATAGTAGCTAACTACAGAACACAACAAACTGAAACATCCTGCTGTGTTCACTTTTACATTGCCCTAGCAATTGATGCTCTTTCTTCTCTTGCTCTGTGAGTTACAGTTTTAGTAAAGCGTTGCCATATTCAAGTCAGGAGGAGGCCTCTGCTGGCACTGCAGAATGACAATTCTTATCTGTTTTCTATAGCCTGACATTTTCAGTAAGGCCTGGAAGGTTTGGTTAATAGGGTTTGTCAAAAGGGAGCTACAATATAAAATGTTGAAATATGGAAGGAGAGCACGACAGAGAACCTGTGTCGCATTAAATGTTACCAAAGCAATTTTTAGGAGACTAATTATTCACAATAGATAACTAAACTGTAAATCTCTATTACAAGTGGGGGATTGAAATGTGAATTTCCTTGGAAAGCAGTTCTGAAGTCTGCTCCTTTAATAGCTAATGCATAAGGAAAAGGGTAGATGTGCCAGAGGCTCTGGAAGATGAGAGGTCAAAGGATGAATGGACAATAACTCCTGGATTCATTCCCTTTGCAAGTCCTAAAAAGACATATTTGCATTATAAAATGCCTGACAGACTTTTTTTTAATAGTCTGATATTGAAAGAATTCTGATGTAATAAATCTTTATGACTGTTGATAACTAGAAAAAGGATGAAGGAACAGACATCTAAAGAGGGGCTTCTATATGTGCTTAGGCATTGCTCAGCTAGATTTTCAAAGAACAGTGATAGTCCGGCACTTCCTAAAATTTCATGTCCTGGTTTTTGGGTGCAAAGTCCCTTCTAGGATAGCAATTGCACTTGCTACTGTCCCAGTGAAATCCTGTGCCCTATTACCTGAAATAGCACATAGAGGGTAATCTGTGTCCTGAGGCAGTATTTGTTCCTGTCCTTTCTATTGTCAGGCATTTTGTGAGAGGAGAGGAAAGGTAGTGGACAGTGCCTGTGACAAGAGGCTTTCTGACAAATTATTCTGTGGTAGTTCATACAACACCTTGTTCCTGTTCTCTAGATGCTACTCTGCCTTATGATTCCCTTTGGATGCTTTTATTTATTGCTAAGTGGTTTTTAATAAGTAGACAATGCATTGTGGCAGAAACTGTAGGTCTGACTAGTTTTCCTGTTATTACCTCTGCTCTGCCTCTTTATTATTGCTTCTGCAATAAATTACATTTGTCCTGTAAATATATAGAGACTTTCCAACACAAGACGACTGCTATGCAACTGAAAGTGTATTCTCAAGTACTAGAGATGTAAATATACTACAGGTTGTGTGAAATCTTCTTTCTGATTTGAAGGATATCATCCAGCTCATTAGTAAAGCATATTTAAAGAAGCTCTTGCTTCTTTATAGAAGAGTTATAAGGCAAAACTATTCAGAGCATACCAGGAAGGTAATTTCCTTCTTGGTGTCTATCTGGAGCTGTAGCAGTTAAAAAATGCAGTAAGGTTTTCTCTGGCAAAGCATATGCTCATAAATGGGGCTCCAAATAGTGGAGTTGTTGGGTATGAATGAGGAATGTTTATGTCCTAGAGTAATTGCATTAGACATGACTTAAATGTAGACAGGATGAAGGAGAGATGGATTTCTTTTCTTCTGCTTACAAATGAATATGTAAATTTCTAAGATCTTACCATATTGCAGAAAGTTTGCAAATTCCATTATTCCTTGCTATAAACATTAAAACATTCTTTTTGTTTTTTCTATTGGTAGCCAGCAGTGATCTGTAAGACTGGAAAAAAACAAACCCAGTACTTTTGACTTGGCAGTGACCATGGTGACACTCTGTATTATGATGGCGGAGGGTCCTGTTACCTGCAAATGCATTTGTCTAGTTGATGAATTCTATGGGCTTCAAGCAATAGACCACCAGTTCCTGTTGCCTGGCCCTGAGATTAATCTGTGCCTCAGGACTTCATAGGTTTGGAGTATTTTCAAGTACTCTGCTCTGACAGGCAGGACGATTCTCTCTGTTCTACTGCTGAGTATTTTGGACATAACTGTAGCAGGCTGGTTACAGCTAATGTGCAGTAACTCTGTGCAGAAGCACCTTTTTCTCTGTCTTAGAAAGCACAGAGTGATGAACTGCATGCATCAGACAGTCACTGCACTTGCACAACAAAGTGAATGTTTCTGAGCAGACTTGTTTATTGTACACCTCTCGTTATGACTGGTGAATGCTAACATGTCAAATTTATTTGCTTCACTGTGCATCCAAACTAGGACTATTCATGTCCACAGAGTCATGAGCAGAAATACAATAACTCTTGTCCAGGGGAGTCTATCTTGTATCTGTATTTAGAGAGCAGCAAGTGGATTGTTGCATCAACACATGAACTATCAAGGAACTGCAGAGAGGAAGTGTGGACTGTTTTATGAGTGAAGTAATTCTGTACACAGAAGTGCTCCTAATTATTAATCTCATACTGCAGATGATTGTTTGGTTTATTCTAGGAAATCTCTGTTCTAGTGAGTCTTTTGATCAGCCACAATTTTAATATCTATTTTTAGCAAGGTTTCTTCAATTTTATCTGCAGCAAAACTACTATTGGTATCTGTCATATATGAACAGTAATTACTGGTAAGCGTGTGTTTAATTCAAACTGTGCACTTAATTTTCATTTATTAGAGTGGTATAATTTTCTGTGTATTAATTTTAACTTAAAAGAGTGGCAGTGAAATTGTACAGGATAGTATAGTAATGAAGAGTACAGGAAAATTAGTACAAAAACAGAAAAAAAATTTCTTGAGATTGAGTAAGACATGATTTGCTATGCAATGGAGCAGTTTCATCAGAGTTGCAGGACCAGGCAGTGCTTCATAGGTAGTCTACAATAGATGGTGGCTACAGTAATAAAATATGAAGAGAGGCATGTAATAGAGAAAAGATAAGCCTAGAGTCTCATAAATGGACAGTGAAAGAGGGGGTTAAAGGTCTGGCCTTCTCATAATAGTCTCCAGTGTTTTCATCTGAGTGAAGTGTAGAGATTCTCTTCCTTCCTCGTGTAGATGGTGTCTTTAAAATTTCCAGAGATGGTGGGGCTTCACAGAATCACAGTATATGTTGAGTTGGAAGAGACCCACAAGCATCATCGAGTCCACCTCTCAGCCCTGCACAGAACACGACAAGAGTCACACCATGTCCCTTAGAGAGTTGTCTAAACACTTCCTGAACTCTGTCAGTCACACAGCTTGGTGCTGTGACCCCTTCCCTGCAGAGCTTGTTCCACTGCCCAACCACCTTCTGGGGAAAAAACCTTTTCCTGATGTCCACAATAAACCTCCTCTGGCACAGGTGAGGCTGTTCCCTTGGGTTCTGTCACAGGGCACCACAGAGAACTGATCAGTGTCTGCCCCTCTGCTTCCCCCCTTCTGTCAGTGCAGAGGCCAGAGGCACAAGAGGGCATATTTGCAGAGCTTTCAGTTGTAAGAACTGTCTTTCCAGTAGAGGACACAAAGAAGAGGGGAGGATCTCGTAGTTGACCCCTTGGCAAATCTGTCTGATGCTGTCACGCAGCCAGTCACTGATAACTTGATCTGTGTTAGTTCTCAGATCTGTCTTGCTCCATTTGGGAGTCAAATTCAATTTCACTATTAAAGGATTCATACATGTTATTATACAGGGAGGAACTGGTACTTGATGGGGTAGGATGAAAATGGGGATTCTTAGCTAACCCTTTTTCTAATATTTTATGGCTGTTGAGGCCAGACAAAAGGGGTGTTTTGACTGACCTAATATACACTGGGTTTTAGCCTATAAAGGTGAATGCAGTAAGCATCTTGGACACACTGAGGTCTACAATATCTGAAAAAAAAATTTAAAATAAATTTTAAATATGAAAATTTCCAGGAGTATATGAGTGTAAGTATGTATGTATTTTTGTTTGCTTTATTTTTTTTAGTTTGCTTTGAATTTATAACTGAGTTTAAGCAGCTCTCTTGCACAGACTTCCAAGTAAAAACTGTGAAAGCTGAGAGCTTTGGACTAGCTCAATCCTTGACCATTAATATAAAACTGGTTTCTTTTTACTCACTTGACTTGATTATATAAGAAATGCTGCAGTTTGATTATCATGTAACTCTTATTAAGTGTTCAGGAAACAGGTGTATCTTCTTTACAAAGTGTATTTTTGGGAAGATTTTGCAAAAGCAAAGGTGCTTTTGCACCTTTTAAAAAAAGTGGTACCACTTTTTAAAATTTGTTTATTTGTGGCAATCTTTGCATTGACTAATGCTTGCATAAATCCCATCTGTACTATCTTTTTTTTTTTTTTGGTGAGGAGTCCTCAGTCAAGCACCAAGTCCCAGCAGTGAGAAGGGATTAAATAGGCTGTGGATGAAAAAAAAAACCCAAAATGTTTCCAGTGATTTTCCTTGCTTTCCTACTAAGCACTCATTCAAGAGCCTGTTAGTAATTTGTTCAGCAATCCACATATATGCAAGGATAAGAAAATGAAATTTTCTCATAGCTCTTTGCATTAAAAAATACTTCCTTCTCTGGAAAAAATGTCATACAACAGTGAAATAAACTTTCTGAGAAAGCTGTCTCTAATCATAGGGTTGTGGTGGAGTCATTAATATGAGATTTTCCTAAATAGGTGCTTCCTCTTCTTCCTCCAGAAGAAGTTGTAAACCATGCTGTTGTCTTTTGAGACCAGCATCTACTAACATATTTTGGATATGTCCTTTTATTGTAGGGAGTTATTAAAATGTAGGAGTATAATTTTTTCTGTTAGACATTATTATCCATATTTAATTATTTCTTTATACTTCAGAAAAGGAAACTAATGCACAATTGGCACTGCTATCTCTTGTGCAAACCCTCAGCTACAGCAAATAAGTCTGTTTTACTACAGAATTATGTATTTCAGTGGATGGTTAAAGTTCATTCATCTTATTATACTTATGATATAAACATATAGAATGGCTGAAATGGAGGGAAGAGCATTCTGAGTTGCATAGGTCTTTTTTTTTCTTTATGCTCTCCCTATTTTTTAGTATATTTAGTTGCAGAAACAGTAATCTAATTTCTAAAATAAACTTTACGTGGCACTAGGAGCAAAGGGCAGAAGATTTTGACAAGGTATTTTCAGTAGTTTGCATTTGCTAGGAAGAAATTGTTCTTTTTTTTTTCCTAAATAAAGCATCACATTCAAAGTTGATTTGTTCCAAGAAAAGAAGCTGAAATTAGTTACTGACACGCAATAACTCATTTCTTATTTTACCAACAGTAATTAAATTGCCTGGAACTGTTGTCATTTAACAGCTTATTAATTGACTAATGTGCATTACTTGCATGCAGGCTATAGGTAAAATCCAAGGATTAGGAAAGGAAGAAAGAAGGAGAAGAAAAACCTCTCTGCTTTTTGTGACCATCATAGATGAATGATTAATTTATTTCTTAATGGGATGTCAGTTTTGCAAACACTAATGGGTTAGATTTTAAAGATGCAATTGCGTCAGCACTAATGCTAAAGAAAGAAATGATAGTCAGCTAGTAATTCTTTGGAGAGGAGAAAAATGAATAATTGGTTCTGCTTTCTTTTAACCATATGAAGGCTATATAGCTCTTTGTTCCTTAAAAATCAATGATCTCTGCTTGGATTGATATTTACATTATAAAATTCCTTCCTCTTATCCTATGGTTGGCCAAATATTCTGAATTTTCCTGCTTTTGTTCCACCAACGTGGAAATAAACTTTGTCACATGCATCAGGGAGTCTCAGCCTAATAGAACTACACACAAAAGTGGTTATAGGCAAGTTCAGCAGCTTTGATTGTGTCCAGTCAAATATGATACATTCCTGTGCTGCATTAGTGGCCTATGTGGGAAAAAAAAAATCAATGAGGTCAACATCTAGGTCCCAGCTGAGAATAATCCATTTCATAAAAATAAACTGAAAAGTTCTCAGTCATCCTAGTAAACTCTAATTTATAGTGTTAGAGGCTTCTAACAGAGTCTATGACTGTGTGAATAGACAGGGAAACACAGATCAAGTTTTTAAAGGAAGAAATTTAAAATGGGATTTTCTGAATTACCTAACCATCAAGAGACTTAAAAATAGTGTCCTCCTATGAAACTGGAAATCATCAATTAGAAGATGTGGGGAGGGAAATGAATTAGTTATGTGAGCTGCCTAAATGGGAGAGCAGCATGGAAATTCAGTCCAATGAAGTAGCAATTAAGACTCTGATGAAAAAAACCTGAAAATATGACAGTCATTGTATAGGGCTACTCTGAGGATGAAGGAGAATGGAATGGTGCCAGGACACAAGGCTGAAGAGACCATCCATATTACTCACTTTATACACCATGGCTGGGAGTTGTTAGTCCAAATGCAGGAATCAATAGTGCCCATATCTCCATCTGCTTGGCTTTGCAGGTCTGCGATAAAAATCCGGTGATTCTTAGTACTGTTTTTCCTCTTTTAAGGCACAGCAAGTGAATTTTAAGCACTCTGCAAGTTCTTACTTTTCTGCATTGAGTAGAAAGGGACCAACAGATTGGAAGTAGAGACTTCCACTGTGGATTTGTGAAGTGGGAGAAGATGAATCCCATATGGAAGTGCTTGACTGTCATATCTGGAGACTTGGCCAATTACTTGGTTCTTAAATGTCACTGAACCTGCACCAGGTCCAAAATATGGTGGTGGTTTTGGGGTCACCATCATTCCTGCTGGTCAAAAGCAGGCCATAGGTAAAATGAAGCCTTCGCATTTCTGTGATCATGATGCAGAGAGAAGGAAAAACCACTGAGTGAGCAGTCAGACTCCCTGGAATTCGTTAGGCTGTCTTTCAAAGTGCAACTTCATGTAAGTCCATAACGTACTTGTTTTTATTTCAATAAAACAGTAATTTTGACAATAACTAAGTATGTCTGGCAGAATAGATGGGAAGGCTATGAAACTATTAATAACATTTGGACACCTCCTGCACTGTTTTAATGCATCGCAAGTTAGCACAGTATTGATTCAGTATCAAAGTTCTGAGCAACAAGCCTCTTACCAATATCTAGGATCCGATGTTGTAATTGAACTAGAAAATGTTAGATTTCCAGCATTACTGCTGAGAATTCTTCCCAATAAATGTGTGTTTTCCACTGGGGCTGAAATCACTGCAAGTGTTAGTTTTAATTTTTTTCCTTTTTGTATTTTTCTCTTCATACAGGTTCCCTTTCTCCCCTCTGTGTGTGAAATAAACATAATGGGGCCAACCCTTGCATTTTACTACCTTGACTTGTGATAACATCCTTTCACATACTTGGGTTAGGTAATTAAATTTTTTGTGTAAGGATTAACTTTTGTAGAAAAGAAAATGGGTGGAATTAGAAAATATTATGTAGGGAAAGAGATCCATTAGGAATAATGGGCAGAAGAAGCCTTTGTCAGTGTGTGAGAAAAAAGGAGAAAGAACAGAAAGAAAAAAAGAGCCATTTTTATGACACGGAAGCACAAGGAAGAATTAAGACTTACTACTTAAAGGAGAAATGAAAGAGTGTGAAGGAAGGAAGCGAGAAGAATGGCTGTGTGTGTAATGAGTGTAATGAGAATGGCTGTAGTGAGTGGGTGCTGGTATATCAAAAATGGATGGTACACCATTTTCCCTTATATGTGCCTCCTTATTTCAAGATGTCCCTCAGATCTGAAGATTCCTTTTATCCTGCATCTTACATCTACAGCTATTAACCTCCAGAGTTTGTCACTAAAACTGAAGAAATGCAGAATACACCTTTTTTATTTGCAAAGTTCATTTTGATTTTCCGTCTTAGGTCTAGGATCACATTGGTCTAGTTTCTTTAAAGATCATAAAGGTAAGCCAATATGTTGATTTTTTTGTTTAGTGTCCTTGTCTTTGTTAGATGCCAGTGGTTGTTAATTTATGCAGTGCACCTGCACCTACAGAATACTGTCATTCTTTCTTTCCTGGTAAGTGGTCTCAGGTACAATGTTCTACAAGGTAAAAGCCTACTTTTGTTAAACTGGAAAAAATACAGCTATGTAGAAGGGGTAAGAAAAGGGAAATAGAGAGTTAGGAATGTCACTGCCACTGCAATAGCACCTCTTGTCAAGTTACATCAGCAAATTTATCCAGAGGATGTCAAAACTACATTTTTTCTTCTAGGCTGTGAACTACCAATGCTGGACATGGTATGGAGGCATTTGTCTCCCTGGTGGCTTTTCAAAGTGCCTGGGTTTTCCTTATCTGAAGCTGTGCTGCTTTTGGTAAGAGTATGTTCTGTGTGAGAAGATATGTGGAATGCAGAAAATCTTATTTCTGGTAGGAAGACAACAGTTCCTCTTATCCCTGTGTGGTTCATCATAAAGTTAATGTCAAATGGCTGAAAAGCCACAGCTATAAATAGCTTGCTGGTTACATGTATTTTGTTCTTTAAATTATTTTCCATAGCTAATTATGTATTAAAAAAAACCCCAAACATGTCAAGTGTAGATAGCCTAGAAGTTATTTATCCTTGTTCTTATTCATCCTAGATGGCTTCTAGCCAAGAATAAAATATGCCAGCAAACCACAAGTGGCAAAATCTAACCTGTAAGTATCTGTGATCTGCTTTAAAATACATATTTAGCATTTAAAATGGAGGTGACACTGACTTCACATCACTGCGCACATCAAAATTTCAAAATCTGAAGAACTTTTGAACCTCCTATGATTTCTAAGCAAATACAATCCAAAAAAAACATTTAATCTTTCTGACTGATTGGGCTGTAGAAGAATAGAGGAATTTCAGTGGTTCAAGTCTGGTAAAATTTTGATCTGGACCAAATATATCAAAAAGATACAGAAATTATGAATTGCCTGGATCAAAAGTAGTTCCCAAAGCCATCTGGCATATCATCAGGCTCTGTGGTTCTTCATAACGTTGTAAAGTTAATCTACTGTCTCATTAGAGTAGCTGACAAATCTCATTGAAAAGTACTGCAAATCTGTGTATCTCTCAGCTGTAAGAGCACAAGGGCAAGCGCAGACAAATCTTTCAAGAAGATACCTTAGAAAGGATGCCAACCTCCTGAGAAAAACATTAAAATGAGATTTATGTTTTGGTGGTTATGGTTAATGTCACAGAAATTTATGCTAAAACTAACTTCTCATACTGGTATACACTTTTGCACCATCAAACCAGTTGGCTTGACTATCTGTGCATTCCCGTTCTAGACTGAAACAGGTTTTAAATAAATGGAGAAACATAAGCTGAAATTTTCTATTCACAGATCTGAATGTCTTGCTCTTTCAACTGCAGAAAAGCTATTCTAAAATAGCTTTGGAATTTTATGTTACATTTGGCCAAATAGCAGTAATTACTTGACTCTGCCAATGCTTGCTACTAGTTTCTCATCTATTTATGAGACAGAATGCTAGTACAGTTGCAGTGTTCTGGTGGAAGTACCTGTGCATGAGAATTTATACTTTACATATATATTTATACTTTATAATTTGTAGCTGCTATTCCTGTGGTGACATATTTCTGTGTGTCCATACCATCATTATTATCCTAGGCAATACATTAGTTTGCATGTGCCATTGCCGCTGGGACAGGGCTCCTGTCATTTCAGGAATGGTCTGATATGTTGTTGTTCATTCAATTCATTTCAATTCGATCTGAGGGGCTGTATATTATTTAGTCCACAAGTTTTAGTTGCCAGTATGTGAAGCTCACAAGTTCACAAACCAACAAAGGGAAGGAAAGAGAGCACATAACATGGGATTCAGAAATAATTCTTGATGATTTAGTTTAATTTGAGTTACTATAGCCCTAAAGCTCCATTAAAACCTAAAATGAATGCTATTTCCTCTTGAGAGCAGAGAACAATCCCCTAACTTTTGCCAAAATGAGAACTATTATGGTGTATGACATGAATGCATATAAATTACAAGGTTTATATTTGCTGTTTTTCCTAATGTAAACTTTGACTGGCATGTCAAATTAAAAGCAAGAGGGAAAGAAAAGAAAAAACCTGCATCAGATTAAGAAACATGTAAAGAAGTATAATTTCTAACTACAAAACACAAGACCTTCACACTTCAAACAATCCAAACAGGTTTTCTTTTAATGATTAGGTTCCACTTTTTCCCCCTTTATACTAGGGATGCATAGAGAACTACAGTAGTATTTGGAAATAATTCAGTAAGCTGGGTATCTCCTTTTTTCACAAGTCTAGTAACACTGAGGATGTTTCAGGTTTCCTACTGTTATTGCTTGGTGCAAAGAATACAGGAAAATTAAAGTAGGTTGAAAATTCCTGATTGAAACCAATGTAAAACATCAAAGAAAATTTTATATCTCAGGACATGGCACTGAAACTGTCCTGAACACTCTTTTAATGGCACTTGCAGCCTTTTGCAGGTAAACAAATAGAAAGTTGCTTTCCATTAAGGAAGACAGATGCTGCAGAGAGTCTGCATCTCCCCAGAGCAGCTGCTCTATCTAAGATCCAAATAGGTCATTTAAGCCCTGATCCCAGAATGAGAGCTATTGGGTCAAAATGTGCCTATCCAGGGACTAAGTCATGACCTGATAAAAGTAAAAAACTGGGATTTTTATATATACTTAGAACATGTTTTCAGAACATGAATATTTCAGAAGAATATTTTTCCTGCCTCACTATATTTGATACAAAGAGCTTCAACTTTGCTCATTTAAACTCAGCTGATTTTTGCTCCCATAGTTCAGCTCTTTTTTCATTCAGATAGTTTAATTTACCCACTCTTTTATACACAGAGCTACTGTGTTTATGGATAGTGAAATGTTTTTCTATATGTCAAATGAGCCTTTAAAAAGTATTATACTCTGCAGGCATGCAGGGGATGATGTTTAAACATAGCTTTCTCTTGCCTAGGCTTCCAGACGATTGAATTTTGAATCTCCTATGAGGTAAAAAAATTGATTATGGACCATTTTGGATAGGGTTTGGAACATAATTCTATCACTATCTATTGATGTGCATTACCAGAAGCATCATAAAGCAACTGGATCCAGGATGTCTTTTTAAGGAAATTATTGGATAGGGAATGGCTTAACATTTCTAGCTTCCTGTTGAATATTTTGAGCAGGGAAGAATATTGCAGCACAAGTCTTCTGGAATATTACCTTTTCCCTCTTACAGAAGCTAAACCACTCATCAACACGGCAGTTGGAAAAGCAACAAGTGCCCAAGGAGCAAGGGGCAGTCAGGGAGGGATGGCAGAGGCAGGCTGAAGGCTCACCTCTCTGTGCTGGCAGTGAGCTGGGGCAGCTGATGCAGGCAGTAAGGAGGGTGGAGAGACTGCCATTCCTGCTGCTCTGCGTTGCCCCATCCCACAGGCCTCCTCTGCCACTGGGACCTGCACCAAAGCTTTTGGCTACAGCGGCCAACCCACAGTTAATGGCATCTCAGATGCCAACAGGAATGAAAATATGCTTTCTCCACAAAATGAGCTTTTTAAGATGTCTCAGAGTTGTTCAGTAGTATTAAGAAAACACTAGATCAAAGTTGTCATTTTCCCTGTTTTCCTTCTCCTGCATTTTGTCACTTGTATTTTAACCCCTTTCTTACTGAGAAAATGTGAATTTATAGTCCTTACAGCTTCAGTCTTTCCCTTTTCGTACTTTAGAGAATTAACTTTTAATGTCCTCTGTGAGTCTAAAACATTTCCCAAGTCTGTTAATCTCCTTACTCTATTATTTCCGATTACAAGGTCATCAGTCTCAACTCTATCACTGTTTTTGGCTTTCTTACTATTTTTTTTTCCTTTGTAATATCAAGTTTACTCTTTTATTGCTGAAAAATCCTAGTATTTTTTTATTCCTGTTCTAAATCTGACTGCTTCCAAATCCCTAGGTTTCCAAGCCAATATGTTTGGTAATGACTTCATACAAAGGAAAAGGAAATGAAGCCAATTTGTGTTTTCCATTGTTGTGATAAATACGTATCTGAACTTTCAGCTGGTCTTGGCTTCAAAAAATAAAGTAACCAACTTTGCTGGATGGCACTATGGTCTCAACAACAAATATAGTTTTCTTTGTCTATGTTTTTGTGCTCAGGTGACTTGTTCTCCACATTTGAAAGCAAAAGTAAGAGATGCAGCCATAAAATTGAAACAAGGGGTTACTATAAACACAAAATTAGAATAAAGTCCAGGCATTTGAACAAAGATTAATGTCATCTTATAACAGGCGCTGCATAAAATCCCACAAGGAAATGCTATGCCCCTAAAGAGAGCACAGAGGTACAGATGACTAAAAACCCTTTGAAAATAACCATCGCAAATTCAGGTTTTGAGGAAATCAACATTTTCTCTGGATGACACCAAATATTATCAGAATTTTTTGTCAAGGGATATTTTGTTCACATGCACTGTGTGGTAAATCCTCAGTAAAAGTTACCAATATCTGAATTTCTGTGTGATGTTCTTTTATTTCCCTCTGTCTCTTGAAGTGACTGTATTCTTCATAAGAGAGATTGCAAAACCTTTCCCAGCTTCCTCTTTTTTCTAATCTTACCTTGGAGTTTAAAAAATAAGGTCAAGGTTTGTTTTCTTAAGAGCTCTTGTGTATTTATACCCGTGCAAAAGTGAACTGAACACACATGTGCAACCGTGAAACTGAAAAAAACCCTCAAGCAAAACAGCTAAACTTCAGCTGCACCACCACCACCCTCACAGGACCTGCTCATGGCCAAGTTTTTTGTACTAGGAGCCTCTCAATCCACTGTGTGTAAAACTGCTTATCTGGACATGTTGGTTTTGGGGCAGAGCTCCCAGTGACCCCTTTGAAATCAGGGCGAGTTTAGTGTTCAGTGTGTGCTGCTGTAGCCCCATGAGCAGTAGATGAGCTGGCTGACACAGAGCAGGGTTCTTTCTGCCTTGCAATGCAGCCACACAAAAGTGACATTAATGCAGATGTGCTTAAGTAATAGTATAATGGAAGTGTCCTCAGAGGATGAATTGTACTGCGAACTAGTATACTGATGCTAAATTGTGCACTAAATTGGAGGCTTAAAAATGAAGAAGCTAGTAAAAAAGATGTTAAGGTGAAAAGTGAGGAAATTAAAGTGTTGCAGCTCAGCATGGGGGCTACTTAAACATCCCATAAAATGAGTAATAAATGACTACCCCTAGGAGGGGGGAAAAAAAGGAAAAAAAAAAAAAAGAGCAACTCAAAGAGTCATAGAGTGGGATTGCAAATTAATAGGTATAGGTAAAGGCAAAATCCTGGAAAATCTGAACGTGTCTTTGTACCGGAAGGGAAAATTTCAGCTTATGAAGAGGATTATAATTAATGGCAGGTAAATATGAGACAGAAATGTGGGGATACTAAAAGGCATTTTGCAAAGCAAACAGCCAAAAGCGTATATAATCAAATAACAAAGAATTTGTTTAAATCTACAAAGAGCAGGAAGCCTACTAAAGCAGACAGAACCAGAGTCAGCTAAAGGACAAAGCACTGGGAGAGGGGGCAGAGGAAGAAACAGCTGTGTGGTAGCTCTCCTGGATGCTTCTCCTGGCCTTGTTCTTTCCTGGCCTGATGTCCCTTGCTCTGAATAGTTCTTTTTCTTGCCACAGGCCTTCTCAAGTGATTTTGAATGTCTTTCTTTTCTATTTTTCTTTGGTCTGTGGACTTTGCTCTATCACTGGGCACAATCTATGTCTTGTGTTTCCAGCTTTGCCCTGGAGAAAGAGATATTTCCCCAGGATTATTTAAGTCTAGAAGCATTTTGCAAATGGAATCCCTGTAAAACCCCAGACCCAAAAGATCTTTAGGGAATTTAATCTCTATAAATGTTTTGTCAACAGTTTCTTTTACCTCTTTTGTGGCTTATATTGCAATGATTGAAATGTGGGACCATATGGTATAACATAAGATATTAAAATGATAAAGAATACACAAAGCATCCTTGCAACAGCTTTGTGCATCTGTTTCAGCATCTTGGCTAAATTCCAATATGGGTTATTAGATTCCTAAATTCCCTTCTCTTTAATTGTCTGTGTGATGATGCTGAATTGTTCCTATTCTAGTGTCCTGGGCATCTGTGCCTCAGTTTCCCAGCTGTACTGTCCTCTGATTAAAGAGCTGATTTAGGATTAACCCTTGAGCCCAACTGCTAAATCTGCTGTACCAAAACAGTTCTTGAAAACAAATTAATGTTTTCAGCCACTCTTCTGGGTTGCTTGTATTGTGCTAGTGTATTTGGAGGGCTGAAGTGAATATTTCTCACACCTTTTTGACGTGTGCTGAACAAGACACTTAAAGAGTAAGACACTTTGACAGAGAACTATATCTTAAATAATGTGTTACTAGCACCTCATTCCTCACTAAGCACCCTTTTATACAGTGAACATCCACCAAATTTTAGTATTGGGAATAACCTGTAAAATGTATAGGGGAAACAATTTTAAAATAGTGTAAGTTTATAGCGTGCAGCCTAATATCGTTCTAGTTTGTTCTCTGAATATTTTGGGAGTGTTTGGTATTTAATCAGTAGAATGCTGTCTTTAAGTACTTTCTTTGCCTTAAGCTCTTAAGATATTATTCAGGCATCAAGAGTAATAGGAAATCACTAGTTAACAAAGAAACCTGATTTTTAGATGAGGTAACCACTTTATTTTATTCTATATTACACTATATTTAGCAATAGACATAGATCTGAGGATGAATGAAGGGAAGTAGTTGGTTAGTAAAAATGATGATAGATTTCCTCATGTAGTCATGAAAATGACATAAAGAACCTTTTCCTTTGTACAGGAGAAAAAATAAGCTGTGGTTTTGAAATGTAGCTTAAGGGAATGGTTGGTAAAAAAAATGCTGAAAAAAGTTAAGAGCATGTGCCAACAGTAACTGCCTGTGTTTGTTTTGCTTTTGGTTAAAAAGCCAGTTTAAATTGGAAAAGTAAAAATTTTTGTAATTGGAGATTTTAATAGTGAATGAAGCTGAACCTTCAGAATTTCCATAGGTTTTGAGAAAAGTGGAGATTTTTTTTTATTATAAAGCATGTGTTTGAATGGTTTGAAATAGTATGTCTAATAATGCCTTTATATATATATGTGTGTGTGTCTGTATACATGGTATCCAGAGAAGGTGAGGGTAGGAGGAAGCGAACTTCCAATAACTTGGTAGTCATATAAAAACAAACATTAATCAGACTAGGTCAAAATTTTCCCAACAGGAAATGTAGAGATCCAAATCATACTCCCTCTGCACTGTTCGAATCCATAACCACACTGTGCTGTTTGGAGTCCTGGGGGCAAAGGGTCTTCCCACCCAGATGTTCCACAGCTGCAGCAGGGCAGGAAGAATAGGCTGAGGAAAGCACAGTCATGTGGGGAAAGTGTTTGACTGAGATCTACAAAACTGTGGAAGGGAAACACTCAGGTTGGTTAACCAGAATTCAGACCAAGGTGACCTGGAAATGTCCAGGCTTATTATTTTTATTATTATTTTATCATAGTAATTTTTTTTTGCTCTGTTGTGGGGAAAAGAAATCAGAGCTTTAAGAGGCTAGTCAGGAGATAATGTCCCTAACCAGTATTTTAGCTCACTCATTGTTCAGACTTGGTAATATTATCCCAAATATATTTTTTTTCCTAAACAGACATGGCTTACTATAAAGCTGGAGGCCAGACATCACATTTTTATTTGTATCTGACCTTCCCCTGAAACAGGAGTGCTTGAAATAGGTCACTGTTCCATCAGACAATCATATCAGAGAAAATATTTAGTTGAGCATGCGCTATATACTTTTAATGGAAATGTTTACCTGATGCACATTATGTTGTGCTATAGGGTAGTTATGTCTTTCCTCTTCTCTTATCTCCTGTGTTACTCCAAATGTAGACCAGAAACCAAACACCCATGTTGGAAACATATCTTCTTAGTTTATACAAACCACATTGGTGTAAAAAATCTTAAAATAGCTGCTGTTAAAGCAAAAAAAAAAAAAAAAAAGGGATGGGTTTTATTTCCTT